>QGSO01000298.1:156573-640686 GCA_011037825.1 Carya cathayensis | reverse complement strand
AAGTGTGTCTTGCACGACTCAAGACTTCTGTAGGGAGAATATTTGGACCTTAATGATCATTGAGTGGAGGTGTAGACATGTGACATAATGTAGAGGATAGTGGGGGGCAAAAGACAACTTACAAAGGCTATGAGACATGGGACTTGATGGGGTGGGTTCCTCCATATTAATGAGTGCAACTTGATGCAATGAATGGTCTGCCAAGTGGGGGAGGAAATTTCTCCAAGAAGCTATGCCAAGGTGGCCAAAATTCGTGGGCTTTAGTGGGCCTTAGTGGGCCTCAACCAAGTGGGCTTCAATTTGGGGTTTAAAGGGGGTTTGGTTAGGGTTTGAGATGCTATCAAGCCCAAATCCAATTTTTCTTGGCCCAATCAAATTTCTAAGGTTTAAAATGTTGGATAAAGATGTCATAATAGGAATTTGAGAAATTAATAGCATGTGAAAGTGATTTAATCAAGTGATTAAACACAATACTAGAAATTGGATCAAAAAGGGTTTGAATGCCAACTTTAGGGTTTGGGGAAACCGTTTAGGGTTTCGGTTTCAACCAAGTTTTTGGGGTTTCAAAAGGATTCCAACCATTTAGGGTTTTACTAGGGTTGAAACCCTCTTCATCTAACTCAATTTGGTTGATCAGATGAAAAAAAACTGTTTTGCTTAGGTGGCATGATCTCACACATTGATTTCCTTCACAAATCCATCTAATGGTTTCTCTTTGTGCCAAGTATCTAATACTATTCATTATGTGTGGTTAAGATCTTGCCAAGTGTCCAAATAAAACTTCTCTAACCTAATTTGGACATTTCACACTGTGATTTTGAAACCACTGCACTTAGTACGCTTATCGAGGTTACTATTCACTCCAAAAAAGTGCATAATAAACTTAGTACTGAAAAATCCTAAATATTCAACTGAGTCTAGTGGCGTAAACTATAACGTAATCTGACACTTCTAACTACCTCAAACAAATAAAATCACATTTCTGGCACCATAGTGAGTGATAATACTAACTATGTTGACAGACTAGAACTTATGCGATTAGCCGATTCGTAAAAACTTATGGGGTTTTCACGAGGTTTCTAATGTCTATAGAAATTCCACCATTGAATTTCTAGCGGGCTGTTACAGATTTGCTCTGACAGAGGAGCACTCACGGAGTGGTGGCGCCGTGCAGGCAGAGGAACATCGCTTGGTGTCGCTGAACGGAGAGACGACGTCGTTGGGCGACGCTGGGCAGCGGAAGGTGATGCGACGCGGGCAGTCGAGGAGGAGCTCTTTCGCGGGACAAATTCGAAAGGCACACCAAAATGACGAAAAGCCAATCCAACGAATTTACAAAATGCACCGTTTTGTTTAAAAACAAAAAAAAGGCAGCCACGTAGGGTGTGCACTGTGTGCAGCGCTACAGTGGCTGCTCTATAGCATTTCTCTTTCAAAATTATATTGAAGCCAAATATACATGACGCGTGGCTATACGTACATCCAAACAGATCAACGTTCTCCTTACGCGCTTTTTCTAATTGATCGCGTCCGTGCATGCATATTTTACCCTTTACTAGTAGCATTTATTTTTCTTTTTGATTGATCTTTGATTAATTTCTTTATAAGCGGAATAGTTCATAAAAATAAATGTATAAATTGATATCTCATATTATAAAACTACTTTTTTCATAAATTAGTCTTACCAGTAAATTCTACTGCTTGAAATTACTAATGCGATTTTTTTATTTTTAATAAAGAGTACGGATTTGAAATATTCGAAATGCAAACTGATGCACCCATGCATGCATGATCATGTGCCTCGCATTCATTGGTACTGTCTCATAACTACATATATGCAGTTTTGATGAATATGAGATGAACTTAATTTTTTGATTATTTCATTCACATAAATCCTCACATTGAATTATCTACTTATTCTTTATATCATAATAAAATAATATTAATTTAATATATTTTTTAATATATTTATTTATATCATATTTTACCCTTATATTAATTATATGTTAATTAGCAATTATATTCTAATTAAATTATTGGTTAACAAATCATATTTTTAATGGTCATTTAATATTAATAACCACAAATGTCTAATTAAATTTATCTAAAATTCAATATAAATGCCAAAGAATAAATTTAATAAAATGCTAATAATCCTTGTTGACATTAATTGCTGCAATAAAAGCCAAAGAAACTAAGAGTTTTTTGAAAAAATATTGAGGAAAGAGAGAGAGTGTTACCAAAAATAAAATAATAAACTAAACATTTGGTCATTAAACAATTCATATTAAATTTGACTTTACTTTTACAAATATTGTAGCTAAAAGCTAAATTTTTTTACTTTACATAATCCGTTGCAGCCAACTTTTGGTCCATAATAGCTAAAAGGGACTTTTTTTTTGCATATGCATATTTCATTGAGAGTGCTCTTAGTGTTCCATAAATTAAATCATGTCGATCTGACGTTTAACAGTACTCTGAATTAAAACTCTATGGTACTTAAGTGTTTAAAAATTAACCGAAAAATTAAAAAGGAAAAATCTAGTTGCAAGCACAACTATGGATTAATATGTATTTCAATCTAATGTGATTAGTTAAAAAGTATATTTTATTGAAAACAATGCTAATTTAAATTTTAAATATAAAGAAATCAGTATTGGCACGCAGATTAATACACAACTTTAATTTGTATGTAACAAAACTCAATAAAAAATAGGACCGGAACAACTCAAATGGTGGAACCACTCTGGTTTTGAATCGATTTAGTTCGAAATCGATTCCCTTTGTTTCAAAATTGGCCGATATCGATTCGGTTCGGATTCTATACTTTTTAAAATCAGATTAGATAGGTTTGTTATATTATATATTTTAAATTAATTTTTTTAATATTATATATAATATATAAATTATAATTATATATAAGATAATGTTATTATAATTTATAACATAGAATTTTAATCTTAAATATAAAAATTTATTTGATTATATGCTTTAATCGTAAAATATTATTAATAAAATATATATTAATAATATTTTATGACTTAATAAATTCTCAATATATTCGTTTTTATAAGTACATTATTAAATTAGTAATACTAAATATAATGTATATTAATTACAATTTCCATAAAATATAATGTATATTAATTACAATTTACATTTTATGGCATAATACTAATAGTCTAATACTATATTACTATTAGTAATATATTTTAAGTCCATATATAAATTACTATATAAATCACTATACTAATAATTATATATAAAATAATGATATAGTAATACTAATACTATCACTATTAATGAAATAGTTATAATAAATTAAAATCACTATAACAAATATTAATATATAGTTATCAAATTATTATAACTAATATTAATATATATATACTAATACTATTAAAACTGGAAAATCAGACTGAATCGATAAAATTGGAGGTACTGGTTTAAGAGAGTAACCGATACGTAATTAATTTTCAAAAATATAAAATTAGTACATATTAATTCAGTATTAAATTTTATCCAAAACTTGACCAAACCTAACAAGTTACATCTCTAATGGTACGTAGAAGGAAAATGCTATTTCAGTGAGAAAATTCATCGAGGTTCGTGTTATTGTAGTTTCTTTTTTTAAATTTAACAGTTAAAGAAATGTTTTTTAATTAATTTTTAATTTTTCTTAAATATTTAAAGAGATTTAAAAAATATTTTTAAAAAAACACACGTTCGGTACCAACTCTCAATGTCTTCCTCAGTGAGTGTGGCATGGTCCAGTACAAACTTTGAAAACAATTCAGGGAGCTGGCACGCACTTCAACAGGCATGCTATTATTTAAGGAATTCTAAAAAAATTATATGCATGCACGTGGGACTTTCGACCGACTAATAAAAATTTTTATGTATAATTATTTATGTATAATTATTTTTATATATTTTTTATATATTATATTAATATGAGTAATTACTTCACATTAAATAAAAGTGATATAATTAATCACATTAATAAAATATATAAAAAGTATGCATGAAATGACTGTATATAACATAATTGTTTAACTATCCATCGTACCGTCGCTGTATGCTATTGACATAATGACAATGCAGGAAAATGTTGGTATGCCGCATGATTTTATCTTCTCATTTTAACAACTCATATATTTAAATTTTTTTATTTAATAATTAAGTAAGTGATTTTTGATGTATTGATATATATATATTTTTATTTTTTAAAAATATTTAAATATATTAAAAAAATAAAAAAGAAAAAAAGATGAAAAAAAAAACTTTATGCTGACGGGCACACCCAACTGTTAAACCTGGACGTCACGCTAACATTACCATAACGACAATTACCATGACACAATCTCTCTCTCTCTCTATATATCCGAGCTAGGTTTAACATGACTTGGATCTTCTTGTTTTTTCCAATTACGTCACTTCTTGGTACATTACCATTGAATACGTACCTATTTATCCGGAATTTATCGTCTTTTTTTGTTTTTTTTTTTCCTGAACTGGAATTCATCGTCTTTCACTACTGACATTATAATTATAAGCTGATCTACCTAGAAATAAGAAGCCTTTAAGATTAATGTCCATTATGAATGGCTCTTATGCATTTTGATTTTAGCTACATGAGGAAGGCCAGCAGTATATATCCATTAATTTTAGAGTAATGTTATATATCAAACTATCATTTTACTTGTATCTCATTATATATGATGTGACGTATTTATTATTATTTAATGATAAAGAATCATGTAATAAATGATCATTCAATAATAGTAAATATACCACATCTTATATAGTGAGATGCAAGTGATTAGATCATGGTAGTATGGTGTATAGAATTTTTCTTAATTTTATTAACAGAAAAATTCTATATGTCATACTACCATCCTACTTGCATATCATTAAATAAAATGTGGTACATTTATTATTATTGAATAATCATTTATTTCATATTTCTTCATTATTAAATAATGATAAATACGTCATATTATATATAGTATGATGCAAATAAAAAGATAGTATGATATATAACATTACTCGTTTTTCGTGATTTTAAAGGTATATATATATATATAGCATATAATATATAAAGTTTTGGATAGAAAACTACTCATGCTGCATATAAAACTACTGCAATGTATGGTTTTCAGCGTACAAGTTTCGCCCATGATTTAGGGTGGTTGGAAACCATTTAATGGATCATTAGAATCACTAAATGCAGATATGCTAGCTTTACTGCAAACAAATGATTAGGTGGGGGAAATTAAGTTACTTTCAATCCCTACCATAATGATCGTACGGCAAAAGGCCGGGGCACCAAGTTACTAACAGTAACAGTACTAGTGGCCATCTTCCATGGCTAAATACATACGTAGACATGATGACGGAGAGGTATATGCTAACATTAATACGTACACTGCAATTAAGGGATCAGCCTGCCTAACCGCCCCGGTACCCGGCGCTGCTCCCCATCAATCAAACAGCTAGCTGGCTCACTTAATTGCCTAGAAGAAAACTACCAGCCAATGTTAAAGTAACTCGCAATTTGGTGTCAGAGTCCAGCCCAAGTTGAATACGATATTCGAACCTGCCTGATCAGCAATTCAGCGTCACGAGTGGGAACGAATGATCGATATCCATGCAGCATGCATGCCAGCTAAAATTGCCTTGCGGATTGTACTGGCCGGCCGGGGCTCATGCTAGGCTAGCTGATCATTATATATAAATCTTAAATAATGAGAAATGATATTTATAATTATAAAATAACATGTAAATGATGTGTAATTTTTAAAAAAAAAAATGAGTAAATATAGAATTTGTATAAAAAAACTAATTTTTTAATAGTTGACACAACTATTTTTCAATGTGATTATACGACACTTACATACTCTACGACTGTATGTAGTATTACTTGATATTATATATATATATAGTATATGCAAAAATTATAAGACTCAAAGATGGAAGAGTTTTTTATTAACAAGACAAGGTAAAATAATAATATAATATGGCTATTGAAAATTTTTAGTGAAAAAATACAATTAAATAGAATGTCATATAACCATTAGATTCTAAAAAGATAAACCCGCTGAAAGAAAAACTACGAAAGATATAGTAGTTAAATAAAAAATATATATATGATTGTTAGATAAAAATAATAAAACATCACCATTAGATCTGAAAAATATATGTATTGAGAAAGTAGACAAAAAATAATAACTATATAATAAAAAATAATATTTTATTATCATAGATATATAGTTAAATATATATATATATATATATATATATATATATAGCTAATTCATCCGATATATGGTTAAATTTTGAGTGGGATATTCAAAATACAAAAAGTGTCATATTAATTAACTAAAAATTAAAAGTTTTGTCTACGCCAATATGAATGACGTCTCCTAAAAAAATGATAGGTTAAAGTTGTATTTGGATAGTAAGGTGATCTTAGATATTTTGTGAATAATGAATAGTAATGAAAAAGTAATAAAAAAATATTGAATAGTAGTAAAAATAATGAAAAATATGTGAAAAGTAATGATCAAATAATAAATAGTTACTACCCAAACGAAGCCTAAAAGTACACCAGGGATCATGCACGGACAAGGAACAATTTATTTAAGCCTAGTTTTGTTTAGTGAAACCATCTTATCTCATCTTATTATTACAACTTTTACAAACTTCTAAACAAAATATAATAAACAATTTAACTTTTTCAAATTTCAAAATAAAAAATATTAAAAAATTATATTCTAATAATATTTTATTCAACTTTCATCTTATCTCATAATCCAACCCCAGCCGGACAATGAATTACAGTAAAAAAGTTATTTCTTATCCGTGCATCACTGGTGATGTACTTTGCAAAGTAATGTACTTTGTGTAATGCTACTTGCGTGTGACACTAATCGTTTATTTTCAAAGATGATATGAGATGAGTTGAGATTAAAGTTAAAAATTGAATAAAATCTTGTTAGAATATATTTTTTTAATATTAGTTTTATTTTGGGATTTGAAAAAATTGAATTGTTTATTTTATTTTGTATGAGAACTTGAAAATTTTTTAATAATGAGATGAGTTGAATTGAGATAGCTGGTAAAAAAACCAAATCAAGCCTAAAAGTAACAAGTAATTATCCTAAACAAATTAAGGAGAAGCTAGTCAATGGCTTATTGGCCAAAGCGCACCCATAGTCCTTGGGGACCAATATTGGGTCCATGGTTGCGGTTGAACCTCCCCCATCTCCTAGCTAGGACGACTGATATCCTTTAAAAAACCAAAAAAACAAAAAACAAAGGAGAAACTTGGGATTAAACTCTCATAGGGTACTTTTTCTCTTCTTCTTTTTCATATTTCTTGCAATTGCTGCATGTACACTGTGTCAGATAAAGAGCCGTGAAGGAAGGCATTTTGAATGTCGATTTGTCGCAAGGGCCACCCACGAGATACGGCTTTGGAGATTATCAACCGGATGGTGGGTGCTTTGACTACGGGACTGAAAGTGTCATTGTAGTCGATTCCAGCCTGCTGATGGTAGCCTTTAGCTACCAGTCGTGCCTTCCAACGGTCAATGGTGCCATTTGCAAGAAATTTTGTTCGGTAGATCCATCTGCAACCCAGAATGTTAGAAGCACCATCAGGTGGAACTAAAACCCATGTTTGATTTTGGATGAGAGCTTTATACTCCTCATTCATGGCAACACGCCATTCTAGTATTTTGGAGGCAACGGAAAAACTGGAAGGGGTTTCGGGAATGGTGGTAGTGACTGTGAGACATTGTCGAGTGGGGTAGGGTATCGTGCCATCTGTACGAACAACGGGACGGGAGGAATTGGTTTGAGCTCATGTGATGATGGGTGATCTAGGTGGAACCAGAATAGCGGGAGTGGAAGGATGATTTGAAGAAGATGAATCCGAATGAGAAGATACAGGGGATTGGGAGGAAGGAGACGAGGTATTTGGGAAAGGTGATGAGATAAGATGTGGGTCTGGGCCTGGGCCGAGAATGGATGGACTGAGGATAGGTAATTGGACTTCTGAGTTGAGTTGGATGGAAGGAGAAGAGGTGGTGGGTTTGGGCTTCGATTTGGATAGTGGAAAAGAATTTTCATTAAAGAGCACATCACGGGACACATAAAGTCTATTTGTAGTTAGGTCCAGGCATTTGTAACCTTTATGAGAAGAGCTATAACCCAAAAAGAGGCAAGATGTGGATCAAAACTGAAGTTTATGGTTATTGTAGGGACGTAAATTGGGCCAGCACTCACACCCGAAAACTTTTAGAAATTTATAGTCTGGAGTTTTGTGAAAAACAAGTTCATGAGGAGATTTATTTTTCAATGTTGGAGTTGGAAGAAGATTGATTAAATATACTGATGTCTCGAACGCTTCAGGCCAAAAAGAGAAAGGAAGTGAAGCATGGGCTAGGAGTGCAAACCCAGTTTCAACGATATGTCGATGCTTTCGTTCAACAAGCCCATTTTGTTGATGGGTGTGAGGACACGAGAAGCGATGAGTAATGCCCAATTTTTGACAAAAAGGGGTGAGTGGTTTAAATTCACCACCACCATCAGTTTGTAAGACAATTAATTTTTTATTGAATAAGCGTTCAAGCTACGGCAAAAAATTGAGAAAAATATTGTAGACATCAGATTTTAATTTGAGAGGGAAAAACCAAGTATATCTGGTAAATTGATCAACAAAGGATAGATAGTATTTAAAGCCATGAGAAGAAACATAAGGGGCCGAGCCCCATAGATCCGCACAAAGTAACTCTAAAGGCTGCAAGGCTTGAGCCCGGTTAGTATGAAAGGGCAGCTGGTGACTTTTGGCAAGGGGACATTCTGAGCACTGGAAGTTGTTGTCGATGGGGAGAACTGGCAAATGGTTGTGATGCAGAACACGAGACACTAAGGTGAGTGAAGGATGGCCCAAACGACGGTGCCACTGAGCCATGGAGGTTCGTTCGCCAACATGAGTAGAAGGAGAGGACAACGAAGCTGATGTAGAGGGAAACTGATAAAGACCATTACGGGTAGGACCTCTGAGGAGTTCCATTCCCATCAACTTGTCCTTCACAGCAAAATAGGATGCATGAAATTCAAAATAGCAGCTGTTGTCAGTACAAAATTTACAAATGGAAATGAGATTTTTGGTGATTGAAGGGACATGGAGTAAATTACGAAGAGTAAAGAAGGAAGAAGAAGAAGTGGAAAAAAGCGAAGAGTCACCAATGTTCTGTATAGGTAGAGCCGAACCATCACCCACTCGGATTTGATCACTGCCATGGTAGGGTTCTGCGGAAAGGTTGAGATTATTCAAGTCATTTGTGATGTGATGCGTTGCCCTTGAATCCGGATACCAGTTGACATCAGGATATGTGTTTGAGGTGGTGAGATTTGCAGAAAGGGAGGGTGGGGCTTCATACTGGTAAGAGTGGTCAAAACGGTGATAGCATTGTAATGCAACATGTCCAAATTTTTGGCATACTTGACAGTGAGGCCTGGAGGGTGAGTTTGGTGACTGGGTATGTGGTGAGGGTACAGAGTAAGAGTTGCGACCTCCACGTGAGAAATGGTTTGGGCGACCTCTGCCACTGCGACCATGTCGTCCTCCTCTCGTGAAGCTTCTGCCCCGTTGATCATGATTTCCAGAGGTAGTGAGGTGAGCTGAGGGCTTAACATGATGTGAAAAACTCCGTGTAGTATGAGCAATACAATTTTCATGGACAAGCAACATTTGAAACAATTCATGTGAAGATATGGGCTCAACCCATGTGGTGATAGAGGTGACAAAGGATTCATAAGTTAAGCCGAGGCCAGTAAGTAAATAGGTAACAAAATCTTGATCAGGTAAGGGATTACCAGAGGTTGCTAGAATGTTAGCTAGAGCACGAACCTTGCCGAAGTATTCGGTAATTGTTTTGTCTCCACAAGATAAATTCGCAAGTTGAAATTTCACCTGAAATTGTTTTGCATGTGAGTGGGATGCAAACATGGAAGCTAAAGAGAGCCATAAGTCACGAGCCGTGAGAGCCGAGAGGACATGGCCTACAACAGATTCAGAAAGGGAGGAGAATAAAATGCTAAGAACGAGCTGATCAATTCTTTTCCAGGAGGAGAAACTGGGATTAAGAGTAGGGTTGGTGGTGTCTGTGGTCAAGAACTGTGGTGGGCAAGGAAGAGACCCGTCTACATACTTGTAGAGATCTTGACCTCTCAGATAGGCACAAATTTGTATCTTCCATAGAGGGTAATTATCTGTGGTTAGCTTTGTAGAAACAATACTGGAAAAGGACGAAGCAAGGGAAGGGTTGGGTGGAGGAATCGGAAAAAGGGCCATGGAAACAGAATGACTAGTGGTCGAGAGGCTCTGATACCATATCAGAGTTTCATATTTGCTGAATTCTTCAGTTAGTTTGTATTGTATTTCACGTGTTTATATACACGTTCTTACAAAGGAATATGGAATCAAAAAGGAATAAAAAAACAGTTACAAGAATTGTAGAGAATAACAGAAAGGTTTTCTACGGTTCTTCTAGAACATGCTTAGTGCTATCATCTATGCTAATAATATTCACTCATTTTTTTACCTTAACAAAGAAAAAAGAGAAGGCATGTAGGAGATCTATTATATTATATATCAGACAAGATTGTGCCACCACTATCTGGTTTCTTACCCTTCTGTACATACTATTCAGTCAAATAACATTCCTAAGTCTCCATTATCCTTCAAGAATATGTTAAAACTATGGGAACATCAATGGCTAGCTCCAATACCTAACAGATTGATCGACCGGGTCAAGTACATGCTACCTGTGAAATATTAATCCAAGTTTCTCTTGTACGTAATGTGGAGATGATGATATTCTAATTACCATGAATGACGAGCAGGGATGGCCGTTTGGGTCAAAGCAAGTACGGACGTTGCTTTTGCACGCATAATAAGATCATGCATTCAAGTGTTCAAGACATGAGAGACCGGAAAGTTTCTATGAAGATTCCAAGCAAAAATTAATTACCGAACACATACGGTATAATAGATCATCTACAGTTGAATAAATTTGATTTCAACACATGAAATTAAGTCGAACGGTGTGCAATATCTAATGTCACAAGCTTATAATTAATTATTATTACAGGCTAAGAGAGCATCAAAACTCTAATCAACAGCTAAACAATGTTTTCATAGCAGTACTTAAAAAATCTTAATTTGCCAATGATCTTCTCTTTGGTGATCCAGTGTAACAGATACAATTTCAACCAAGTGATCTTCGCAATTCAATAATACGAACCATTGAATCCATAGGAAAGCTGGTTTTCAGTAATTTAGGGGATCTTAAAAGTTGCAACGTGAGTCCAGGTCAAAAATTTATCAGAAGGAAGATAGCCCCGAAATTTGTCGAAGTTTCTCATAAGATACCCAAAACACAAATTGCCAAGGACCAAGCCTTGCCCATGTTGGAAAGAACCCCTTCCATAGTGCTCTTAGTCCTTCAATTCTAACAGTCTTCACCAAACAATCGTAAGAGCTTGTATACATAATCTTCCCTTCCTTGCCTGCCGCCTGGTTCATCATTCTTGTCTTTACTACATCAGCTGGACAACTCAAAGCAGTTGCCGAAAGACCTGACATAATAGAGGCAAGAGTGTGGGCAAAGATATTGTCACGAGCTATCTGATTTTGAATCACAAAGCGTTTGGCATGATCATAGCATGCTAGTTCTCCCGTGTTCACCAAAAATGCTCTTTGTACATTAAGGAAAACTCCTTTCCAAAGTCCTTTAAAGCCCTCGGTGCGCATAATCTTATTTAAAGCATCAAAAGGCCCTGAGTATCTATGTTGGCGACCTTGGCTCACCATACGACCATCTGCTTGCATCCTCACCTTAACAAGATCAGCAGGGCTTGCCACTACCTGCACTACTAATGGAAACAGAAAAGTGCCATTATGTATCAAACAATAGAAATGATATTTGCAATCGTGTAATGCACAAGCGTCATACAATCTCTTTCGAAAAAAATAAGTAAATACGGAACCCATGTGAAAAATAAATAAATTTTTTAATAGTAGACCTCACTTTTTTCCAAAACAATTACATAACTCTTATATACTCTACGATTATACGTAACATTACTCATCAAACAAATATAATGTATTAAACAAATAGATCCACGAGAATTTTCCTTGTTAAGTTGTAATGACTTGATTCAATATTATTAGGATATAATATGGATAATTTTATGAGAAAAGCTCATAATCGGTCGGGTGTAATGCCCATTTTCACACTGGCCAATAGGCTCACAACATGTGTCTATTGTATTTGTCTTCCAATGGACCCTACCTTATGGAATTGAAGGCTCTTCCTCTCCTCTCTTAACTCCCGAATCTGAATCGAAGTCTCTTCCTCTCCCCTCCCTTTCAAAGAGGCTTCAGTGGAGTTGGAAATGATTTTGGAGATTCATCATCATCTTCTGGGGATGGTTTTAGGATTCTGGGTCTTTTTCTAAACAGATGGAGACCCAGGGTTGGCCGATCCCCAATTCCCTTTCAAGGTTCTCATAGAGGAATTGGTGGGAGTCTTCGCTTGTGTTCTTGGGGACATGGCATCCCGTCCCAACTTCGGTCTCAACGAGCATGACTTTGTTTTCTCCACGCTCATTGTCGGATCTATATTGAACTTCACTCTTATGTATCTTTTGGCACCAACCATGTATGCATCGTCCCCTAATCTCCCTTCCATCTTTGCCAGTTGTCCCACGAGCCATATGTTTGAACCGGGTGCCTATATTGTTTTCAATCAGTTTGGGACTTTTGTGTACAAAGGTGTAGTCTTTGCTGCAGTTAGGTTCGCTGTAGGGCTTGTGGGGACTGCCCTCTCAAACAGGTTGATCAATCTAAGGAAGAAGATGGACCCCAATTTCAAGACCCTAAACAAGGCTCCTCCGATGCTTTTCAATGCACTCACTTGCGCCGCTCACATGGGTAGTAGTAGAGACTCCATGTACCAAACTTTGAATGTTATCAAGTTTGTGTTGGCTAAGGAGCTGCCTCCTTTGGCCTTCAAGTCCTCAGTGGTGGTTCTCAAATGCTTGAACAATGTTCTTGGAGGTATGTCATTTGTGATTCTAGCCAAGATGACAGGGTCACAAAATGTTGAGGAAGCAAAGCCAATTGCAGGAGAGGTTGGATCTATCCCAGAAAAGGAGAAGGCCGACGGGGTTAGGGGGAGGAGGAGATGCGTCGGCTCAATGAAGAGGCATCACGTTTGGGAGATCTTGGGCACTTGATTCAGGAATAGAAATTGTGATATGCTACATGTGGGTCCATACTCAATGTAGCTGTAATTCATACGTGGCAACTGTTTATTTGCTGGTGTAAAACAATGTGTGACACCCAACTAGCTCCAAATCTCTCACCAATTTTATTGGTTCTAAATTAGTTTTAATCAGCCCTTTTGGATAAGCTCATGAGCAATAATTATTAAGGTGTGTTAGGAATTTTTTATTTTTAGAAGTAAAGAAGATATTTTATTGATATTGAAAGGCATAGCCCAAGAATACAGGAACTATATGTGCAATTGCATCTAGTTACGAACAAGAAAGAGATACAAGGAAATCATGAAAGTTGCGACCATTAAATTCTATAACAATGGCCCACATAAATAAATTTTTTTAGAAAAAAAATCTTAAAGTCTTCCTAAGAGCGTTCTTAATACTCAAAATTTCGGTCATTCATTTCCCTCCAAATGCACCAAAGTAGAAAAATGGGAGCCATCTTTCATGCAGTTACAACTTATATCAGTTAGGGGTTTTAATTAAGTTCAAGAGCTCAAAAGTTTATTTTAAAGCCCGTTAAGGTTTAGTGGATTATTTTGGATTGATATTAATAGGCTAATATTTTTTAGTAACCCAATCAAGATTTATTGAATTATTTTGAATAGGTCATGGGCCCAAGATTTATTTAAAGGGATTATGGGACTTTTATTGGGCTCAATAATTAGGTTAAAGCCCAAAATTTATTTTATAAGTCCAAAAGTATTATTGGACAAGTAAGCTTATATTAGAATTTAAGATCGGCACATTAGGGTTATTAAGTGGCCTTGCTCATAAAATTATCGGCAGCCTTGGCTTTTAGTTGAACCCACGTGGAAGGCCCAAGCCCAAATGAGATACCCAACCCACGTAGAAACCCATGCACACTAGACTCTCTTCCTTCCTAATATAGCTAGGCTGCTATATATAATGGGCCTTGTCTTTTCTAGCCTTTGCTTTAAGTGTGTTCATCCCCTTGCAAAACCAGGGCTGCCATATATGAACATAAATTCTCAAACTTTCTCTCTCTTCAAGTCACTATAGCCCTTTGGTTCTTCCACCAAAGCCCACAACGAACCCCTCTAATGCACGTTGCCATCTTCCCCATGAACCTAGGATTGCTGCACAACATATAGTCTTCCCATGCAACACCTCTCATGGCAACACGTGAACCACACCACGACAAGCCACGTGTAGCACCTTGCCTATTTCACCACACGCCAGCCTCAGTTTGGAGGAGAACTAGTCTGAGACCCACCGTACCAGCAACCAAGCGGAAGATCATCGTAAGCCCAAAGCCCCTCAGTGCGCCACAACCATGCATGAACGCCCCCTGTTTTAGCCACTTGAAAACAGAGCAAGCCATCGAGTCCACACCCGAACCAACGATATGATCTTCTGCCTAAAGTTGCAGCATACTATATGCAACATGCTGCAACAAGCCCACGATTACCGTGAGCCAGCCAGCCAACCTCCACACCGCAGCAGTCACAAATGGCCACACCTCTTCCACCCCATGCTAGCTTGCACGCTGGAACACCAACTGCGCGAAGACCAATGAGCCACCCTTCCACACCGGCGTTGCCAAGAGAAGGATCAATGCGGCACCACCTTAGGACATGAGATACCACTGTTTTACATCACTGAAATAAAGGAACCACGTTCAGACAAGCCACCAACACCGTATTCAGCTCCTCTGCCCAAGTTGCCCCGCCATGAATAACCTTCACCCAACTTAGGCCTCCCTCGTATGACCAACGGGAGTGACTCGAAACTGATGCATACTCTCTCTCTCTCTCTCTCTAGCCAGCACCTAGCCTTCCAACCTTGAGCCACCATGAACCACCATCGCGCCCTCACCTTCAGTCACTACCCATCCTCGTTGGATGTACACAGCCAAAGCTTCACTACTCACTGTAAGGCTATATATAACACGTGATGTGTTTCAAGCAAGATAACAAAAATGCTCCTGTCTAGTTAGTGTTGACCATAGGCTGAAAATATACGTTTAGATATGGAAATATTGTTAGGGTTATTCACATGACTAATTGAAGAAATTACGTAGATATCAACTATTTGGGGAGCGAAGATGCTTTTAGAGTTAAAATGAGAAATTTAGGGTTTTAGGAAATTATAGGTTATTTTAGTATTTTAGATTTTAATTACATAGTACGTGCTTAATTAGAGATTTACATGCAATTGAAAATTGACGCAAGTGCCTATTTTTATAGGTGATCGTTTACATGCCAAAAATATTTGATTAACGCTACGGAGTAAGTAACTTGACTATAAAATTAGAATTAGCATACATTAGCTAGTTAGATAGATTATTATTATAGACAATTCTTTGGAAGCCAATTGTATGTACCATGCATGTCATGATATCTACAAGCATGACACTCATCATAATACATGATCATGTTTAGTTCCTCAGTTTATAGTTATGTATGTATTATGTATGTCATGCATCTCACGTTGCATAAGACATGTAAACTTTTACAAGATTAAGTGTAAGATAAAAATTAGATTAATAAGATGGTCATTTAGATCCATGGTACTAATGCAATCAAGGTAGGATGGATATGCAAGCCACAGACTCTAACATGATCCACCACAGTATATTACTATCAATCAGTGATTCCGCTTATGGCCTCAGGATGTGAGACCGGTGCACAACATTGCACACAATGTTAAGTGTGTTGGCTAGTCAAATTAGTCGGATAATTCAGATTAGTCAAAACAAGTCATGCATGTCATATACGTATTATAAGTCATGGTTTTAATTTTCTCAATCATGAAAAATTTTATGAAAACCTTACATTTATTACATTTACATTATGATCGATTTCTTTTTTTTTTATAAGTAAAAATCTTCATCAAATGCAATAGGCGAAACCCATGTATACAGGAAGTATACAAAAGAAATACCTAAATACATTCTAATACTAGAATAACGAGAACAGAAACTCATGGACTGCCCCTCCATTAAGAACAATAGCTGAAAACCAACTAAATAGAGAACACTTAAAAAAAATTTCCAGAGTTCATCTACATTGCGTTCTCTATTATTAAAACACCTCTCATTCATTTCCAACCAAATGCACCACATAATACACAAATAAATCATCTTCCACACAGCTGCCACTTGAGAGCAAGAATGAAGTCCAGACCAACATGCAAGTAAGCCTACCACTGATTTTGGCATAACCCAGGACAATCCATATAGTCTCTTTTATAATTTCAGTATTTTGAGAGTAAATACGGAACCCACGTCAAAAATAAATAAATTTTTTAATAATAGACCCCACTTTTTTCCAAAACAATTGAATGATGCTTATGTACTCTACGACTGTATGTAACATTACTCATCAAACAAATATATAATGTATTAAACAAAAAGATCCATGAGAATTTTCCTTGTTAAGTTGTAATGACTTGATTCAATATTATTAGGATATAATATGGATAATTTTATGAGAAAAGCTCATAATCGGTCGGGTGTAATGCCCATTTTCACACTGGCCAATAGGCTCACAACATGTGTCTATTGTATTTGTCTTCCAATGGACCCTACCTTATGGAATTGAAGGCTCTTCCTCTCCTCTCTTAACTCCCGAATCTGAATCGAAGTCTCTTCCTCTCCCCTCCCTTTCAAAGAGGCTTCAGTGGAGTTGGAAATGATTTTGGAGATTCATCATCATCTTCTGGGGATGGTTTTAGGATTCTGGGTCTTTTTCTAAACAGATGGAGACCCAGGGTTGGCCGATCCCCAATTCCCTTTCAAGGTTCTCATAGAGGAATTGGTGGGAGTCTTCGCTTGTGTTCTTGGGGACATGGCATCCCGTCCCAACTTCGGTCTCAACGAGCATGACTTTGTTTTCTCCACGCTCATTGTCGGATCTATATTGAACTTCACTCTTATGTATCTTTTGGCACCAACCATGTATGCATCGTCCCCTAATCTCCCTTCCATCTTTGCCAGTTGTCCCACGAGCCATATGTTTGAACCGGGTGCCTATATTGTTTTCAATCAGTTTGGGACTTTTGTGTACAAAGGTGTAGTCTTTGCTGCAGTTAGGTTCGCTGTAGGGCTTGTGGGGACTGCCCTCTCAAACAGGTTGATCAATCTAAGGAAGAAGATGGACCCCAATTTCAAGACCCTAAACAAGGCTCCTCCGATGCTTTTCAATGCACTCACTTGCGCCGCTCACATGGGTAGTAGTAGAGACTCCATGTACCAAACTTTGAATGTTATCAAGTTTGTGTTGGCTAAGGAGCTGCCTCCTTTGGCCTTCAAGTCCTCAGTGGTGGTTCTCAAATGCTTGAACAATGTTCTTGGAGGTATGTCATTTGTGATTCTAGCCAAGATGACAGGGTCACAAAATGTTGAGGAAGCAAAGCCAATTGCAGGAGAGGTTGGATCTATCCCAGAAAAGGAGAAGGCCGACGGGGTTAGGGGGAGGAGGAGATGCGTCGGCTCAATGAAGAGGCATCACGTTTGGGAGATCTTGGGCACTTGATTCAGGAATAGAAATTGTGATATGCTACATGTGGGTCCATACTCAATGTAGCTGTAATTCATACGTGGCAACTGTTTATTTGCTGGTGTAAAACAATGTGTGACACCCAACTAGCTCCAAATCTCTCACCAATTTTATTGGTTCTAAATTAGTTTTAATCAGCCCTTTTGGATAAGCTCATGAGCAATAATTATTAAGGTGTGTTAGGAATTTTTTATTTTTAGAAGTAAAGAAGATATTTTATTGATATTGAAAGGCATAGCCCAAGAATACAGGAACTATATGTGCAATTGCATCTAGTTACGAACAAGAAAGAGATACAAGGAAATCATGAAAGTTGCGACCATTAAATTCTATAACAATGGCCCACATAAATAAATTTTTTTAGAAAAAAAATCTTAAAGTCTTCCAAAGAGCGTTCTTAATACTCAAAATTTCGGTCATTCATTTCCCTCCAAATGCACCAAAGTAGAAAAATGGGAGCCATCTTTCACGCGGCTACAACTTATATCAGTTAGGGGTTTTAATTAAGTTCAAGAGCTCAAAAGTTTATTTTAAGGCCCATTAAGGTTTAGTGGATTATTTTGGATTGATATTAATAGGCTAATATTTTTAAGTAACCCAATCAAGATTTATTGGATTATTTTGAATAGGTCATGGGCCCAAGATTTATTTAAAGGGATTATGGGACTTTTATTTTAGGTTCAATAATTAGGTTAAATCCCAAAATTTATTTTATAACTCCAAAAGTATTATTGGACAAGTAAGCTTATATTAATATATATATAGCTAATTCATCCAATATATGGTTAAATTTTGAGTGGGATATTCAAAATACAAAAAGTGTCATATTAATTAACTAAAAATTACTTAAAAGTTTTGTCTACACCAATGTGAATGATCTCTCCTAAGAAAATGATAGGTTGAAGTTGTATTTGGATAATAAGGTGATTTTAGATATTCTGTAAATACTGAATAGTAATGAAAAAGTAATGATAAAATATTAAATAGTAGTAAAAAATAATGAAAAATAGGTGAAAAGTAATGATCAAATAATGAATAGTTACTACCCAAACAGAGCCTAAAAGTACACCACGGATCATGCACAGACAAGGAACAATTTATTTAAGCCTAGTTTGTTTAGTGAAACCATCTTATCTCGTCTTATTATTACAACTTTTACAAACTTTTAAACAAAATATAATAAACAATTCAATTTTTTCAAATTTTCAAATAAAAAATTTTTAAAAATTATATTATAATAATATTTTATTCAAATTTCATCTTATCTCACAATCCAAACCAAGCCGGACAATGAATTACAGTAAAAAGTTATTTCTTATCCATGCATCACTGGTGACAAACTTTGCAAAGTAATGTGCTTTGTGTTATGCTACTTGTATCTGACATTGATCGTTTGTTTTCACATTGATATGAGATGGGTTAAGATAAAGTTAAAAATTGAATAAAATCTTGTTAGAAGATATTTTTTTAATATTATTTTTATTTTATTTTTATTTTGAGATTTGAAAAAATTGAATTATTTATTTTATTTTGTATAAGAACTTAAAATTTTTTTAATAATTAGATGAGTTAAATTAAGATGGCTTGTAAAAACAAATCAGGCGTAAAAGTAACAAGGAATTATCATAAACAAATTAAGGAGAAGCTTGTCAATGGCTTTTCGGCCGAAGCGCACCCATAGTCCACGGGGACCAATATTGGGTCCATGGTTGCGGTTGAACCTCCCCCATCTACTAGCTAGGACGACTGACATCCTTTTGAATAAAAAAAACAGAAACTTAGGATTAAACTCTCCTGGGTTACTTTTTCTCTTCTTCTTTTTCATATTCACTCATTTTTTCACCTTAACAAAGAAAAAAGAGAAGGCGTGCAGGAGATCTATTATATTATATATCAGACATGATTGTGCCACACTCTCTGTTTTCTTACCCTTCTGTACAGACCATTCAGTCAAATAACATTCCTAAGTCTCCATTATCCTCCAAGAATATGTTAAAACTATGGGAACATCAGTGGCTCCAATACTTAACAGATTGATCGACCGGGTCAAGTACATGCTACCTGTTAAATAATCCAAGTTTCTCTTGTACGTAATGTGGAGATGATGATATTCTAATTACTATGAATGGCGAGCAGGGATGGCCGTTTGGGTCAAAGCAAGTACGGTTGCTTTTGCGCGCATAATAAGATCATGCATTCAAGTGTTCGAGACATGAGAGACCGGAAAGTTTCTATGAGGATTCCAAGCAAAAATTAATTACCGAACACGTACAGTATAATAGATCATCTACAGTTGAATAAATTTGATTTCAACATATGAAATTAAGTCGAACGGTGTGCAATATCTAATGTCACGAGCTTATAATTAATTATTATTACAGGCTAAGAGAGCATCAAAACTCTGATCAACAGCTAAACAATCATAGCAATACTTAAGAAATCTTAATTTGCCAATGATCTTCTCTTTGGTGATCCAGTGTAACAGATACAATTCAACCAAGTGATCTTCCCAATTCAATCATACGAACCATCGAATCCATAGGTAAGCTAGTTTTCAGTAATTTAGGGGATCTTAAAAGTTGCAACGTGAGTCCAGGTCAAAAATTTATCATAAGAAAGATAGCCCCGAAATTTGTCGGAGTTTCTCATAAGAGACCCAAAACACAAATTGCCATGGACCAAGCCTTGCCCATGTTGGAAAGAACCCCTTCCATAGTGCTCTTAGCCCTTCAATTCTAACAGTCTTCATCAAACAATCGTAAGAGCTTGTATACATAACCTTCCTTGCCTGCCGCCTTGTTCATCATTCTTGTCTTTACTACATCAGCTGGACAACTCAAAGCAGTTGCCGAAAGACCTAACATAATAGAGGCAAGAGTGTGGGCAAAGATATTGTCACGAGCTATCTGATTTTGAATCACAAAGCGTTTGGCATGATCATAGCATGCTAGTTCTCCCGTGTTCACCAAAAATTCTCTTTGTACATTAGGGAAAACTCCTTTCCAAAGTCCTTTAAAGCCCTCGGTGCGCATAATCTTATTTAAAGCATCAAAAGGCCCTGAGTATCTAGGTTGGCGACCTTGGCTCACCATACAACCATCTGCTTGCATCCTCACCTTAACAAGATCAGCAGGGCTTGCCACTACCTGCACTACTAATGGAAACAGAAAAGTGCCATTATGTATCAAACAAGAGAAATGATATTTGCAATCATGGAATGCACAAGCGTCATACAATCTCTTTCGAAAAAAAAAGAGTAAATACGGAACCCACGTCAAAAATAAATAAATTTTTTAATAATAGACCCCACTTTTTTCCAAAACAATTGAATGATGCTTATGTACTCTACGACTGTATGTAACATTACTCATCAAACAAATATATAATGTATTAAACAAAAAGATCCATGAGAATTTTCCTTGTTAAGTTGTAATGACTTGATTCAATATTATTAGGATATAATATGGATAATTTTATGAGAAAAGCTCAGAATCAGTCGGGTGTAATGCCCATTTTCACACTGGCCAATAGGTTCACAACATGTGTCTATTGTATTTGTCTTCCAATGGACCCTACCTTATGGAATTGAAGCTCTTCCTCTGCTCTCTTAACTCCCGAATCTAAATCGAAGTCTCTTCCTCTCCCATCCCTTTCAGAGAGGCTTCAGTGGGGATGGGAATGATTTTGGAGATTCATCATCGTCTTCTGGGGATGGTTTTGGGATTCTGGGTCTTTTTCTAAACAGATGGAGATCCAGGGTTGCGGCCGATCCCCAGTTCCCTTTCAAGGTTCTCATAGAGGAATTGGTGGGAGTCTTCACTTGTGTTCTTGGGGACATGGCATCCCATCCCAACTTCAGTCTCAACGAGCATGACTTTGTTTTCTCCATGCTCATTGTCGGATCCATATTGAACTTCACTCTTATGTATCTTTTGGCACCTACCATGTCTGCATCGTCGCCTAATCTCCCTTCCATCTATTCCAGTTGTCCCATGAGCCATATGTTTGAACCGGGTGCCTATACCGTTTTTAATCAGTTTGGGACTTTTGTGTACAAAGGTGTAGTCTTTGCTGTGATTGGGTTCGCTGTAGGGCTTTGTGGGGACTACCCTCTCAAACGGGTTGATCAATCTAAGGAAGATGATGGACCCCAATTTCAAGACCCTAAACAAGGCTTCTCCGAAGCTTTTCAATACACTCACTTGCGCCGCTCACATGGGTAGTAGTAAAAACATCATGTACCAAACTTTGAATGTTATCAAGTTCGTGCTGGCTAAGGAGCTGCCTCCTTTGGCCTTCAAGTCCTCGGTGGTGGTTCTCAGATGCTTGAACAATGTTCTTGGAGGTATGTCATTTGTGATTCTGGCCAAGATGACAGGGTCACAAAACGTTGAGGAAGCAAAGCCAGTTGTAGGAGAGGTTGGATCTATCCTAGAAAAGGAGAAGGCCGACGGGGGTAGGGGGAGGAGGAGATGCGTCGCCTCAATGAAGAGGCATCGCATTTGGGAGATCTTGGGCACATGATTCAAGAATAGAAATTGTGATATGCTACATGTGGGTCCATACTCAATGTAGCTGTAATTCATATGTGGCAACTGTTTATTTGCTGGTGTAAAACAATGTGTGACACCCAACTAGCTCCAAGTCTCTCACCAATTTTATTGGTTCTAAATTAGTTTTAATCAACCCTTTTGGATAAGCTCACGAGCAATAATTATTAAGGTGTGTTAGGAATTTTTTACTTTTTATTTTTAGAAGTAAGAAGATATTTTATTGATATTGAAAGGCATAGCCCAAGAACACAGGAACTATATGTGCAATTACATCTAGTTAGGAACAAGAAAGAGATACAAGGAAATCATGAAAGTTGAGACCATTAAATTCTATAACAATGGCCCACATAAATAAAGTTTTTTAGAAAAATCTTAAAGTCTTCCAAAGAGCGCATTCGATACTCAAAATTTCGGTCATTCATTTCCCTCCAAATGCACCAAAGTAGAAAAATGGGAGCCATCTTTCACGCGGCTACGACTTATATCAGTTAGGGGTTTTAATTAAGTTCAAGAGCTCAAAAGTTTATTTTAAGGCCCATTAAGGTTTAGTGGATTATTTTGGATTGATATTAATAGGCTAATATTTTTAAGTAACCCAATCAAGATTTATTGGATTATTTTGAATAGGTCATGGGCCCAAGATTTATTTAAAGGGATCATGGGACTTTTATTTTAGGTTCAATAATTAGGTTAAATCCCAAAATTTATTTTATAACTCCAAAAGTATTATTGGACAAGTAAGCTTATATTAGAATTTAAGATCGGCACATTATTGTTATTAAGTGGCCTTGCTCATAAAATTATCAGCAAGCTTGGGCTTTTAGTTGAACCCACGTGAAAGGCCCAAGCTAAAATCAGATACCCAACCCACGTAGAAACCCATGCACACTAGACTCTATTTCTTCCTAATATAGCTAGGCTGCTATATATAATGGGCCTTGTCTTTTCTAGCCTTTGCTTTAAGTGTGTTCATCCCCTTGCAAAACTAGGGCTGCCATATATGAACATAAATTCTCAAACTTTCTCTCTCTTCAAGTCACTATAGCCCTTTGGTTCTTCCACCAAAGCCCACAACGAACCCCTCTAATGCACGTTGCCATCTTCCCCATGAACCTAGGGTTGCTACACAACATATAGTCTGCCCATGCAACACCTCTCACGGCAACACGTGAACCACACCACGACAAGCCACATGTAGCACTTTGCCTAGTTCACCACACGCCAGCCTCAGTTTGGAGCAGAACTAGTCTGAGACCCACCGTACCAGCAACCAAGCCGAAGATCATCGTAAGCCCAAAGCCCCTCAGTGCGCCACAACCATGCATGAACGCCCCCCGTTATAGCCACTTGAAAACAGAGCAAGCCACCGAGTCCACACACGAACTAACGATATGATCTTCTGCCTAAAGTTGCAGCATACCATATGCAACATGCTGCAACAAGCCCACGATTACCGTGAGCCAGCCAACCTCCTCACCGCAGCAGTCACAAATGGCCACCTCTCTTCCAGTACCCCATGCTAGCTTGCACGCTGGAACACCAACTGCGCGAAGACGAATGAACCACCCTTCCACACCGGCGTTGCCAAGAGAAGGATCAATGTGGCACCACCTTAGGACATGAGATACCACTGTTTTACATCACTGAAATAAAGGAACCATGTTCAGACAAGCCACCAACACCGTATTCAGCTCCTCTGCCCAAGTTGCCCCGCCTTGAATAACCTTCACCCAACTTAGGCCTCCCTCGTATGATCAACGGGAGTGACTCGAAACTGACGCATACTCTCTCTCTCTCTAGCCAGAACCTAGCCTTCCAACCTTGAGCCACCATGAACCACCATCGCGCCCTCACCTTCAGTCACTACCCATCCTCGTTGGATGTACACAGCCAAAGCTTCACTACTCACTATAAGGCTATATATAACACGTGATGTGCTCCAAGCAAGATAACAAAAATACTCCTGTCTAGTTAGTGTTGACCATAGGCTGAAAATATACGTTTAGATATGGAAATATTGTTAGGGTTATTCGCATGACTAATTGAAGAAATTACGTAGATATCAACTATTTGGGGAGCGAAGATGCTTTTAGAGTTAAAATGAGAAATTTAGGGTTTTAGGAAATTATAGGTTATTTTAGTATTTTAGATTTTAATTACATAGTACGTGCTTAATTAGAGATTTACATGCAATTGAAAATTGACGCAAGTGCCTATTTTTATAGGTGATCGTTTACATGCCAAAAATATTTGATTAACGCTACGGAGTAAGTAACTTGACTATAAAATTAGAATTAGCATACATTAGCTAGTTAGATAGATTATTATTATAGACAATTCTTTGGAAGCCAATTGTATGTACCATGCATGTCATGATATCTACAAGCATGACACTCATCATAATACATGATCATGTTTAGTTCCTCAGTTTATAGTTATGTATGTATTATGTATGTCATGCATCTCACGTTGCATAAGACATGTAAACTTTTACAAGATTAAGTGTAAGATAAAAATTAGATTAATAAGATGGTCATTTAGATCCATGGTACTAATGCAATCAAGGTAGGATGGATATGCAAGCCACAGACTCTAACATGATCCACCACAGTATATTACTATCAATCAGTGATTCCGCTTATGGCCTCAGGATGTGAGACCGGTGCACAACATTGCACACAATGTTAAGTGTGTTGGCTAGTCAAATTAGTCGGATAATTCAGATTAGTCAAAACAAGTCATGCATGTCATATACGTATTATAAGTCATGGTTTTAATTTTCTCAATCATGAAAAATTTTATGAAAACCTTACATTTATTACATTTACATTATGATCGATTTCTTTTTTTTTTATAAGTAAAAATCTTCATCAAATGCAATAGGCGAAACCCATGTATACAGGAAGTATACAAAAGAAATACCTAAATACATTCTAATACTAGAATAACGAGAACAGAAACTCATGGACTGCCCCTCCATTAAGAACAATAGCTGAAAACCAACTAAATAGAGAACACTTAAAAAAAATTTCCAGAGTTCATCTACATTGCGTTCTCTATTATTAAAACACCTCTCATTCATTTCCAACCAAATGCACCACATAATACACAAATAAATCATCTTCCACACAGCTGCCACTTGAGAGCAAGAATGAAGTCCAGACCAACATGCAAGTAAGCCTACCACTGATTTTGGCATAACCCAGGACAATCCATATAGTCTCTTTTATAATTTCAGTATTTTGAACGATTTTATTTATTATAAGGAATCTTTGTACTTGACACTTCGTTAACAAGAAAATTTTTAAATCAAACTCAGTAGCATTCTGATCCCCTAGATTTCTAAAAATGATTTTATTGAGAACGAAATGTTACATGAGCCAAGATCTATTAGGATACTACCATTTGGCAACTAGCACAATCATGTAACCAGACACATACGTTCATCAACACAGGAATTAGCAGTAAAGCTGCAGTGGACTCTTAAAGAAGCCTAAAACCTTCGAGTCAACATTAATTCAAGTTGCCTCATTATATAATGAGGACGACAATAATTTTTTAAAAGAAACATTCTGAGCCACTTTTTAACAGAAGTACATTCATTAGGAGGGTCAAAGAAGTTTTATATCCTATAAAGAGGGGAAAACAACAGATGGCAAAGCTTGCTCCCACTTAATCAGGCTAACTTTTTTTTAATATATAACTAAAAATAATCAGGCTAACTTTTTAGTCTGTTGACATCCTCCTTAAAACCAATGAAGGCAAGCAGCTTTTCCTTTCAACCTCAAAAGGAATGCTGAGTAAAACCTTATCATCTTAAAAAAAAAACCGAAAACCAAATATATCAAACTATACTCAAATGATGCCAGATTTTCTTTTTTCTTTTTTAATTTCTGGTAAAATGTAATATTTAATTGAAGCACCACAAAGATCACTATGCAATGTACAGAGAAACATAACAACCACCTTGGTCAATTGTATACAATAGGGCTAAAAACTGATGGGTTTGGTATGGTTTCGGTTTTAACACCAACTACAACTACAGATGCATAGAACCGGCCGAAACCGGCAAGTAAAAGGGGAGTAAACATGCGACTTCAGTTTTGGCGTGATCCCAGCCAGTCGTCGATGTCCCTTTGGCACCGCGAATGGTGGGAAAAACATAAATGGAGGTGCGACTCGTTTTCACCGTTTGGTGCGATGAGAGAGAGAGAGAGAAGAAGAAGAAGAAGAAGAAGAAGAAGAAGAAGAAGAAATTGAAATGACACCATTTGATTCTTAATTTTTTTTTTTCTATTTAGTACATATGAAACGACGGCATTTCACTTAAGGCATCATTTTATCTAAAATATATATTTAAAAAATATAATAGCTAATCGGTCGGTTCAGCGGTCCAATCCAGCCTTAAACAAGGACTGAACCAGCTGACGATGGTTTTGACATTTTTCTACCGCCATCCGACCGGTTTCGGCCAATTCTATACTCCAATGGCCGGTCTGAGGTGGTTACGGTCAATCTTCACAGTTTTTGTACACCCCTAGTATACAACCACAGGTAATGGTCAATAATCATGGTACATGCACATAAAGTCACATATTTATTAGTAGTAAGTTGTCGATTTATGTTGTTTTTCAACAATTATTGTGTGGACTAACAATGGGTTAACTGTATTAAGTGGGTAGAAATCATCTGCTTCTAGGAGTTATTATTAGTCAACTTACCTCGACCATGACATTATTTTGTTAGTAAAAAATGTTGAAAAGAGAATAACTTGTCAAAAGAAGGGGAGAATCCAGTAGGCCTGGATCCCACTTGACATGCATTTGAAACTTGTTGAGTTATTATTAGTCAACTTACCTCGACCATGACATTATTTTGTTAGTAAAAAATGTTGAAAAGAGAATAACTTGTCAAAAGAAGGGGAGAATCCAGTAGGCCTGGATCCCACTTGACATGCATTTGAAACTTGTTGCCTTGTTGGGCTAACTATATGATCCTCAGAGTTTTGTTTTATTTTATTTTGGATGACGTGAAACCTCACAAAGGCAGGGCCGCAGGGGCTTTCAAACTCAACCCTCGGGAGTAAACCTGCATAAATGACCCCTCGCACCAAAACCGTGTACCAGGTAAATCCTAATAAAATTTTTTGAGCGAAATCGAATTCGGGATATTTGAGTTCATCCTCCCGCCCTTTGGCTGCACCTGGACGGGTTAATGTTAACCTGAGTTTTCTGATTTCCCTGTAAGTAAACCAAAATTTCTTGAAATATTTCTAATAAGAAACAGATTCTTGTCACTTCTTCAGTCATTTGGACAGCTCTCTTAGCACCTTCAGAGGGCATCATCTTGCATACTTTCTAGAAACCACTACACACTTGCAGCTTTCGAAACTCTTAGGTTTTGAGTTATTTTTCGTGGGAAATTTTAATGATGACAGAACCTACTTCTTTCTTAAAGTAGCGGGCGACTTCCTTTCCAATTCTTATTTTTTTGATGGAATTAGGTGCATATCATATATCAATTGGTTGCACTTCCCAATTACCCATTAATTCTACACACGAAAAAAATATTTTAAAGAGGACAAACAATGCCTCAAAAATTCGAATGAAATCTGTGAATCAAAACTAAGAGGGCCTCTTACCTGAGCCATGACGCCGGAGATGCCGCCGACGAGAGCCTTTGCGGATAGAGAAAGTGATCCAGCATCAGCACAGATGACATTCCTGAAGTGCTCGTAGCCTACGATCCGGATGGGAGTGTAGAAGAGGTGCCTGAGAATAGCCGGGGAGAGGCCCTTGTAGAGGCCCAGAGGACCTTGCTCGCGGACAATCTCTGAGGCGACCCGGAACGCGTTGGTTGGGCGAGTCGAGGAGGAGAGCGACTCGGCGTGGAGCTGAAGCCTGGTCTTAGTCAGATCTATCGGGAAGGTGGTGGTCTCGGCCACCATGGCCTAGAGTGAAGTCAGCAAGATCTTGGTGAGGGCCGGCTCATGTTCCTGTCCTTGGCTCGCTTTCATCGTTCCCCCGCCCCGCAGATGTACACAAAAGAGATGCATCATGCAGTGCACCGAGGTTATCGACTATCCTCTGTTTTTGGAAGAAAAACGACATTTGCTTCATTGTCGTTTTGGAGTCTGGCGTCTTTTACACGCGCCTAGGAGATAGACACAAGCTTTCACTCAAAAAAGTTTCTCTTGTTGAAAGAGACACGCGCCGTCCTCCACGCTATAGTATTTCCCTTTCTAGTTTCAATCTCGAAGACTGGCGGCAAACCCAAAAACCACCGATAAAGAAAATCTCTGGTTTCTCCCACTCGCTGAGCACTCTCACTCTCTCTAGCAGAGACAGCGATGGCAGCGACAGAGAAGGAACCCACGTCCTTAGTCTGTAATCTAGGGATCCTGGACACTCTCAGAGACGATTCGATCCAAGAGATCGTTGAGAGCTATAGCGGCTTCTGTGCCACCACTGAAGCCCTTCTCAAAGGCGCCGGAGACCTCTCCGTGGGCCCCGACTTCGTCGCTCACGTCCACAGCCTCTGTAAGCATGGCCTCCACTCTCTGGTCCGAGACCACTTTCTTCGGGCACTTGAGGTATATCATTTCTCAATTTGGGGCACTGTTTGGACTTACCTTGTGAAAATTGAATTACTTCGATTCTGGGATTACTCTCTATGTTTCCGAACAATCGTGCAGGAAACTTTCGAGAAGAATGGAGCATCCAAGTTTTGGCGGCATTTTGATGCTTATAGCAATGTTGCTATTCTGTCAAAAAATAAACACCCTGTATATAAACTAAGCTTCTACCTCTCAAGCATTTTTATTTATTGATTAGTCATTTTGTGAATTGGAGTTCAAGATGAGCACGACGTAATTGCATCGGAAGAAGTTCTTATTTCGCTCAATCTTTAAACGCAGATATGCGAGGGTGAAGTCCGGCAAGTATTGTGCATAGCTCTGGAAGAGATAGCTTTGGAAAAGCAATACCAGGAGAAGTGCTTGCTGATGCTGGTTCACGCTTTGCAGTCCTACAGCGATCAGATATCAGAGGGAAGGCACCCTTCCAATTCCGAGAGAGATCATCTCTTCTCTACATATCAATTACTTGTGTCTTCGGTGCTAATGGCTAGAATTCCTCGGCATTTTAATGGTACATAATTTATTAAACATATTGATTAATTTGCTGTGAACAATTATTAACGTCTTGAACGTTGAGCATTTGCTGAATTTGAGTTGGCTAAACATGATCTCGATGATTTTTTGTTGATCATAAGCAGTCTTCATCTAAGTCTGTTTTGGTTTTTAGCTCCTCTACCTAATGATAAAGATTGAGATTTTGGGTAATGGATGCTATAAATTCCCTCTTGATGCATTAAATAAAATGTTGAGGGTCCTATCTGGTAGTTTTGGGTATTGCATTGATCTTGGTACGTCAGTGACCATATAAATGAAGACGTTTCATCTGATTGCTTGTTATAGAAGAATAGAAGTTGATAGTATGATTGATAACATCAAATCTTCATTATTTGTTATATTCTGGAGCTTCCCCCAAACCTAGCTCCCACCCCCCTTAATTTTTTTCTTTCCAACACATTGTGTAACTGTGAGGTATATGATTGGAGCTATTTAGGAGATGAATCCTACCAGATTGCAACGTTTAGTTCTTGTAATTTTCCTCCTTTTTGTTTCTGTGGAAAAATCAGAACGGCACTGACATTTTATGGAGATACATTAGCAAAGTGTAGCTAAACTCAACAAGAAGCTACATACAGATTGGGTAGCCTGCCTTCTCTCGATTCAGCATGTTGTGGATTGTCCTTTTAGATGTATGGTTTATATATCCGCCACCTCTCAGATCTCCACCATTCCAAACGGACCACATGAAAACCTGCAGAGTAGTTGTGATGTAGGAATGAAAAAAAAAATTGCACTGTATTTGATTTAATTGATTATCTAATTATCTCTGCTGTCTTTCCTAAAAGCTTTGTTGTGTGGCAGTTGACCACTCCATGCATAGCTGCAGTTATTATCCCTTTCTTTTTGCCTACCAAAGCTCCAATAGTAACTTCCATTTTTTAAACTCTTGAATGTTCTTAGAGATACTCCACTGCTATTTTAAGGGAAGCTTGGAGGAGTTAAGTACAATCATGGCAGGAGAAATTGATGATGAAAATGAATCTCAAGAAAAAGACGACATGGATTTAGATGAAAAAGGCAAAATATCCTACCGGACTGGTAGGATGGAGATTGATGAAAGCTGTCTCCAAGTCAGGTTCTCAGAGAACAATAAATTGGTGAAGAACATTGGGAAGGTTGTTCATGATCTTAGAAGTCTTGGATTTACATCTATGACTGAGGATGCCTATGCTTCTGCTATCTTTCTACTTCTAAAGGTGAGCACGTGCTCCATTTCTGCTGTAGGTGGCCCAGCTTATATCTTTTCACCTCCATGTTGGTTGTTTTTTCCTTTTCTTTTCCAATGTCTTGTTGGACAGACTCTTTTCCAATATCTATTATAGCCATATTTTCTGTATATGCAGTTTTATCTTTGGGTCTTATCTAAATATCCTGTGTGCATGGCAGGCTAAAGTACATAATCTAGCTGGCGATGATTACAGAAGTTCAGTCTTGGAGTCCATTAAAGGGTGGATACAGGTTATTTCCTTGTTTGTGTAACCTTCTCTCTCTCTCTCTCTCTCTCTCTCTCTCTTCCAACAATTATTTGTATAGTCCCTGGTGTCTTAACTTGTCAATATTTTATCTATCCAAGATGTTTTTATTTGCATAGGACATTGGCTTTCATAAGTGTAGTTTTTCTTTTTCTTTTTTAGTTACGGCTTTAGCTTTACAGGCGCATTTCATATGGTGGCTGTTTTCTTGTCTATTGTTGAGAAGGTCTTTCACCAATTCTCTAAGGTCGTATGGTGGTATCAGCTGAGCATAGCATGTTGTTTGGTATATATTTATATTCCAGTCTTTGATATAAGTTACCTATTTGGTTATCACAAGTATGTGTGCAGAATCACTTATCAAAAAAAAAAAAAAAAGTTATGTGTGCAGAATCGTATTGCTGCATTCATCTTACAATACATGAAATGCTTTCCTTTTTAGGTTATCACAAAATGGATGGAACTTTCCATAACTGATATTGACACCCTATATTGCATATGAATTTGAACCTATCTTTTCTTTTCTTTTTTCCAAATTTTAAATCACTTTTTTTTTCAAATTTTGAATTCACTTCTCCTAACCCGTCTGAGGGCATTGTAAGAGGAGTACATGTTTCATTAAAATATGAGATATATATTTCTTTTTGTTTTTATATGTTATTGAGAAATTATCAAAGAACTCAGAAGGAATAGCCCAAGTATACCAAGATGTGGGCCATGGCTTTAGATTTTAATCATCTCAGTTTCCATGAATTTCTTGTAACAATTTCTAGCTCTTAAAGAGGTGTATTCACATGTATACTTCTGGTGTACCTGGCTTATGTCTATCTTTATATCAATAAAATTTCTTATTACTTATCAAAAAAAAAAGTATACAAGATGCATACAAAAGAAGGAAAATGCTAGTATGACTCCCAAATATGCCCACCAAATATGCCTACTCGTATATTTTAATTTTTTATTTTTTATTTTTTCTTAATGGTTAAGGAAGTGACTATTAGTGAATTTATATTTTTTTTATTTTTTCTAATGGTTAAGGATGTTTAAAAAATACTTAAAAGAAAAGAAAAAACCATTTGCACTAGTGTGCATATTTGGGGTGCACATTTGGTTTGCACCCTAGCTTTGTCCACAAAAGAAACACTTGGAACTCAGAAGGAATAGCCCAAGTGCACAAGATGCATACAAAAGAAACACCTAGCTGGAAATAGAAAAAGATGCAAGAAAATCATAAAATCTATTGTGGCTGTCCAAAGAAACATAGTATTGAAGAAATAATTTTAAATCACATATAGAGTTATATGTGATTTAAAATCTGCTTTCTCTTTGCATTAGCTGCTGTTTAATTAGACCAAAGGAATTGCTGTAATTACCCAAAATTTCTTTCTGCACAGATTCAACGCTATGAACAAACTGTTATAAACTTAATATGGTTTTTCTTTTCTGATTGTTAACTTGGATATGGTTTTTCATGCCATGTTTTGCACTTATTCTGCTTAGGTCTATATTATTCTGCTACTAATAAATGACTCCTTTTACTTGGAGGCATATCACCCAGGCTGTGCCTCTCCAGTTCTTGCGTGCACTTCTTGCTTATCTTGGTGATTCTGTTAGTTATGAAAGTCCTTCATCTGGCCTAAAATCACCTTTGGCTTCACGTCCTTCATCTTGCTATCCTGGAATTGATACTCCTTCTGAAGGACTTGTTAGATGGCAATTGCGGCTTGAATATTTTGCTTATGAGACATTGCAAGATTTAAGAATAGCCAAGCTTTTTGAGATAATTGTGGATTATCCTGACAGGTAATTCATTGTATAGTCTTGATCTGGTCTTTTCCTTTGTTCCTATCGTAGAAGTAAGTGTGATAGTTTTAGTGGGTGAGTAGTTGCTCCAAACTCAAATCTTAAAATGGAAAAGAGAATTGAGGTTTGTATGGAAGCTATTGAGAACTGCAGCACATTTGGTGTTGTGCTATCTCTCGATCAAATGGATAATGAAATGTGTGGGTGTTTGATACAATCACTTAAGTGCCAGAATGATTCTAACTGTGGCTGTCTTAATGCTGTTTTCCAACTTAAAATCTTTGTTGTAAAATTGTTGGACTGGTAAATTACCGAAGGGGGATACTTTACTATGTGACTCATTGTTTATGTGGTAGAGTTTCTTAATAATTGCCAATTTATCTTTGAGTCAAATATGTGTCAAAATGATTTCATGTAGCAGGTTCAATTCTATCCAATAATTTACACCATTGGTCGATTGTAATTTATTTTCATGGCATGACCATCCATGAATGCCTTGTATCACTAAACTAGCTCGCTTAGGTGTTGCTCTTGTATATGTCCAGTATACTAGGGCTCTTGCCTACTCTTTTGATCAAGAAAAATTTGTTTACCAATAATAAAAAAATATATCCATTGGCATATGTAGTTTGTATTTGTGTAGGAGATATATATTAGCTATTTAAAATTTAAATTAATTAAACATGTTAAGTAACAGATACTGAGACACGCAATCTTAGAAAAAAAAAATCTTGTAATCTGATACCGTAATGTTTGTTAGGAAACTTACAGTGGTTGAGAAAAAAAGAAATTGGAAGATCTATGCTATGCTAACAGGAGATTACATTACAATTGATTAGGGCCTCATCAATTACACAACACGTTATACTATTCTCATTGGCTGAAGCGCCTTTTCTTTTTTCTATATCTCTCCTATTGTTTAAAGTCTCTAGAGTTGAACTTAGGTGCCGAGGTTCATGGATATGAAGCTTCCCCCCCTCATGGTGGAAAAAAGAAGAGGCAACTGGAATGGCATTCGTTTCCATTGAAAACTAATGAAATATACATTCTTTTCTTTGGAAAGAAAAAACCAAAATCCCAATATGGCCCATCTAAAGGCTGTGGAAGTCTGGGATTCAAAAGTTCAACCCCTGTACTCCTTTAAATTGCATCATCATTTTTTTCCAAAAATTGCAATTGCTTTACCTCAAATATTTTGTCTGTCAAGGAATTGAAACTAATGATTTTGGTATCACAAACTAATAAATGTTTTATGATAAATGTTGCAGCTCTCCTGCTATTGAAGATTTAAAACAATGTCTTGAATATACTGGACAACATTCTAAGCTTGTTGAATCATTTATCTCAGCACTAAGATATCGCTTGCTAACTGCTGGTGCCTCAACCAATGATATATTGCATCAATATGTTTCATCCATTAAAGCACTACGGACAATAGACCCAGCAGGTGTTTTTCTCGAAGCAGTTGGTGAGCCTATAAGAGATTATTTAAGGGGAAGGAAAGATACCATAAAATGTATTGTGACAATGCTTACTGATGGGAGTGGTGGAAATCCAAATGTATCTGGAAACACTGGGGATAGCCTTCTTGAAGAATTAAATAGAGATGAAGAAAGTCAAGAGAATAGTGGTGTTGATGATGATTTCATCACCGATGACAAGCAAGCATGGATTGATGCTGTACGGTATGTTTATGTGCTCATGGCTGTGGATGATATTTATTTTAGTTGTAACCTTCAGCTCGCCATGTTAATCAGCTGATATATGTCCCCATGAGTTCTGCTCTTTCAGCTGGGAGCCTGATCCTTTAGAAGCTGACCCGTTGAAAGGTAGTAGGAACCGGAGGAAGGTTGACATACTTGGGATGATTGTTGTCATAATTGGTTCAAAGGACCAACTAGTCAATGAATATCGTGTTATGCTGGCAGAAAAGCTTCTCAACAAATCTGATTATGACATTGACTCAGAGATACGTACTTTAGAACTCCTCAAGGCAGGTGGTTTATTTATTGAAGCTTGGGTTCTGTTCCAGTAGTTCCCTGATTGAAGTTGATATCTGTTCTTTTTTCTTTTCTTTTTTTTTTGTGGAATAAAATTTCTCTCCATAATTGTTTTTGGGCTGTCACCTTGTAGATTCATTTTGGAGAGAGCAGCATGCAGAAATGTGAAATAATGCTCAATGACCTGATAGATTCAAAGAGGACAAACACAAATATAAAAGCAACTATTACTCAGCCATCTCAAACAGGTAGCTTTTGGATTAAAAAATGGGATCAACTATGATAGGGAGACACTGCACCAAGTTTTATTAACATTCCAAGATATTTTCTCTATCCAAATCATTTAAAGAAATTTACAAACTATGAAAATGGATTTTTTTTTTTTTTTCTTTCTATTGAATAGTCTCAAAAGTTGTTGTTGCTACATGCCCCAACTATGTATAAAATGGGTGAGTCCCAACTAAACTTGGTGTGAACCGCATTATCATAGTTTGTTTTTTTAAGTGGGAGGCCATGGCAGTGGGTTGTTGTGCTAGTCTCCCCAGGGTTTAGGTTCCATGGGTGAGTCCTAAGGGCTCTGCTGTGGGGTGGTTCTCCCATCATTAAAAATATATATATATTTGGGGCTACTTGGGTATTCTTTGCCAAAAGGCATCCTAGCATTTTATATCTATTTACTCATGCATTGAAAATTTTTGAAGTTACCTTGGATGAATATATTCTTAGGGGCTGAGCTGGGGGATAATGCTGTGTCCATGGATCTTCTTGATGCTACAATCATATCCTCAAATTTCTGGCCCCCTATCCAGGTATTAGAAAGCATTGCTATAGTAATATCAGCCATTTGAATTGTGATCGTTGGAAAATGTATGGTAGTTTACATGGTGATATGCCAATAGATGGGTTTAGTGATTAGTTTGGTGGTTTTTTCTCTTTTCCTTTGTATAGTTTGTTCTCTTGTATATTTCGTGTACTTGGATACTCTCACCTTTGGTTTTTAATGAATTTTTGTTACTTATAAAAAAATATTCCTTGGCAAGCTTTCTCAAGATGAGAGGAGATTTTACATCTCTGCAATCACGGTGGTTTTTTCTCTTTTCCTTTGTATAGTTTGTTCTCTTGTATATTTCTTTTGTACTTGGATACTCACCTTTGGTTTTTAATGAATTTTTATTACTTGTAAAAAAATATTCCTTGGCAAGCTATCTCAAGATGAGAGGAGATTTTACATCTCTGCAATCACACGTATTCTTTCTACTGTCTGCATGATGTACTTGTTTACTCCTTTCTGGTGAGAGAAGTGAAAGGAAAGCACCATGTGATACATACCTTATATCCATGGCCCTTGTTATCAACATATATACTTCAATCAAATTTCTTTTGTTTAACAATTTGATTGTTTTCTAGTAAGAAATCCTGTTTCTCTATTAACATTGCAAGACAAATTTCAGGATGAGACCCTTAATGTCCCCGAGCCTGTTGACAAGCTGCTCTCTGATTATGCAAAGAGGTTTAATGAAATCAAAACCCCCCGTAAGCTTCTTTGGAAGAAAAATCTGGGGACTGTCAAGGTTAGGTGCTTAAAAACATAGAAAATGCCACTTAATGCTCTATTTTAATGTCTATTTACATGTCTTTTAACTTATTTACTTTCCTCCAGTGCTTAAACAAGCAAAACTGGTCCAGATTTCCTTTTTCTTCTACTTAAACACTTAAATAGTATTTACATATTTTTATTGTGGATGTGCAGCTGGAGTTGCAATTCGAAGATAGGGCAGTGCAGTTCACTGTGGCTCCTATACATGCAGCAATTATTATGCAATTTCAAGAGCAAACAAGGTAACCATGGGAATTATCTGAATGTGTTATATGTCATTCATCTGTAGTGCAAACACATTTATATTTTCCACTTTCAGTTGGACCTCTCAAAATCTAGCAGCTGCTATTGGGATACCTGTAGATGTACTCAATCGAAGGATAAATTTTTGGATAAACAAGGTATCTGATAATTTTTATTTATTAGCATTTATTGTTTGATACATGCTAAATTTAAAATGGAAACACCTGGCTCAGTGCTGAACAAACATGACCAATTTCAGAGATTTGTTTTGTTGAACAATCAGTCAGTGTTGGATGAATATGGGTAGCCAAAGACTGCCACATATGATATTTACTGTTGGGAAATTTTCCTTCTTTGGCTCATAATTTTCCATGCTATACTAACAATGGCACCAATCTTATTTTAATTGGCTTTGTGGTCAATTTGAATTGTATGGTTTGTCAAATTATTGTGAAGTCAACATTGTCTTTTATTTCCAACCACTGGCTAAAACTATTCAATCAGGTAGAGTTTTTGTAATTGAGGTTTGAATATATGAAGGTCTTCAAGAGCTGGAGTCATGAGGAAAACTAATTGTATTTACCTCCCTTCTTGTGATCAGGGAATCCTTGCAGAATCACTTGGGGCAGAGTCTAGTGACCATGTATTTACCCTGATGGAAGGGATGGTTGAAACTGGTAAGAATGGTGGAGATGGTGGGAGTTGTGAGGAGCTTCTAGTAGGTGATGAGGAGGGAGAGAGATCTGTGGCCTCTGCTGAGGATCAAATACGCAAGGAAATGACTGTGTATGAGGTATGTGATACGAACTGAAGCTTTTTTGTTGTACTTAAAATTCTAATCAACGGATTGATGAGTTATTTAGAACTGGTCTATTGTCTGTCAGATTCCAAGTGTATCTTATGTAAATTCCAAACTATTGGATCTCTAGAACTTGCTTTCAAGGACGTTTATTCTTATGTATTGTGAATTGGGTCTAGCATTTCATCTTGGGCTAAAGACTAAGTAAAAGCTACTCTAGCTCATAAGGTCAAGCATATGTATTAATCCCATAAGGAGAAAAAAGAAGTGAAAGTACTCTTTCACTTCACTCAGCCAATAGCTATCCTTAAACACCCCTTTAGCTTTAGCTTATTATAAGCTTCCAGATTTCGCTGACACATTCATAGCTGTTCATGACCATAACTTTGTTTAATAGTAATCCTTGAACTGGCTTTCCCAATAAGGGGAAAGAAAGCACTAAAAATGTGAATGTTTGAGGGACAAATGTTTGCTTCTGGGAAATGTTAATAACTATGTCAGTATTGGCAAGCCCTAGTCAAGTAAGTGGTATTAGAATCAAACTGAATATGTAATGAATTAATGCTCCTAAATGAAATTTATCATGTGTCATCTTGTTCCATTTAATAATTTATAATGCTGATTGGCTTTTGGTTCTAGAAATTTATCATGGGGATGCTCACAAATTTTGGAAGCATGGGACTAGATCGCATTCATAATACTCTCAAGGTAATTTTACTTGTCCCATAATTTTGATTTAGGAACTTACTAATAACGTGATTGATAAAAATAATAATTATTATTATTATAACACATTGCTGCAGATGTTTTGTGTAGCTGATCCCCCATATGATAAAACATTACAACAGCTTCAGAGCTTCTTATCTGGTCTAGTTTCTGAAGAGAAGTTGGAACTAAGAGATGGAATGTATGTTCTGAAGAAACAATGAATTGACTGAGTGGCAATACGTTCTCCACTGAAACATTAAGTACGTGGCATTGGTGAGATTTTTTTCAGATTTCAATGAAAGAATACAAATAATGTCTGTTTTAATATCTTTGAGAGTTGTTACTTATTATTCTCTTTTTCTCAAATGAACTGGAAACTGGAAAAAGTGGACAGGTCAGAGAATGATATTTGAAAACCTTATAATTGTCATATTCTTCTCCTCGGTGAATTGATGCTCAGAAATTTTGTCCTCATTCTGATAATGTATCAGGAAGCATTGCTTCAATGTCAGATGAGTTGTAGTCAGTCTGAACAGAGACTCGTGACGATGGCAATCATTGTGGGATGGGTGTCGCAATTATCTCAAGTTCGGTTGGAACACTCCCTGAGCATCATTCCGTGTGGTGTGATTCAAGGTTTGAGTGTCTTTTGGGAATGGCTTTCCAATGGACTTCCAGTTCTGGAGAGCCATTTTTGGGCTATTCTTAAAGAAAATCACCTACAACTCCGCGTGGTCAAAAGAGTATTCTGGTGTATGCATATGCTCATGGAAGTGGAGTTCTGTGAGTGCAGGAAGTTAAAGATCCTAAAGAGTTCTATTCATAACATGTTCCTGCGATACATTAACAGTGTTAAATCTTATTATGATATTTGTTGATACATTATGAGCGCTGCAATCACGCTTGTATAGGGATAGTGACGTTTGAGATGTCCCTGTCCCTGTTCCATAGTCCTTTTTTACATGGCTTCTAAGAGCAATTCCTCTCCTTGCACTCTTTTTTATGAATCAAATCTTGTCATGTCAACAATGTTAAGGTGTCATCCACGCTGACTCTGCAGGTGATTCTAATAATGAAAAATTCTAAACACAAGCCCCTACACCACACACTACCTATTTTTTTAATTTTTTTATTTTTTTATTTTATCAAATATTTGTTATATAAATAATAAATAGAAAAATTAAAATATTTTAAAAAGAAAAAATCTAAAAAAAAATTTAAAAAAAATTTAAAAAAATAAAAAATATGTGGTGTGTGGTGTAGGGGCTTATGAGTAGCACTTCTCTCTAATAATTTCTCAAGCAAAAGGCAACTTATGAGTTTTATTAACCTTATAATTCTATGTTTTTTTTACTTTTTCCAGCATAACCTTGTATGATTGGAACATGTAAAAGTAGCAGACTGGAGTCCACGTCATGTTGACTCAAGTGTAATTTGTATCCTTGTGGGTGATATGAAAAGTAGATATACATTTAAGTCAGTATAAACACACTTAGAACATTGGCATTGGCTTCATCAAAGCCATCTTTAAAATTTGATGAAAAAGTACAAGTTTTCCATAAATCCAAACCTTCTTATCTATAATCCCACATTGGATTAACCATTTGATTCATCAAAATAATAATATAATATTATTTTTTTAATAATAATATAAATTTTTTTTTCATATTTTTAAATTAAACTAACTATATGTACATTAATAATTTAATATGATATTTAAACTATTGATTTCCAACTAATTTTTTTCCTCAACCTAATTACCAACAAACACATACAATTTGTTCATCAAATATTGAAGGCAGTATCACTTGTGCCTTTTATTAACTTATATGGATATATATATATATTTATTTATATTAACCATTAGCTCTAGTAGTTAAATAACAGATTGTCCATCTGGTACGTATAAACTACACAAATACAAATGAAGCCCTGTATGATCAACAAAGTTCTTGGAAGCTAGACAAATAAGAGTTCCTGGAAGTTACACAAATAAAATACACAAATGCAAAGTGTTGGATGCTAGAATGGAGAAACAACCAAGTATAATCCTATAGAAGCAGTTTGTATAAATCCAGAAACTGGAGCTAATAAATGAATAACAGATTCAGTTCTATAAACTGAACCATTCAGCCTCAAGTCATAAATCCAGCCACATAACAGCATACACCAATTCAGCCTTTCTAAATGACAGAATAAACAATCTCCATTCATATTTTCTTCCCACAAACAGATCCAAAATACAAGTTTAATAAATAGCCACATAACACCATACACCAATTCAGCCCTACCAAATGACACAATAAACAATTTCCATTCAGATTTTTCTTTCTACAAAGAGATCCAAAATACAAGTTTAATAAATAGCCCACAAACACATAACAAAATGCAAGCTACTTCACTGATTTTCATTCCCCCAACACTTCAATATTTCTGGCTACTTCACAAATTTTCTATTTTCCAAACACTTCCAGCAAATTTTCTAACCACAAACATTGCCAAAAAGTAAACTATGTAGCAGCAGAGCTTGTTTCACTGACACGAATCCCTTCAATACACAAAGCTTGTTTCACCAGATAACTCTGTATAATAATGACATCATACCTAATCATAGTTAGCAGCAGAGAAAAATTCAATAAGCTACAAGAATGTCAAAACACATTCTGAAATGCAATTACTGTCCCTTAATTTTGAGTCAACATGGTTTCGAGTTCTTGGTATTTTGTTCAGCTCCTTCACCAGATATATCAAAAGAATAGTAACTAGAAATACAAAAGGTTTTAAGAGCATACAGCAGTCTGAAGACACAAGTGTTGGCCGTGACAGCTCTTAACAACAAAGAACTGAATTAAAGCATCAGGCCAGCCAAAGTGAGTTCAGCGTTAAAAAAGCATACTCAATCCTTCTCGAGTTCCCATTCTTGACCACTCTCCCCAAAACCGTCACACACCCATCGAACCTCTCCATTGCCTCCCTCCCTTCCTTTCCCTGGTACCGATTGCCCCACTCACAAACAAAATGCAAACAACTCCCACTTTGAATTTTCTTTATGTGATTCCACTTAATTGTCTAGACAATAATAGCCAAATAGCAAAAACACAGACAACTGGGTTGGAAAAATAGACCATAATACATTCGCCCATGGCATTAAAACAAAACAAAACAAACAAACAAAAAAAAGAAAAAAAAAAGATAGAACTAGGGTTGCAGGAATTTGGAGAGGAGACGAACATGAAGGGAGAAGAATGTTGCACCAAGTGCTGAAGGAAGCAACCCAGTAAATCACTCTGCTTCTACGTAAAGAAAAGAGAAGGGGAAGAATCGGTGAGGAAATACCGTTACAGAGAGAAATAGAGAAAGGGAGAGAGCAAAAAACATGGGAAGAAAATGGAGAAGAAGATCGCACCTGATTTGAGGAGAGAAACCATGGATTTGCTTTGATTTTGCGTGAAGGAGAAGAGTCCCTTCAAATTCTGAGCTTGGACTAAAACGAGAGAAAGAGAGAAAGGGGGGGAGAAAGACGCGGGAAGGGAAAGGAGAGAGAGATAAAATAAACCGGCTATGTATTAAAATTACAATAAAATATAAAGATGAATGTGTAACAGTAGTCTTTCAAATTTGAAGGAAGTGAACGAATCACTATAGCTCAAAACTTGAGATAATTGCTTTTACCGAATCCAATGCAGCTCAGTTTTATCTATATTCATCAAATTTTGAAGATGTATTGGCTTTTGATGAAGCCAATACCAATGCTCTTACGGGATTTGTTGCTATTTTGAAAGAAGTCAAAACACAAAATGATAGTTGATGTGGAAAGTTTTCACATCTCTGATAACTGCCAAGTGTATTGGTAAAAGGATTTGTAAGATGTAAATATATTTTTTCTTCTATTTTAACTGGACTGAGCGAAAAAATTGAGACTTAGAAATACATCTTAATGGAAAAGTGAAGAACCTCTAATTAGTTTTAGGTTGCGTTTTGGGTTGTGAGGTGATCTCAAATATTCTGTGAATAGTAATAAAAAAAATAGTGAGAATGTAATGATAAAATATTGAATAGTAATGAATATGAAAAAATTTAGTTGCAAGTATAACTGAGCAATAATATATGTACTAACCTAATGTGATTGATCAAAAAGTAAATTTTATTAAAAATAATGCTAATTTAAATTTTGAATATAAAGGAATCAGTATCGGTATACAGATTAGTACGCGATTTTACTTCTCGTAGTAAAACTCAATGAATATTAATAAAAGGTAGTGAAAAGTATGTGAAAAATAATAATAAAATAATAAATTGTAATAAAATGCTCTACCCAAACGGAGCCTTCAGCATTCCCTTATATTAATAGCAAATTTAAATGATAACGATAATAATATAATATAAAAGAATCCCGACATAGCCGTTGGCGTTACAAAACAAAATGCGAGACCAAAGGTGAAATAGAAGAGAATAGAAATAAAGGAATGTGACCGTTACATTCCTGATTCCCCTCGAATTCAAAATCCACCGATAAGCTTTACCGTTCAAAAACGGAGAGCAGGGCCAGTTTGCCTCTATACGCTAGTGTCAAAATGGTTGGAGAAGAACAGCAACAGCCTGAAATGGCCGAAGACCTAATGCAACAGCTCAGATCCAAAGCAACGGAGCTACTCCTCAGAGAAGAATGGAAAGAGGCCGTACTTACCTATTCTCAGTTCATCAATATCTGCCAAGACCAAATCTCAAAGACTCGACAGCACCCAGACCCAGACAACCTCCCCAAGCTCCACAAATCCCTCTGCTTAGCCCTCTCCAACCGAGCCGAAGCGCGGTCCAGGCTGCGAGAATTTGCCGAAGCTTTGAAAGATTGTGATCAAGCACTAGAAATTGGGAGTGCCCATTTCAAGACCATGCTCTGCAAAGGTAAGATTCTCCTAAATCTGAATAGGTATTCAATGGCTTTGGACTGCTTCAAGACTGCTCTGCTCGATCCTCACGCAAGTGGAAACGCTGAATACCTTAATGGGTATTTGGAGAAGTGCAAAAGGCTCGAGTTTCTCTCTAGGACTGGAGCTTTTGATCTATCTGATTGGGTTGTCAATGGGTACCGAGGACAGTCTCCGGAACTCGCTGAGTACATTGGTCCGGCGCAGATAAGGAAATCTGCTATTAGTGGGCGTGGTCTATTTGCAACAAAGAATGTCGATGCCGGGACTTTGGTGTTGGTCACCAAAGCAATTGCCACGGAGAGGGGTATTTTGCCTAGCGAAGATTCGGGAGAGAATGCCCAGTTGGTCATGTGGAAGAATTTTATTGATAGAGTTACCGGCTCCATCACAAAGTGTCCTAGAACTCATAATTTGGTTAGTACATTGTCGATCAGCGAAGATGAGGACGGGCTACAGGTTCCGGATATAAGTCTCTTTGGGCCAGAGGGGGAGGAGACTAGTCATTCTAATGAGAAGCTTGATATGGGTAGGATTTTAAACATCTTGGACGTGAATTCTCTGGTTGAAGATGCGGTTTCAGCCAAAGTGTTGGGGAAGAATAGTGATTATTATGGTGTTGGACTATGGGTACTGGCTTCATTCATAAACCATTCATGTAATCCTAATGCAAGGCGTTTGCATGTGGGGGATTATGTGATGGTTCATGCTTCAAGAGATGTCAAGGCAGGTGAAGAGTTTACGTTGGGGTATTATGATGCGCTTTCGCCATTGGGCAAGCGCAAGGAAATGTCAAAGACATGGGGTTTTCAGTGCAATTGCAAGCGGTGCAAGTTTGAGGAGGAAATGTGGGGAAAACAAGAGATAAGAGAGATTGAGATGGGTCTTGAAAGAGGGATGGATGTGGGTGGTGCAGTCTACAGATTAGAGGAAGGTATGAGGAGATGGGTGGTGAGGGGGAAGGAGAAGGGCTACTTGAGGGCATCCTTCTGGTCTGCATATTCTGAGACCTATGGTTCAGAAAAGTCCATGAAGCGGTGGGGAAGGCGGATTCCGGCCATGGATGCAGTGGTGGATAGTGTAGTGGAAGTAGTCGGAAGTGATGAGAGGTTAGTGAAGGTGCAGGTTGAAGGATCGAAGAAAACTAATGGATTGGCGGACATGGAGAGGGGTTTGAAGTTGGGAAAAGGAGTTTACGGAAAGGCGGTAAAGAAACAAGCATTAAGGGCTCTACTAGAGCTTGGCTTTCATTAGCATTGCTCTCATATTTTTTAATTTTATTAACTAAAAGAAGTTTCTTTTGTTTTTCTTTTCTGCCGACTATTACTATTTAGTCAGAAAACACTTCAAGTTGTATTTTTTTTTTTTTTCTTTTGGTCTCGAGTCCTCGACCAATGATATTCCATGGCATATTTATGTTTTCCAAGTAAAGTTCCTTTAGAGACTATCCTCGAACTTTACATGAATCACTTGACTCTAGTTTGCTTGGTCAAGAAAACCATCGTGCCAATCTAAAAAAATACATAAAATCCTCTGCCAATGTATGATTCTTTAACCCGAAGTCGACAAAAATTGAACTAGATACTTGGTTATGTTCTAGCAAATCTTGTTTAACCGGACGAGGCCATATCCGGCTCTCATTGATAGGAACATGGAGACACAAATGGGCCCAGTATAACGTGGCGATAGTGGAAGAAGAGACAATGGATGGGAGATTAGATATAAGAAAAAAGCGGTACGTGCCACTCAAGTGTACCTGGGCAAAATTTTTTTTTTTTTTTTTTTAACTTAATGATTAAAGAAGCAATTTTAAACGTATTGGAGTATTTCTTAAAAAAAATATTTAAATATATTAAAATAAAAAAAATACTAAAAAAAAAAAAAGGCAAAACTGTGCTAACGGTCAAATGGAGCGGTGCTTGCACTTCAAAACATTTTAAATCTAATCGGTAATTGACATGAATAATGTGTCATGAATGCCAAGGTAAGCATAGGCAGATTAATGTGCCAGCAGCGAGCAATATTGGTAAACAGTGATGCCTCGTATATTTGTTACACCATTCGAAAACTTGCACATCAGTCATCTTCCTCATTTTTATCGAAAAGCAGTACAAAACAATGCGTTTTCTTTGAATAGTTTTGGCAGAAATTAGAAACAAAACGAGAACCCAATTGTAGAAACCAGAAGCCCGGTAGGCTAGAAGTATTCATTTTTCAAGAGCAATAATAAGGCAAGTTCGATTTGAAGAATGAAGAAAATCAAAAGACCTTTCCAATCTCTCAAGTGTCGAACATTCGCACCAGCTTATTGTAGAGGATGCGGTCATCCCTACCAGTGTTGCTCTCAAGCAATGCACTTTGCACAAGTTCCTGATGTGGGAGAAAATACATTAGATACATAAAAACATAGAACAAAGAACAAAAGAAAAGGACAGGGCGGGAATGAAACATTAATTGAATTGCACACTCCGACCTTGACATCCCTGTGGGAGAGGAACTTCCCCAAGTTGTGGATGATCAACCTCATATCTTCAACCTGAACACAACAGAATCTCCTTATCATACAGATCATGATATGCTGTTAAAAGAAATGAATAAAAAAAAATTTACCCTAATGTAGCCAACTCGGTTCCGGTCAAAAAACCTAAAAGCCTGTTTCAGATTTGAAAAATAACAATAATAAAATGATTATGAGAGAATCTAACCAACACACGAAATAATTTCAGAAAAATAATTAAAGCAAGCAAAAGGTTCCTTACCTGCAATAGTTCTTTGTCAACAGCAACCTCCTTCCCAGAAGAAGTCTCTATCTCTCCAGTATCTGCCTTTCCATCTTTCCTCTTACGCATTTCCTCACCAGACTTGGGCTTTGTCTCTGCAGCTTTCGGTTTCTCCTTAAGAGTTTCCTCTGCTTTGTCAGTTTCCATTCCAGACACCTTTTCAGGCTCAGCACTCAGGTCTGTCTTCCCCTCTTCTTCATTATTCACATAAGATGACTCGTGTTGCATACTTGACTCCTCCATTTCTTCATATTCTTCAGGATCTTCCTCTGGATCTTCATCACCATCTGTTTCATCTTCCATTTTCAACTCATCAACATGATCAACAGATTTATCCTCCTCAGCCTTGGTTTTATTAGCATCTGGATGAGCTACACCATCTATTTCAGTACTAGATTTGTCTTTCACATGGAGCTCATTAGTCCTCAGTCGCTTTGCTGGTGATTTTTTGTCCCTTTCCTTCTCATGGGCTTCATCCCGCTGCCTCTTACGTTGATTTCTTTTTGCCACAAATTTTATGCGTAGTTTCTGTCCAAATAGAAAATGCAAGTAAATGAAAATGTCTCTGTAAAGGAATCGAGTACATGTTGATTGTCTAAACCAACCTGGAGAAATGTTAAAAGACGACAACCCATCTGATACTGAAGCATTTCATACAACGATTCAGCAAATAATGACAACTGCAAGGAAAAAAAAAATACAGTAAGGAGGGAGCAACAAGCTATAATCTTGATCTAAGGAGCCACATCAAAAGAACCAAACACTAGGCAAACCTCAAATGATGATTCGTCAACGTCCTTGTCAGTATAATCCAAGACTGAATCCAGAGAAAGTGACACTGAACGAAGCTGTAACGGAAGATCCACAATCAGGCACAGGGTACATAAAATATATATTAGATAAGGTAAAAAATTAGAATGAAAATTCATTTAAAGAATGCTATCATCAACCTACTTTTGAATCCTTGCTACATTTTGTCTGTAATATCAATCCAGGGTGTCGAGGAGGTTCTTCAGGCCTTCTCTTTTCTTTCAATTCTTTTTTTGATTTGCTTCTAGACTCATCTTTTCCTTCGTTGTCTTTTTTTTCTTTCTCATCTTTGGATTTCTCCCCATCTTTTGATTTTCCACCCTTGCTACTGTGGTCATCCTTCGGTGAAATTTTCTGCTTGTCAACCTCAATCTCCACTTTGATCCCCTGGCCACTTTCCTCACCCGATCTTTTTTCATCCTTATCATCCTTGTCAGTCTTTATTTCTGTTTTGCTTGGATCAACAGTATCATCTTGCATCTTTGTGATAAGAGTTTTAGTATTGGTCCGGGGAACCATTTTCTTTTCTGATCTTTTGATCTCACTGACCTGATTGTCTGCATCTGCCGCTTGCCCCACCATATTTTCTGTTTCATCAATTGCCCCAACTACCTTAATCTCATCTCTGTCCACATCTTTCTTAGTGTCAGCAATCCTGTCACCAGATTCCAAACCTTCAACCTTTCTTTTAGCCACCCTCTTAATTATTTTTTTCTTCACAGTTGTTTTTACAGCAGTACCTTGCACAACCGTAGCAGTGCATGGATCTGAATTATCCTTTGGTTTGTCTTCAATATCTTCATTCCGAGCAGTTTTTACTACTGGAACCTTTCTTATGACCTTTTTTCTAACAAATGTTTTAACCCCAGCAGGAGCACCTGAAGATACATCTGGTAGATCAGGAATCTCTGAGTTGGCATTCTTATCTCCATTATTCTTCTCATCTGGGCTGTCATTTTGTTTGTTGGCACTATCATGAGCTGTCTTATCAACAACCTTCTGTTTGACAATCTTCTTTATAATCTTCTTCTTTGCAGGCTTCACACCGCCACTTGTCTGAGCATGAACAGATTCTCCTTGTTCCTTCTTCTCCACTGTCATGTTTTCCTTACCTGTTTCAGTCCCACCTTTTTTCTCAAGTCTTTTGTCATTTCCATCAACCTTTTCTTCAACTGTGATCCCTTTCCCATCGTTGACATCTTTCTCCTTTTTGTTAACATCTTCTGATTGTCCAGAGGATGTAGACATCTTCAGATTGTCCGATTTGTCTACCTTTTTGAGATCTTTTGTGGAATCCTTTTCCTTATCTAAATTAAAACCATAGAGAAAAAAATGATCATGATGACATTCATGAGAGGGAGGGAGAGGGAGAGGGAGAGAGAGAGAACCATGCACAACAGCTATAAGTTACCTTTGATCCCATCTTTCTTCTCTCTAGACCTCTGAAACAACATACCATTATGTTAGTGAGGAAGTCAACAAATTCAAAGATTTCCCATGGTAGAGGGTTGAAGTACAAAATAAGCAAATGCAGATAAATTTCCATGACAAGACAAGGTTGCCAAAACTTGAACACCAATGCTCCATAAGAAGGATGAATAAAAGGCAACCCGTGGATGAGGTCAGTTCAATAATGATAAGTCCAGACATATTTCAACAAAACCACATTTGCATTAATGTCATACCATGCATGCCACATCAAGTTCTTCAAGTTTGATTGCTGCACATCCAGGTAGTGCTACAGACTTGAAAGTTGAAAATGGTTTTTTATTAACAAAAAGTTTTCTAGAATTGAAAAATATCAAGCATCATACTCGAAGCACATGAATAACAATGCTTTCTGCAAGCACGTATTGAGTTCTTGTTTCTGCTTGAATATGAACTGTACATATAATGAAAAAAAAGCTATCAAAATGTGTATATATATTGAAAAACACTTTGGCATTAGCAAAACTGACAAAACCACAGGGCTTTGTTAGGTTCATTTTCCTAGATGGGTTTATCCTTTATTTTTTATTTTTATTTTTTGCACCCCAACTAGGTGTTTTCTCTTGTATACATCCAGAGTACTTGGCTGCAACTATTGGCATTAATAAATTTTTACTTACCCAAAAAAAAACTGACAAGACCACAGTTCCAAATAATATAACTACAGACCTCTTTTTTCAATGTAAGTAGCCGCTCTCTCTCAGCAACAGCCTTCTTGTGAGCAAACCATTGGTCTTTCCATGCTTCCAATGAGGGGAGACATTCGGACAAATCAGGAACAAACAATACAGTCACCTCCTTATGGCTAAACAGTCCATCACTTCCGACTCTGTCATAGTGTATCTGCATGTGCCAAGAAGAATTGAAAACTAGATCCCAATCCAAGAAGCACGTGCAAGTAATTAAAGACAGAAAATATCCGAGTACAAGCCAGGAAATCAAGAGTCCAAGAACAGAATTCATTTCCATCCATCTCATATTCACTATAACAAAAAGACCGATAAATTGCAAAAAATCAACCTCAAACTACCATGTCAATTCTCAAATGCACATCCAAATTAGATCTCTTCTTTTGTTGCTAATCTTTCCTGGGTAAATAACACAAAAACCCCCTCGAACTACAACTTTATTTTTTAACACACTTCCAACCAATGACTCGTGACAACTAATATTTCTTGGGTCAGATTAGGATTAAATTGGATGATATTATTCACATTTAATAAATCGCTGTGCATGGACTTAGCCAATAATTTATATGCCCCATTTGTGGAAACAATTATGTAGTTTGTATGTAGGGCATATAATGAGTGAGATGCAACCAAACAAAACAAAACAAAATAAAATACCAGCGAAGAAGTCAGCTTCCAAAGATTACAAAAATTACACTGAACACCACCTATTTAATGAAACCAAGAAGCCTCAAAGGGGCTATATTTAATGAAACCAAGAAGCCTCAAAGGGGCTATATAAAAGGTTAAATTAAATCACTAATATTTATGATCCTAAAACACAGCCAAAACAGAGGAATAGAGTAAGAATATTTATTCAAACTATCATTTTTGAAATGAAAATACAGTTTTTGGCACATCACAGTTACAGATAGGCTTCATGCTGTTGAAACATAACAAGGCAGCTTAAATCACAACCAAACCATCTCCTGATTCACAAGCCTAATATTTCAAAAAGGAAAATGGCTCATATACAAAGCAGAAGTCTTGCAGGGATTTCATTCCAGGTCATCCATAAACAACCCAAAAGGCATGATAAATTTGCTATAAAAGCCACAAGGACTAGGTTCAACATTATCAAAAAACTCAAATGTAACTGAAGAGGTCCTTTAAATGTAACAATCATTAAAAGCAAGTCCTACCTCAAGAAAACGATTCCAATGGCAGCAGTTCTGGAAATCAAGTGGAGTAATATTTTTTGCATGTCTGCATAACAAAAGCAATTACATTAAGTTAAAAAAAAAAGAGTTAATTATTGATATCCCGATGCAAAAAACTAATAGCGAATACAAACCTAAGGGCTGTTCGAACTAATGAGGTGTCGTCAACTAATGGGTCGCCACCATCAGCAGAATTCCATGGACCACCAATTGCCATCAAAGACTTGTCCTTTCTAAGCACAGCAAACCTGATGATATTGCAAATATGGGGTATGCGATTATCATAAGTGTTTTCAGATGACAGCTCCTCCATGGCATTCTTGCTAAGTCCACTCATCAAAATCATCTGAACCAAGAAGACAAAGAAACCTTATTCAAGCACAACAAACTTCATAATAAAATTCACTATCCCACAAGCTTGAAAAAAAAATTTATCAGTAAATAAAATTTTACTGATCATAAGAATAGGCAAAAGCCCAAGTACACGGGTCATATACAAAAGCAACGCCTAGGAGTGAAATAAATATATAATATATTAACACATTAATAATGGTTCCATCATGGTAAAACAAATCAGCTGAAAAACTCTGCAACATTTAAAGAGAGCTGGCACTCCATCCTTGGATATATCAATTGCAACAAAACACCTAGAAGTCCAAACAGATCAAAGCAGTAATATTATCCTCCGCAGACTGGCAACTGTTTGCAATGCACTGCTTAAGTTAGATCATAGTACAATGGGGTAAGTTTATGTTTCATTTTTTCTAAGTAGTTATATATTATTTTTTACAATGATTTATACATGTACATAGCTTAATTGGATTTCTTTTGTCCCTTTAAAGAAGACTGCTTGGTCAAAGTTTAGAATGCTTTTTTTTATGGGTATACGTAAATGTAAGGTAGCCTCTCCTATATCACAGGGGTACTAGGCTTTGAGATACTCTGCATCGAGGGAGGGAATGTTTTTAAGAGTTAATCAAGTGAGTACAATTGATAGTATATACCTACACACACAAGAGACAGTCATATTTGATCAATAGAGGAAAAAGACCAAAAAATAAAGAAACATACAAATTGAGCTTCAAAGAACCAGCATCTCTCTCACAAAGATTCCATGATTGCTCCAAACCCCAGCAACTGGTCCTATGACAAGGGTACCCTCATAGCCTTATCCCTCCCTCTTCCTATGATATATCCTACATGTGTGGTTTGAACATGAAAAACCTAACATGTGCGCCACGTCAACATACTCCATTTGTCCTGTGAGTTCCACCATATAATTTCATCCGAACCAAAACAATTCACAGGTAAAATTCTTTTTTGCGAATCTTCCATTTAATAGCTGGGAAAGCATCCATTTTATTCATGGAAAAACTCTGCAATAGTGCACATGACAGCCTGACTTAGAGACGTCGGCATGATGCTATCCTACTAATTTACGGCTTAGCAAACCATGCCTTCTTAACTTTTTATCAAAAAGCAGTAATCACTACGAATAATAACACTCTTCCATCTCCAGCAAGTAGTAAAGACTTCATCCCAAAGATTGAGAAACAAAAAGTACGATTATCCGTGGACTTACAACTAGCTCATACAATATACAATATAATTGCTCAAGTCTTCCCTAGCCAATCAGGCCTAGTTGCTGTTCTTGTATATGTCCCATGAACCTGGGCTATGCCTAGTTCTCATTAATAAAATCCTTACTGATAAAAAATAAAAAAAACTACTTTGACACCACGGAAAGATTTGTTAACACCATCACTATGCAGCTTATATAACTTAATTATTTTAAATAAAAAGGAGTTACCTTTGCATTCCACACCGTATTTCCAGATTTTGTGGTTTCTTCAGCCAAAAGCTCAGCAGACGAACCTTTCACGGTTAGCTTCTCTTCCTCAACAAAATCATGCTCAAAACTGCTCCACTCAACAAGTTATTAAATGATTACTTCTACTTATATCTCCCTTATTTAAATAAATGAGTAAAATAATGACCATCCTTTTAATTTTTAGTAGAAATAGAAAAACAGAGGATGTCAGAAATCACAAGACTAGTTCAAGTAAAGGTTAGTTCTGCGATTTGGAGTTCATCTTTTTTATCTTCTTTTTTTCCAGCAACTGAACCAAGCTCTAAGAAGAATGTATCATAGATTGTTTCACTAAAATTATTATTTTTTAGGTAATTTCACTAAAACTGTTAAACGCTACAAAATTGTCATTTGCCACAAAAGGTTAATAGCATGAATGGATATCATAGCATAAGTAAAACTTTCAAATCCACTGAAACAACAGAATCAAAGACTGGCACCTGACAGGTAAATGGATTGGAAGTTTAAGATTCTCCTTTGGCCAGTTCACAACAGCCTAAACAATTAAAATGCCACATTAAGCAAGATATTCAACTAAGTATGATATCTCCTTGAAAATAAATATCGAAGACACACCTTGGAAAATTCTGGGGACACAAAGAGTCTAGGATATCTTTTATCTATCGACAAATAATCCCTCTCCACATCTACCAAACTGGAAGAGTAAACCTGCAAGTATGCATCATTGATTACTAAAGGGAATAAAATACATGCACATTTCAGGGTGCAGACTAACGAAGCAGCAAATAAAAAATACATAGTCCAAAATTTTGTATAAAATTATCTCATGACTCTAAAGTTCATTCACTTCTCTGAAGAAGATCAGTGAACTTACTTGCAACAGTGATCAATAAAAATACACGAACAACTAAGATCAATATAAATCCGATTCATAAACCAACTAGATTCAAAACAAGTTCAAGGCCCTGAATCCTAGAGAAGCTAAAGGACAGCAACTGTTTCTCCATAGAGAGGACATATAAAACCAATCGTACCAAACAGAGCGCCAAATAATGAGAAGGGAGATGCATTGTAAGAATGAGAAGTAGCTACGGAAATTGATGAAATAGAGCAAAGAAGAAATCTCAGGCATAGATATTCCCAGTTAGTGCCAAAATACCAACAGGGGGGGAATATTGAAGAAAGAAGAGGGCACCAAATTGAGTCTTGACGGCAATACGGGAGGAATGATCAAGACAGAATAACTCTAGGAGTAAAAGCTTCAACCCAGAGCAAAAGATGAGAGATCCATTCGCAAAGATAAAGCCCCAACTAACAGCTATAGCAATAAGTAAAAATTAAATCCTATGAAGCCCTCAACTCCACATCCCCACAGGAAAAACAGCAGATCCTTGAGAAATATTCTGAATATCATTCAATTTCTCTCTTTACTGGTTTCTTTACCTTGCAGACATATTCTCTCCTTTTTTCTTTAACAGGTGAACGATGCCTTCAGCATAAGAGAACACCAAGTTAGTTAAAAGGTCTGAGAGATGGACAAGCAGCTATACATTCAGAACTAGAGGACGCAAATAAAACATCAAGATCGACCTATGCAAAGCATCACGATGTGGAGAATCTCGTCGCAACAATTTCCCCTCCTTCGCCAAAGAGGAACCACGCCGGTCCCTAGATACTCTTGGTGGAGTTCGATCATGCTTGGTTTCAAGTCCACGCTTGCGCTCTCGATCTCTCTCCTTCTCCCGTCGTTCCAAGATACGCCTTTCACGATCTCGTTCCCGTTCTCGTTCTCGTTCCCGTTCCTTCTCCCTTTCTCTGTCCCTCTCTCTCTCGCGCAAATGCTCCCTACGCCGCTCCTCCTCCCTTAGCTCAAACTCCCGAAGATAAGCAGCCCTATCATCCTTGTGATCGTCAATCCTTGTAGGACCACCACGTGACAACGTGTTACTTGGATAATCCAATTCGAGAGACGTGCCATGAAGCCCCTTTCCAGTGGCATAGTCCCTACCAGGAGGTAGGCTCACTCCATAACCAGGATTTGAAGAACTTTGTGTATACGTGAGATCATCCATATTTCTACGCGGAGCTGCTCCCAATATTGATGGAGCTTGTTGTCCACTATATGAAGAAGCACTAAGCATTGATAAGCTGCGAGGATCAGCATCCATTCTTCCTCCATAAGAAAGAAGATCTTGGGTGGGATGACGACTAGTGGTACCCCTTGCTGCAAGATAATCTGCTTGTCTGCCAGAAATGTTGGGCTACTTAGAGTTGTAAGGAATATATTACCATCCAACATAAGTATGCATAGACGACACCATTGAGAGGAAAACTACTCCATTAAACTAAGCCAAAGATGACCTTTGCCATTCGTTATATAGACAAGCATATGGTCCATAAGTAATTATTGTTGCTATGAGAAAATGAAGGTTCATTTTAAAACATCATACAGTCACTATCTATCGATGAAAAGCTGAAGTACCTTGCAGTCCCATCCAAAGAAGTAGATTGCAGCGATTGAGCTTTTAACAATTGTTCTTGTCGAAGCAATGCCTGATCAATGCGATCATACATATCATTCTGGAAAATTAGATAACAAGAACAATATCAATTTTTATTAGCAAAAAAGACAAATATTATCATCAATATTAAAAATAAAAAAAAAAATACAAGCAATTTCAATAACAAAGTATATATTTTTTTTTATATACATGGGTGTCCGGGCCAACTTGCACGCGTCTCGACTAATCCCACGGGGCCCTGAAGTTAACGGCTAGGTAAACCTCTAGTGACCCTAAGGGGACTCAAACTAGTGACCATTGGGGAGCAAACCCAGAGCCTAACCAACTGAACTACCCCTCAGGGTTAATAAAAAAGTATATAAATATATATATATATTTTTTTTTTATGTCGGGGAACCTCTCCAAGGCAGGGCCCTTTGGACCCACCCTTGCAGAGTAAACCCCGGTCCCGTGCACCGCACCCTTGCAGAGTAAACCCCGGTCCCGTGCACCGCACCCTCGGAAGTTTCCCTACACGGAACTGGTTAAATCGCTGGCTTTTCACTAGGGGGTGTGGCCTCAAATGATTGTTTGCACCCATGAGGTGTTGAACCTTGGACCTTAAAGGGAGTGAGACCCCAAGACCAAGGCCTTCACCACTTGGGCCAACCCCGTGGGGTTAATAAAAAAGTATATTTTATCAATAGAACATAACAAACTTGTCAAGAAATAATGAAAACTCCATACCTGATTTTGATGACTAAGACCAAGAGAATCAGCATATCGTCCAGTTGGTTCACTTTGCAAGTCCCTCCCTAGATAAGTACTTTGTCGATCACCATATTGCCGTCTATCTATTCCAGCATAATCAGGAACCTTCTCTGTATAAAATTGATCACCTTTGTGACTATATCCGTGGCTTGAGGAAGAGACATAGTCACTCGATGCAAATTTGGGTGAATCTGGTCTAACTGAAGAATAGCTCCCACGACCTTCCAAAATGGATGGTCCAGCAACTTTCACATTCGTTGCAGGAACCTATACAGAGAAAAGATCTGCTTATATTTATATGGCACAGATGATTCACACAAACTTTTTTTTTGATGAATAGATGATTCACACAAACTTCACAGCTAATAAAGGCCAAGAATTGGATGAGGGAACAGCCACAAACAAATTTGGCTAAGATGAAACAACACATGCAATCAACACTTGAGTTTGGTTCCAAGCAACAAAACTTTCCAAGAGTACTACCATACTACCACATATATACTCTGCGGCTTGGGAGCATACTTGACAGGACATAAATACAAGTTGTAAACAGGTCCCCATTAATGTAATACCAGATCCTAAGATAAATAATAAATAAGAACTATATGGGGTATCAAGGTCGCAAGACATAAGCATCTTTATCGCATTGAATGTTAATCTTACCATCATTAAATTGGCTATGAAAGTTATGAGACAGGTAATAACACATATTGCACACCCCTAGCAAAATGGTCAGGACTCAGGATGAGGTTTGGTTGAGCAGGGATGAGATAGTTCATAAATAACAAGACAAGGAAAGAAATTTGAAAAATGTAATCCACTGACCTGCTGAGCACTACCTAAAGCAGCCGCCCCATACACAGAGCTATACTGCCCCCCATAGTGAGTTGCAGCTGGAGGATGAGCTCTGTACCCGCCGCCATCAGTTTCCTGAGAACCACCTAACATTGTTGAATGCCGAGAAGCCAATGACTGTTGTGAGGCCCCATCAGGGTTTCCAACAGAACTGGCAGAATAAGCAGCTCCCAGCTACCAAATAAAATGAACAAGGACAGATGAGAACCCCAATATATCAACAAGCCTCAAGCCCACACTCCACAAACAAGGCATGTGGTGCACACATGGCCTGACAACTCCTTGAGTTATAGACATAAAAGAATCGATATAGCATATGTCTTAAAGACGGTAAAAGAACATCCTCATGGTTTCTCGAACGAGGTGCGATATATGCCCTTATTTCGGTTTATATTAATTCCAACAAGGAGAAGTACACACTGGCACTGGTGGAGTAAGACACCGTGCATATAATAAAATGCGAGACTACGCATTCTTCGCAATCTAAACTAAATCCAGAGTCAAAGATTATATCTTTATTCAGATTAACAAATAAAAAAACTTACATTTGTGCCGTATGTGGATTGCCCGGCGTACGATTGCTGCCCGTACGCATTGCTACCTCTAGAGGAATACATGTTCTTTCACATACAGCGATATGTATATTACAAATAAATTAATCTGCACATAAAACATATCAACTAAACGACATTAGATAAGAAAATATCAGATATTTTTAATTTTCTTAACCTCAAAGAAACAAAATTGAAGCAGTGGAGAAGGCTTTTTATGTGGAATTTTTACTTTTTTCGTTGACATTCCAAAATTTGGGAGACAAATTGGAGGAAATACCGTACCCAGAGAGAGAGAGATAGAGAGAGCCCCTAACGGAGAGTGATGGGGGTGGAAGGACTTACGAGCGATAGGAACTTTTGCGTACTCGAGCAGTCGAAAACCCTAACAGAGAACGATGACTCCGAAAGACTCAAGCGACGAGAAACCCCTAATCCTAATGCTCGTCTGCGTAATATCACTCAGGTTTCGCGGGCTTGACCCTGACTGGTTGGGCTCTTAACCAGCGTGAAGTTTTGCTTCGAATATGACTTTGTTTGAAACATGGTCCAGCCCAAATTGACGAGCGATCCATCCCTTTTGTATATAAATTGCCCCTTAAATGGATAAGAAAAATTTTATTTTCAGACCTCATAAAATATTTACCTAACATAATTTAATTTTGACTATAAATTTTAAAATTTAAGTCTTGCATTTAAATCTTATAATTTAAATAATATAAATAGTATACTCTATACACCGATTTGAGAATATAAGAGCATCCTCAATGGTTTATCTATATCCAAAAAGTATCCACTTTTTACCTATTGAAGCAAAAAATCAGCCACATTGGATTATTTATATCTAAAATTTTTAGCTTTGAACTACAGTAAATGGAAAGTAAAAGGCAAATTTGGTATTTACTGTACACCAAGCAAATCTATATTTTATTATTTTTCTTTAACTCTCTCTCATATTTTCAGATCTTATTTCTCTCTCTCTCATCTCAGACGGCACTCGGATGAGCCAATACTTCCATCTTATTATTTTTCTTTAACTTTCTCTCTTTCATATTTTCATATCTTATTTTTTTTTTTACTATATACATGAGCCAATACTTCCATCTATTTTCTCTCTCTCTCATCTCAGATCTTATTTTACTTAATACCAAGAAAATTTGATGTAGAGATTTGATGTGAATTATTTATTACTATATAATTATTTATTACTATATTAATAATTAAATTATTTATTATTTATTATTATATAATAAATAAATAGATAATTTAATGTAGAGGTTTGATGTAAATAGTCAAAGTCAAATTCATTTTATATTATTTTATTGTTATATAATAAAAAAAATAGCTATTCCAATGTGGAGATTTATGTAAATGGAATAGCCAAAGTCTAAATTCATCTTACATTCATCAAAATTGTCCTTTACATATGCACAATCCAATAACAATGCTCTTACTCTAATTATGTTGTAAATGCATAAAGTTGGTGGATAACTATTTAGATTTCACCTCTTAGAATTTTAGCTCATTTATGTATCAACTCTTAGAACTCTTAAATTTATCAAAGTATGTCATTAATTCATGTATGATGTATCACTCTTTCATATAATTTTGGTACAATGAGGCTTTACACCACACACCATTCGAATAGTTGCTAGCATGTCAATGGTTGCCTCCATTTAATGTTTGAACTATGTGCGAAGACTGTTATGCAATCATATACACCCTCTCACTTCTCTTCAAACCTGACCTATAAACATTTAGGTTTTATTTTTATTTTTATTTTTATTTTCAATCCATATCTCTAAGACCTCATTGGAATGGTGCAAGTATTTCATCTCATCATTATAATTTTTTTAAATTTCTACACAAAATATAATAAATAATACAACTTTTTTAATTCTCAAAATAATAATAATATTCTGACAATATTTTATTCAATTTTCATCTCAATTTATCTCATCTCAACTAACTATCCAAACGACTCCTTCAAGTCTTTTGCAACATCTTAATTGCCTCGTCTCATAGACCTTTTCACCCCTTACACCGTAGAGATTGGCCTTTTGTAGATGGGTTTGTTTTGAAAATAAACGTTGAACTCTCAACAAGATTGATATTGACAAAATTTTTGGTACTCTTTTTGGGGCTAGGCATACTATAAAACGAAGTGAATCCAGCACTTTAGGGTCAGTCAGCCATACGCTGAAGAAATTAGCTCTCGTTAAACTCTGTATCAAGAATGTCAAACTTCATATTTGCCAAAAAAATCTTTGGTAACTTTGGCAGCGACTTCTGCAAATCTGCTTGGAGGTGGATAAAGATTGAAGCTAGGACTGGGTAGTAAGAGTAATATTGAACTCGCTTGCATTTTTCTTTTGAACCAAAATTTCAAATTTCTCTATCAATGTTGCAGAGGAGGCAAAGGACATACATATATATATACACAGAGAGAGAGAGAGAGAGAGAGAGAGAGAGAGAGAGAGAGAGTAAGCGTTTTGGAATTCGTTAAGGGTTTGATAAGGTAGTTGGAGGATACAAGTACAAAGCCGATAAGAGTTCTTACGGGACGAGATTTATATTAGTATTTGCTTGAGGGGAATGAACAAGATTGTTTCGTTGATAAAGCCTAAAAGCCGAGTAAAGTGAGTGAAGACGAACCGTAACATGGAAAAACTCAACTGGTGTGCGGTGTAAAAAATTAGACCTGCTTTTGTTTAGAATTTTCCTCTTTTGATATTCACTATCTTCCTATGTTTACAAAATGGTGCCTTAGGGATCATTTCTATAACACAAAAATTATAAATGAATGAACTCCTAACGAACTAAGTTTATATTACAATTTTATAAAGTTTATATTAAAATAATGTCTAATAAAATTATAATGTCTAACGAACTAAAAAATTGATTGTTAGGTAGAATCGAGAAGCTACATCTCTTCCTTTCACTTTTAGGGCAAGTTTGGCATTTGAGATGAAACACGGATAAGATGGAAATTTTTACTATGTGAGATGAGATAAAAGTGTCCAAACGCCCTGTTAACAAAAACACATTGATTCTATAAAAGTGATTATCTTGTTAGATGAACATGTAATGGTTATTGAGTAATACTACGTTCAATTGTGGAATACGTAAATACTGTGTAATCTTTTTTAAAAAGAGAGTAGTCAACTATTAAAAATTAATTATTTTTTCATGTGAGTCTTGTATTTACTCATTTTTTTCAAAGAAATTGTGCCGCGCTTACATACTCTACGACTGTAAATATCATTTCTCAAAATAAAAATTTCATGAAGCTCAGTTGTAAACAACAAATTATTTATGTTAAGAGTATCAATCTTACTTCTATGATACTCACTCAATTTACATTTCAAATGAGAATATTGGGCTTATATTAATAAAGGTTTATTAAATTATTATTAGACATTATTACATCATTAATAAGACATTTATAATTTTATAAGACAATAGTCACGTGGTTTCTAATATTAGGCCACCTTTTGAAAATTAAAAAGTGTCCAACCACACCTGCGAAAGCCGACCTCAACATATTTTTCTTAGGATTAAAAAACAAATTAAATGGTTTTTATGGAAAATAATTGGCCTTAAAAGTAATGAGAGTGGACTTTATGTAAGGATCATCCTATTTGAAAATTATCAATGATAACCATTTTTTTCAAATATCTTGTATCTTCTTAAATGAAAATGAATTTAGGGAAAAAGACAAATAATAAAATGTTTCCTAAGTAACTCAACACCTTAGGGTTGAGAGTAGAACTGTTCATATGGGCCGGTTTTTATCCGGCCCAGCCCGGAATCCGGATAACCGGATTTCCAGTTAAGGTTTTCGGCCCGGATCAAATCCGGGCCGAAATCCGGTTTTTCAAAATCGCATATATCCGGTCCGGACCCGGGTATGAAATCCGGGTTCCGAATTATAACCCGGTTAACCCAGGTTTATATATATGTTAAAAAAAAACCCTCATCTCACTCACTCTCTCTTATCTCTATGCCGAAATCAGTCTGAGCCGTCTGTCCGAAACCCTAGCGTGCCTGGTCTTCATCCTCGTACCTGGTCTTCATCAGCGTGCCTGGTCTTCATCCTCGTGCCGTCGTCTTCCTCACGTCGCACCATCGTCTTCATCAGTTTGCTGTGTGCGGTTCGGTCAATTTTTCTCCTCTCTCTGGGTCTTGCTCGACAAGAAAGTTGTCCTGTTTTTTTTTTTCTTTTTAATGTAAATTTGATGCTCGACACTTTTGGGTATTTTTTTTTTTTGTGTGTCTATTTGGGGGTATTTAGTTCTTGAATCTTCTTTGAATCCTCTCCGCATGAGTAAGCATCTCTCGAACCATTTTGGAGTTTTGGAAGTTTTTGGAAGTTTTCAATGGTTTAGAAGTTTTTGGAGTCTGTTTGAGAACTGGGGAGCAAAACCGAACCCTTTTCACAAGCTTTGTTGGCTATTTTTTGGATTGAAGTAACGAGATCTGCTATTTGTTTGGATTGTGGGTATAAAGTAACGAGATCTACTATTTTTTTGGATTGTGAAAAAAAAAATCTTTTGCTAGATCTGTTCTCCTTGTTTTTAAACGTGGGGGTTGTTTTTTGTGAGCTGATGGGCAAGATGGGTTGACATCTTTGTCAATGTCTAACTTTGGTGGTCTGGGTTTGTTCTAATAAAAAAGATTAATTAAAAGATTACTTAGGATAAGTTGTTTATACATTTTACAAGAAAACTGGAAACTAGGCTGGTTTAGTATATAATACACAAGACACTAGACACTGTTTTCAACAGCTAATTATTTGCATTTCCATTAAAAAATTGTTAGTATCTTGTGGTTCATAAATATTCAGGATGCCTTAAGAGTGTTCCAGCAGGTGAGAATTGCAGGCCATTGGTGAGAATTTAGAGCCTTACTAGTGCTATATTGATTTCTGTGAGCTCCTTACTTATCAAAAAAAATTCTGTGAGCTCCTTTGCCATGCATTTAAAATTGATTCAAAGCACTGATGTTTGAAATAATATGAGGAATCATCGGGCATAAATTCTTCATCATCACTTAATAAAGGAAAGAACTCTTTTCGGAAAGTAAGAAACTTCTATTAAGAATTTAAAATATATATTTATATATATATCTTTATACTTGTAAATGACATTTTCCTTTGATCAACCCATAGCCTGGGGAATCACTTTGATCTCATGCCATGAATTCATAATCTTAAATGCCCAAAATTCCGGAAGACTTTATTCCCTCACTCCCTCCTAGCCTGAGGAGTCAAAGACATTTCATGCTAATGTTTCACATACCACATGCCAATCTTCCACTTGCATTGCCAGTGGTCAGACTAAGTTCATGTCCACCTGCAGAAGTATAATCAAATGAGAGTGTGAAAAAGGCTAAAAAGAAATATATAAAAAGAAATATATATATATATATATATATATATATAAGCAACTACCATGGAGTTCAAGGTAGTGTTGGACACTGTACTGTAACTATTTAAGAGGACATTCTACTGCCATTTGCTGAACAAACACTACTTTAACCGACATATACCACACAAATGGTTGTGGCATTTTTTAAGATAGGGGATCGCATATAGATGTGGGTAGTTTCCATAAGACATGGAGTCTCTCAATCAATGCTCAACAATATTGGTTAGCAGACCTTATGGAAGTAGCCTTTGGGAAGAAAGCATAAGAACAGGATGTGATAGATTTTCTAGATTTGTTAAATTTGCTGCTTGAAACAGTAAATAGCTTTCCCATTCAGAACAATGTGTGGAGTAGGGATGCTGCTTTACAGGATCTATATTTATCTGAAGATGGCAGAATATGTTCATGAAACGGATAGTTCTCATGCTTTTTGGGAATAGGGATTACAATCTGTATGGATCACAATGTTATAACCTCCCATAAAGAACATGGGGGGCTAGATTTGATTTTTAATCTCAAGTGCAATGGCCAATATGATCTCTCTTCCTTCTGTACGCTTCAAGCTAGTCTGACCGTTTGTTGTTTTCCTAAGCAGGACATTTTGGGCAGCAAAGTCCAACTGCTCGCTCCTTATTGTTGAAACACTTATCACCAAAGATTTTCAACCTTTGAACAGGTTTTTTCTTTCCATGATTTGTGCAAATCTGTTAGTTTCCCCAATTTAATAGGGTTTGTAGGATGTGTTGCTTTTAGATTTATGCCATTTTCATTCTATTTTGTTTTTTGCAAGATCACTTTCGTGCCTATTGCTTTGAAGTTGCTATTTGGTGTGGAAATTAAATCAGTGATTTTGTAATTTATATATTGTAATTTAGTATTTCGTAATGTAATGTATAAATAACAAATAATATAATATGCAATGGGATTGTATTGTAATGCATGCATAGATGAATATTGGAACTTTGATATTTTTCAACCTCTAAAGTGCACAATCAAATTTATTCTTTTATTTTTTATAAAAAAAAAATTAGAGCTACATGTGAAAATATTGGATGTACATTTAGGCTTTTATATGGGTTTAAAAAAAAAAAAAAAAAGAGACCCGAGTTCAATCCGGGTTTTGACAAACCGTTCCGGCCCATTTCTAATCCGGGTTAACCCGGTCCGGGTTCCGGCCCGGATTTGAAATCCGGGTTCCGGTTTGGGTCTACCCGAATTCCCGAGTCGGAACCCGGATGAACACCCCTAGTTGAGAGCTCTCTCTTCGCCTAAATAAACTCTAAATTCCTCATTTCCTTTGCCCTTTTTTCCACATAGAAGAGAGGGAACTTCAACTTCTTCTTTTCACTATCTTTACCTTGTTTATTATTTTTTCTAGTTTTTTAATTATTGTTGTTGTTCATTTTCTTCGAAGGCTAAAAACAAAATCAATATGAACTCTTAAGGCCACCCCTAATATGCACAGTTGCATAAAAAGAATAGCAAACTACTGATCTTCAAAGATAAAGTCGCAAAAAGAAATTATATTTGCAACGTTAAGTGATCCAGTGTCGTGTAATCCTTTTTAAAAAATGTATAAATATGGAATCCACATAAAAAAATTAATTTTTTAATAATAAACTTCACTCTTTTTCAAAATAATTACGTAGTATTTGCTAACTCTACAACTATATCTAACATTACTCAGTGGGAAATGAATGAAAAGATTGGCGCTGATGGCACACACCCTAGCCAAAATGGCTTTTGGACCCACGAGCCTCCTATAACCAAAGTTCGACTTACTATAAGCATTGGCAATGGTTTAATCATAGGCAAAATCACATGTTTTACTTTTTGCCTTTACTATTCAAGAAGGACTCTCATATTGGATTATCTATTTTTTAGTCAAATTAATAATAAAATATCTTTTGTAATGGGCCCAATTGGCATTAGGCCAATTCCGAGCTTTAAAATTTTAAAAAAAATTAATAAATAAATTTAATATCATAAATCATTCAAAAACTCCTATACAATAGTTCAAACATTGATAATAGTAAAAGCAATCCATTTCAAACAGTCCATAAGGAAAAACATATTGAACAATCCATAAAAGTAAAAACATCATCTGTAGCACCGTGCTTGGTCATTAATGATACCTGAAATTAAGATAAAAAGTCACAAACAATAAAAAGAAAAAAGAAAATTCATTCAAAAATCATAAAGTTTAAAGGAGTTATCAACTTATTTATACTCCATCAACTACATCCCAACTCCCAATGATTGTCTATCTCAAACTCAGACTATCAGTCATCAGCAAGTATGCTATGGTTCATAGTTATATATATGAAATCATAAAAAGTAGAAGTTAAATTACATCTTTAAACTTTTAGATAAGTTTTAAATGACATTCCTGAGTTACTAGGGATAAGAAAAAATTAATTACTAACTATTTCTTAAAATACCCACTCGTAATCAGAATAACAGACCTAATTCCACAATTAGACAAATAGTTAGTAGGCAATACGTGTAGCATAGCCAAAATAGATTAGCAACATCACGACTCACGCCCTTTACAACCAACAACAAAAAACAACAAACAAAGTCCAAACAGACACCAACAAACCAACAACACAGAAGACAATTATGATTTAATCACAACAAATCTTACAAAACAAAACATGAAGGGGGAGAGAAGAGGAATGCCAAGTTGGACTTATTGTTACTAGTCGGAGTTGAAGACGGGAGGGCCAACCGACAAAGGGATGTTGTCAACGGTGGACCTGGGCTTTGGAAGACGGCACAACGACGAGGGACTCAAGGAGAAGAGCCTTTAGAACTTGAAGAAAGAAAGGGCCAAATGGGCAGTCGTGAAATAGGAGGGGAAGAGAAGAGGGAGGGAAGAAAACATTGTAGGAGAGCAAAACAACATCGTTCCCTTTGCAATGAAACGACGTCGTTTAGTTATTAAAGAGAGAGAGAGAGAGAGAGAGAGAGACTACAAAATGAAGTCATTTTACATTTGGGTTTTTTTAAAAAACAATTGGAGTTCGGAGGCAGAGTTCCCAACTCCGACTTCGAGAAAAAGGTTGGAGCAACTCCAAACTCTACTCTAAACTCTGAAAACTCCGACTATGTCGAAGGCGGAGATAGGCCGAAATCGGAGTATCCGAAATTTTGCACAACCCTAATATACAATATAGAAAAAGTTCAAAATACATGTATATAGAGAAAGTTCATTTTCTGCCAACACCAATTTCATCAACTTAAAATTGGTATCAAAAAGCTATCTCAAAATCCATTTCAAAAAGCTGTCTCAAAATCAATGTCATTCCATTAAATTACTATATATAGGGGCGAAGGTTTAAACCAAAAAATTGAAAAACTGACTCAGATTGGATCAGTTGGTCTAGTTTTGGACTGATTTGGTCCGAGACCAATTCCATGATTCCACAAACTAGATAAAATCGGTCCGATTCCGGTTCTAAGATTTTTGGGACTGAACCAAACCAGTTCATATTTATATATAAAATTAATTTTTAATATTATATAAAATGTTATATATATAATTTATATATATAATATACATAATTATATATGAAATAACTTTATATTATAATTTATAACATAAAATGATAATATTAAATATGAACATTTGTTAGATCATATATTATTAGTATAAAATATATATATTAAATACATTTTTAGGCCTAATAAATTATTAACACATTCCTCTGAATCTTATTGATAAATACATAATACATTAGTAATCTAATATATATTATTATAGTAATTACATTTCGCTTTAATTAATTAGTATACATTAATATACTAATATATATTAATACTAATATTATATTAAATCACTATATTATTAGTGATACTAATACCATATTAAATCACTATACCTTATTAATATTAAATAACTTTTATATAGTAATATTAATACTAATACTATATTAATATTAATATTAACACTATATTAGTACTTAATGATTTCATATTAATGGTAGTACTATATTAAATCACTATAACTTGTAATAATATAGTTATACTAAAACTAGAAAATCGGACTAAACCGGATTAGAACTGATAAAACCGAAAGTACTAGTTTATGAGGATAATCGATGTGGAATCGGTTATTGAAAATGTAAAACTAGTGTACCGGTTCGGTTCAAAAAATCGTACAAAACCGGACCCGTTACACCCCGTATATATATATATACACACACAATACAAATACCATGTATCAAAATCCATTATCATGCAACCAGCAACTCCATCATCTTCCAGCCACCAACAACCAACCAGTAACCAGCTTCCAACCAGCAACCAGCAACTCCACAACAATTCTAAGAAGTCTAGTACAATAAAAAACCAGGTTGTCCAATACAATTAAAAAAAAAAAAACCACCTGACCCACAAGCAAGTCAACAAATATTTCACCATATAGTTAAAAACTATTACAAAATCACCCACCAACAAGTTAACCAGCAAGTCCACCACCAATCAAATAAACCAAAACCAAGCATACAATTATGTATGAGATATGACCTTATTCCTTTACGCCTCAATGATTTCCATTTGAAGATTATGAAAATATTATTGCTGTACATAATTCATGGAATCAATATCTAATTTCATAATTTCCATATCAATTTTTCTCTTCTTAAGATCTATTAAGCTAGATCTATCCTTGTTAGCCTTAATTTCCATATCAAGTTTTCTCTTCCTAGGAAGTATTAACTCAGGTTTATCATTGCCAACCTTGATTATTGCTTCTCTTCACTCCATCATACAAATCTTCCTATCATCACTTATGTGCATTAAGGCCTCATTAAACTCATTACATTGTGATTCCTTACATTTTCATTGTTTCTCTCTTTCTTTTTCAGCCTTCCTTCCTAGAGGTCTCTTATCATCCACATGCACGTTTCCATGTCTTCCCCTGATTGTATTGAGTTTGGAGTAATACCTGAACTTGACATATTGTTTTTTCTTTTTATGAGTTCCATGTGTGTTTACCATTCCGCTTGGTGTCTCAAAAGATTCTAGCAATCGTTCTATGTTGAAGTTGGTTTTTTTGGGTCTTTTGGTACAAAATTTTCACTTTATCAATCCATAAAATAACTCCACAATTAGTATGCCCTGTCATTGCAAGGACTTAATAATTGCAACAATAATAACTGAAAAAAGTATTATACCTTGTCTAGTTCGGTCACACCGCTTAGATGCATTCCTTCAAGTTGGGCTATGGAATCACAAAATTTATTGGTGCATTTTTTAATACATGACCACCGATTGGTCAAAGAGAGTACAGACTGTTTTGGACTGTTAGGATTTTTATAAATGCTGTAGTAATCATAAATTCTACTTCACAATTGTGTGGAGGTTTGGTCAATCCCCCGTAAGGAGTCTATGCTAATGTTAAGTCAAACTGAAATTATGAGAGTATCTTCATCTGCTATGAATGACACACTCCGCTAGAATTTTATTATAGGTGCCCTTGTTTCCTAGTGGAGTTATGTCGCTTGGACATCAATATTTGCACTATTCATACGGGTTGTTAATACCACCCTCACCACTTTGTAACAATGTGATGAAGAATGAATCCCCATCAATTGAAGTGTTCATCCTTCAACAAAATATTGAAAGACAAAATATTACTAAATAGTTCATAAATATATGTTGTCTCATTATCAAGATGAAGTAGCAAATTACTCATAGTCACATTGCCAATTAAAGCAACAAATTATAATAGAGGATTAGCAAAACAAACAATAAATCACAACCAAACAGCTTCCAAACAACAAATTAAAACACCAGCAACCACCAACTCCACCAGCAAATAAAAAAACAATCCACCTGCAATTAGCAGACAAGAGAAAATAGTCCACCATCAAGTCAAAAAATGGATCACCAGCAAGTCCATTAGAAATTTAAAAAAAAAAAAAAATCCAAGGAGCCCAAAACCCAAATTCTTGTTTGAAACAACAATTAAAACACCTAGAAGAACGCCAATTAAAATCAAAGGACCAAGCAAAATACCAATTGAAACAACAAAGCCCAAGCAAAACACCAATTAAAATAATAGGGTCAAGCAAAACACCAATTAAAAACAACAAGAGAATATAACCCTCTTGCTCCTTACATGTTTGTAAAAATTAGAGGACCTATTAAAAACAATAAATGTCGGCAAATAAAACCAGTAAACTCCAAGCAAAACACCAATTACAAAAAACAAATTAAAACAATAACCAAAATATAGGTAAAACTGAGAGAGTAAAAGTTCAAAAAAATTATAACAAGGTTGAAGCAAATGCATAACTGATTAAAAAAATTAGTAAATCAAAATCCTAAATTCATCCCTAAAAATCAACTCTAGATCGAGCAAAACAATGGCAAAATCAATTTATGCCTCAAATCATAGTAATAAAAATGATAGCAAAACATAGAGAGAGAGAGAGAGAGAGAGAGAGAGATTCATTTACCCTAGATTCACTGATGGAGGACCCACAAGCAAGTACAACAGCAGTGGTGATGAATAGTTATAGCGATTAATACCTACAACTTGGAAATGATTAGATGTTTCAATTTTGGGAGCAAGAAATAGGATAGCTTCACTCGGTCAAAGAGAGAATGAAGAAATCCAGAGAGGAGAGCGGTCTGTTGCGAGATCCAGAATGAAGAAATCTTACCAATTTTGTCGCGAGATCAAGCCTACGCTAGTGGAATTCCATCGAGAGAGATAGCCGTTGGGGCTTTTGTCCAGAGAGAAGGGTCATCTATCGAGAGTGAGAGAGAGAGGTAATTTGTTGAGAGAGAGGGTGAGTGCGATGAGAGAAAAAGAAGTGATAAAATAATATATAGATGGTGAATAGTATTTGTCCAAACAAGCAGATATACTATAGCCTGCAAGGAAAAAAGACGCCTTTTTCTAATCCAATGTAGGAGATTTAGGTTGTGTTTGAATGCTGGGTTGAGCTGAGTTGAGTTGAGTTGAATAAAATATTATTAGAATATTAATTTTAAATATTCTGAGTGTGTTGGGATTTGAAAATGTTGAATTTTTTTATTATATTTTATATAGAAATTTGAAAAAGTGTATGGAGATTTGAATGATGAGATGAAGTGAGTTGAAGAGAGTTTGATAATCAAACTCAATGGCCCAGTTTGGATTGGCATTGGTGGTTGCCTACACCAATGCCAGTGCTCTTATGTGCCAACTCAAAATAATTTCTACCGTGATTCTTCTATATTTGCTGCCAATGGGGCTGCATCAAGTCTAAGGCCTCTTTTGATTATACATAGGAAAATTCTATATGTCACACTACCATCCTACTTTTATCTTACTATATAAGATATGACACATTTATCACCATTAAATAATTCTTTATTGAATGATTATTTATCATCTAATGGTAATAAATGTGACGCATCTTATATAGTATGATAAAAATTGAATGAGAGTATAGTGTATAACGTTATTCTTATACATTTAAGATGAGATGGAAAATTTATGAATAATAATTAAATGATTTTATGGATAGTAATGAAATGGTTTTTGAGTTAGAATGTTTTATGGGATTTTTAAAAATGAGAGAGAAAAAATTGAATAAAAATATTATTAAATTTAAAATGTTATTTTTTAATATTATATATGTTTTGAAATTTGAAAAGGTTGAATTGCTTTTTATATTTTATTTGAAAGTTTGAAAAAGTTATAATAATTAAATAAAAAAAGTTAAAAATTAAAAATTAAAAAAATTTTTACATTTAAATAATATTTAAATATTAAGATAAAATAAGATAAATTAATAACATCAGTTAACCAAACGGCACTAAGTGCCACTGCAGATTTAGTACTTCTCGAGAGCCGTTTCTAGTGACCAGTCCATTTTTATCTCTATATTAATGCTTTCTTTAAAGTGGGGATTTGGCACACTTATATCTGACAAGAAAAATAAGAGATCCAAATTGTCGTCGTCGAATATTCACCACCACCCATAAAAGCCCCTCTTTTTCTTCATTTTAGCCCCCTGCCATTATAATATACAACTCCTTTGAGAGAGAGTGCGTAGTTTCGTGAAGATGCATTACGTGTAGAATCTAGATTTCTCATTCGACCTTCTTTTACAAGAGTTATTGTTCACCTAAGAATGATGAGGAAGAGAAAGTGGGTCGGTTCAAAATAGTGAAGTGCAGCCATACCAACCATGAGTCTTAAAAGTCTCACTAGCATATTGAACAAAGAGAGATACTACTTTGCTGCCTAAAGTGTACTGAGGCTTAAAAGTCTCGCTAGCATATTGTACAAAGAGAGATACTACTTTGCTGCCTAAAATGTACTGTTGATTATTTTATTTTTTATTTAATAATTAAGAAAGTAATTTTAAATGTATTGATATATTTTTTTATTTAGTGATTAAGCAAGTATTTTTTAATGACGTGGCGAAATTTTTGTAAAATATTTAAAAGCATGAAAAGAGGAAAATGTTAAATATACTTAAGAAATATTTATAAAAAACTTACTTTTTCACATGTCAGTAATTGATATGTTGAAAATCATAAAATTTGAAATTTAAAATCTAAATTTTAAAATAAAACTAACAAAATGAATCTTATAAATAAAAATGTAAGTAAAATTATAAGTATATGTAGCACTACTCTTAAAAATATACATGAAAAAAAGCAAAAACAAAAAAATAAAAATAAAATTGTTTGCACTACCAAGATCCTAGTCGATCCCCCATGTGTAGCTGTAGAGCTACTCTTAATGCATTTGTTGATTTGAAGTGAGTAGTACAATAGTTGTAGGCATATTATTATCTATGAAATATTTGTTAGATTTCCTACCCTCTACAGCTCTACTTATATATTTTTTTTGTGAAAAATAATATTTGTAGCTACAAAGTATGTATTTTCTGTATATTCTATTTGAAAAAAAGTATATAAATTTATTATCTATATAAAAAATTATAGTTTTAATAATGACCTCACCGTTTCCAAAGAAAATACGCTAAAATTACATACTCTAAAATTATATATAATATTATTCTTCTATTTATTGTTAGATTGAAAAATTCTAAACATAAGTCTATACACTACACATCACATTTTTTTTTCATCAAATGTTAGGTATATGGATAATGAGTAGAAGAATTCAATTAATTTAAGAAGAATAGATTTTTAAAAAAATTAAAAAAATGTGTGGTGTATAGATTTATGTGTAGCAAAACTCTGTTAAATTATATAAAAAAGATTATATTTATCATTCCTATACATAACACATTATATATAGTTTTTATTTTTTATTTTTTCTTATATCAAATATATGTATATGAATGTTGAATAGAAGAATTTAATTAATTGAATAAAATAAAATTAAAAATTAAAAATAAAAATAATATATAATATATGAAGATAAAAAAGTAGCAAAACTCTAGTAGCTTTCCGAAAAAAAATCCAAACACGTTGTTGGCTCGTTCCTTTTTCCAAAGATGAAAATAAAGAGAGACCTATCAGCAGCAGACAGCACGACAACTTCATCGAAAAAGACAAAAAGCTAACTAGTCTACTGCACGCACACTAATGTAAAGATGCTGATTAGATTGAATTGACTGTTTAAATTTCAGAATATCAGCAATTTACAATTTAGAAAAAAAAATAAGAAAGAAATAATACAATCATGCCACGTGGATAATATGATTTTAAAATAATTTTATATAATTACCCTGAAATTGAGTTCAAATATAAAATAATTGTAAAAAAAGAAAAAAATCTAAAATTATAATTTTCTTTTTAACTTAAAATCTTATCAAAATCAGAGGACTCGCCATCTGCTCCAATAAGGGAACTGTGGTGGTGACGTGGCAAGATAAGAGCCATAACGAACCTTGACCTACATCTCCCGCACAATCTTATCCTAGCCTACTTTTGTTTCGGAAGGACACGAGTCATCTCCTCAAGGGGACCTGATGCCGACATCTGCGAACCGATTCGTCGAAGAAGCCCCCAAGCCCAAGACTACTGTTCCAGGAATAGTTGCAAAAACCACCCACTCAACTTCGAGTAATGGAAAGTAGTGTACTCTCTTCTCAACCAATGAATTGTTTTTCCACCATATTTTAAGGCGAGATGAAGGGATAAGGGGTTGGTACCACCTTTCACTGCACGACTTTAATAATATATATATATATATAAAAGTTAAACATAAAATAAGAAATTTCTGAATAATATATCATCGATCGAGCATACGCGATGTATTTTATACGAGACTTGGCGTATAAGTAATTGGATAATCATTTGACTTTCTATTTGAATAGAACAAATTAATATATTCCAATGGATAAAAGAATCGAAGAACACTTTGACCTTTTAGATACCCGTATACCTTGGTGTTGCTTATTATGTAAGTTTTCTATTTAGATCACTTTTATTTTGTAATTCTTCATTATGGTGAGAATTGAATTTCACATTATTTTGTAATTTTTCATAATTCATTCAAACCCTAAAAAATCAAATATTAAGGGAAAAAGTGTCAATAAGTAATTTAGTAAATTTTTATATGCTTTTCTCTCTTTGTTTTTTTTTTTAGTAGTAAAAGACCAATTAGGTTAAGATATATAATATAAGAGTAATGCTCCATGCAATCGTGGAGTGCACAAACACCGTGTAATTATCTTGAAAAAGAGTGATTCATTATTAAAAAATAACTTTTTTTCCACGTAAATTCTGTATTTACTCAATTATTTAAAGAAATTATGCGGTACTTACGTACTCTACAATTGCAAATTTCTATTTAGAACTCTGACTCCGAAAAGATTACATACTACTTTGTGAGAGGCTTGGAAGACTTCTCAAAACATGACAAAAGAAACTAAACGATAAATTCTTATGAATAAATTCCATTTAAATAGCCTTGTCACACAAGATCCAGATATTTTAAAGAAATGCCATAAAATTTATCGTTATTTTACTTTCATCTCACTATATAAAATATAACACTTTTACAATTCTTGAGATTTTTTTTAATTTTCTTTAATTTTTTTATAAAGATTAATAAACATTGTTACCACATTAAAATGGAATGAAAATGAAATTAGAGTATAATATATAAAATTTAAAAAAAAATAATTATAGGATTGAGATAACAAAGGGTTGATATTTTCTTAATATTTTATGAGAAGTATTACAGACATAAAAAGATTATACAAAAATAAATTTATAAATTAACGTAACTTTATGTGATTCGTTAGATTTATTTTATAATAAAAAAATTTAAATATAATATCTCACATTAAATTACGTTATTTTATAAATTTATTTTTATATATGAGTAAATTATTTATTATGTATTATATTCGTTGAAAAGTCTTTTAAAAAATAATAACTAAAAATCGCGCTTTGCCAATCCACTAAAATACCAAGGTCGATTTCTCTACTTTTTGTACTCGCGACTCGCGAGAGTATAGCTAATAATTATTGTACGAGGAATGATGGTCAAAGAAACAACCAATCAAAATCACGGCATGGGCACAATAACGACAAAAACAAACCGCCAATAAAAAGGAGCAGCCATCTATCTCTCAACATTTCAAACGCTTCTTCGTTTCGTTCAAAATCCTGTGTCTTACTACCCATTTGTAGGCCAAGAAAAGCATAAATATCACCCTTCCAATTCTAGGAATTTTCTCTGTTTATCGTATTATCTTGTTTTTGCAGAAGTGGATTAATGGAGGGCAAAGCCAATAGCTCTGACCTTCCTCCCGGTTTTAGGTTCCACCCAACTGACGAGGAACTGATCGTGTATTACCTTCGTAATCAAGCAATGTCAAGGCCATGCCCTGTATCAATCATCCCTGAGGTCGATATTTACAAGTTTGATCCATGGCAATTGCCCGGTAAGTGTTTGATTAAAGTCGCAATAACTTGCATGCATGCCTGTTTGTCTGATATCAGGGCCGGCTCAATAGTAAAGCCATTGAGGCCATTGTCTAACGCATTCATGTTATGTAACGCTCTTAAAATTAAAAATGAGATTTTTTAAAATTTATTTTTGTAAAAAATTAAAAACCATTTAATTAAATAAAATTTTAAATAAATGTTATATTTTTGAAAGTGTGCAAGACCCCATAATACTATATTTAATATTTAATACATACATTATTTATATTTTAAATCATTTTTTAAAATTTTGCTAAATTGAGGTACAAAATTTATAATGAGACTTCATTTTAAGTTGTATTAAATATAAATTCAAAAATTTTTTATTTAAATATTTAAATAAAATCTTAATTTATTAAAAATTTTGAAAATATTTCATATAATAACTTATTTTTTATTATATTATAATTACGAATGCTAATTCAAATTTCTAAGGGCCTCAATTTGTATTGATCGAGCCGCCACTGCGTGATATTGACTTCAAATCGATCATACACGTGTAACTTAGTTTGTGCAATGCAGATAAAGCATTGTTTGGAGAAAACGAGTGGTACTTCTTTAGCCCGCGTGATCGGAAATACCCAAATGGGGTGCGGCCGAATAGAGCAGCAGTGTCTGGTTACTGGAAAGCCACAGGCACGGATAAGGCTATCCATAGTGGATCTGATTATGTTGGGGTGAAGAAAGCTCTTGTGTTTTACAAAGGCAGGCCGCCAAAGGGTGTGAAGACTGATTGGATTATGCATGAATATCGGTTAAATAACCCTCGAAAACTACCTAATCCGCATAAGGGAACCATGAGAGTAAGCCTCTCGCTGCTGTTTGCATGTTCAGTTTTCAAGAATTTGGTCAGGTTCTTCGTTTAATATGATCTTTGTTTGGGTTTGTTTTTGTTTATTGCAGTTGGATGATTGGGTCCTATGTAGGATCTATAAGAAGAGGAATATGGCTAAAGATCTTTTGGAGCAGAAAGTGGAAGACTTCCAGCCTGCTCAAATGGATGATTTAGTAACATTTGGCAATGATGCAAGTGAGCAACATATATCAAAATTTCCAAGGATCTGTTCCATTAGTCATCTATTGGATATGGAATACTTGAGTCCACAACTTTTGTATGACAATAATTCATACGATGCGACCTTTGGTTTCCACCAAACCGTTGGCAATGCTGGAATTGCCGATTTTGAAAACCCAAAGCTTGGTGAAATACCGTACCAAGACCCATACATGGATTCAGGGAAGACCCAAGTGAATCAGGATAGCCGCTTTAGCCAGCCTATAGTTGTGAATCCGGTGTATGATATGCATGGCTTTGACTGCTAAGCAAATAAAAATTGGTCCTTTTACCATTACATAGTCTACATACAGTCTTTATTTGAGGACTGTTCATGCAAGGTCATGTAATTATATTTAAAAAAATTTAAAATTGCAATAATATTATTTTTAAAATAATATTTTTTCCTCTTCTATCCTTATTTATCAATGGGACTGCGAAGCATACGCATACGCAGTCTACCACTCAAGACTGCAAATTATATAATGAGCAATGCTACATACAGTCCCCATTTAGGGACTGCAATGCAGACATAGGTAATTTTATCTTTAAATATTTTTAAAATTACTAAAATATCCCTTATAAAATGATATTTTTTTCTCTATTAATAAAAGGCCTACACATGCAGTCCTACTTGGGGATTGTAAATAGAATTTCTCTTATATAATTTCTCATGATAAGAACAATGAACATCGAGTACTATTCATAGAGTGTGCACATAATCTTTTCATGAGAAATGCAATTCATCATTCTTTCAACGACTACTAGTGTTATTTTTCACTTATCGACCAATTATTAGATAATGTTAGATATAGTTTTAATGCGTGCAAGTCTAACAAACGTATTCTTTTTGGATAAAAAAAAAAGTTGAGTACACTATTAAAAATGTTATTTTATTTTTTTACGTGGGTCTCAAAATTAAGCACTTTTTTTAAAGAGAGTACTTGAGACTTGCATATTATAGGACTATAAATATTATTTCTAAAAAATTCTAAAAATTCAAGGATAGAATTAAATGCACTTTTTTCCCCAGCCCCAAAATTTTATAAACATGACACGTATATGAAAACCTATTAAACTATGTATCATAGATGCAGTTACCTAGCCAAGTTGGCAAACACCTCTTAAGATATCTTGATTGATCAGTCGTATTCATGATTTTTTTGTGAAATAGGATATTATGGCACCGAATACTTTGACGAATAATCGGGAATCTTTTCAAATTCAAACTAAAAAATTCCTCAAATATTCCTTTCTCCATTGGCTATATATTAAAGTGTTACTTATCCGAAAGGATGAATGCGCGCAGTGGTCAAAAAGAGCTGGCATGCTGCTTGGTCAAAAAAACTGCGTGGAAAGCAACTTCTTGTTTGGATGATCATCTGTTAAGCTAGAACTTCAGTGCATGCACGCAGATATCAAATATCGTTGGGAGTGATGAAGACATTTCAAACCCTAATAATCTTAAGACACTACTTCTTCTTACCTTAACATATTTATTAAAAATTTTATTTATAGTAAGTACTTTTGTGTATTATTTATACACTGTATTAAAATCGATTGATTGCATCATTTTTTTAATATAAAATAATTATTTTGATCAATCATATCAATGAAGTACGTAATGACTATTTAAAAGTAACTTTATGTAATATAAATAATTTTTACAATTTTCAATAAATATTCTGCATGCGTAGATCATTTATAAAAATTTAGACTATTATGAAAAAGTATATATAAAAAAAAAAAACTTAATTTTTTAGTGGAATTCATGTTGTTATAAAATATTTGCATAAAATTAGGGGTGTTCAACCGGGTACCGGACCTGATATCCGGGTATATCCGGCCCGGAACCCGGATTTCAAATCTGGGCTGGATACCTGGTTATGACTCTGGGCTAAAACCCGGTTTAATTCGGGTTTTAGTAACCCAGAAATCTGGGTTTACCCGATTTTTTTTTTAAAGTCTGTTTTAGAAGCAGATTCGTTTAAATAAAAACCTATATTTATATGAAAATATTGAATAGCATAATTCTCTTATATTTATTTGAAAAATTAAATAAGTGTTGAAAATCATACTTTTTTACAAAAGATTATATTATATAAAAGGTTTTTCTAATTCATTAAAAAGCATAAAACTAACATTTCAAAAATATTAAAAATATATAAAAATGAAAAACTAAAATGCATGAAATCTATTACATATTGCATTATTTTGTTATTTACACATTACATTACAATATAAAATACAAAACTACAAGATTTGAATTACAAAATAATTCCAGCAAGTAGCAACTTCAAGTAGCAAGTAGCAATTTCGAGTGATCTGTCTTTTGCCCTTAACTGATTTGAATAGCATTCCTCCCCCATGAGTTGATCTTATAGCTGAAACAATGGACAAGAAAAATGATAACTTGAACAATGGAGAAGGAAAAAAAAAAAGGACAACCTAGCAATACCATTTGTTTCAAAGATCACCTGATATCATAAACAACCCCTTTACTTCATCACAACAATAACCAATCAGTTTTGCCAAGCTGGGATGATATCATAAACAACACCTTTACTTCATCACACTTGTTCAGTACTACTACTTAAGGGCTGGCCTCCTTTCATTCTTCAATAAGCTTGCCCAAGCATCACGAAGACATGTAAAATCAAACAAAAACCCATATACTCAAGCAACTATACATGATTACATGTAGATGGAAATTTTCATTCACTATTACTTTCTATATATGGTAAAGAGACAAAGATCACCATTTTCAGCTCTTAAGAACACAACCGAGTCCCCTGCAACCAGCTTCTTGTGGTTCACGAATGTGCTCCACCCAATCGTCAATAGAGCATAATGGCATAAAAGAGTTCAGATAGCAAAAATTCCATTATTTCAGATAACATTTAAGTGAGTAAATAGGGACATAGAAGAGCCATTGGTTTTGATAAAATCCACTTGGATCAAAACTCTTGTGGTGATTCCTGAAAACATATAAAATCTCACTGTATTTACTATTAAGCTATGCATTACTTATAACTGACAACATTTAATTTAGTCGTGAAGTTCACACACACACACACACACATATATTGTGTTTATCATTTTTTTTTAATTATAAAATGTGTTGAAGTTAGAAAATTAGAACAAATTTTCAATCTCCTCCCGTTTTAGTGCTTTTTGAGCATCCTGCATAATCATATATCCTCTCACCACATTTTCTTCTTCTTCTTCAACACCCTAATGCAGGCCCCATTATTAGCTAGAAAATCACATGTAGAAGAAGATGATGACTACTATTTTGAATTCAAGTTCCCGTCTTAAACCCAACAAAACCAACATCTTTAAATTAGTTAGTTTGTGTGTTGATTTCATCTAAGGCTACATCTTATATCATGCATATTTTGAGAAAACAGAGCAGCAATAAGGATCTGTTTATAACATCAAGCATTTGTTTATATCATAACTCACAAGGAATAATTTTCAATAAAATTTAAATAATAAACCAAATATGATCAGATCTAAAGCTTTAGGGAAGAAAAATGCTACCACTGAAAACCCTCAAATACTTCAAAAAAAACACACACACACACAAGCCATGTTTAAAAAAAACCCAACTATAATATGAGAAGAACATAAACATAGATCCAACTAGAAATTAAAAAAAGAATACATATTTGTGATGAATAAAATCTTACCCAAAAGCCATGTCTTACATATTTGCGATGGAGTAAAATAGAACCAAAATGCAGAGAACAGACCTTCGTGGCCACTAGCTAGGGTTTCGTGTGTGATAGAGAGGAGAGAGAGAGAGAGAGAGAGAGAGAGAAGACCTTCGAGCCCAAGAAATAGGATGAAGAAAACGGAAGTAATACCTTCGGCTTCGAGACCCGAGAGAGGACCTTCGTGGCCATCTAAGAAAAAAGAGGAAGGATGTTGTTCTTGAATGCCATTTCTCTGTGTGTGTGTGAGAGAGAGAGAGATAGCAGATCTGGAGATGAGAGCAATTTGGGGGAGGAGGGGTGCAAGAGAGAGAGAGAGAGAGAGAGAGAGAGAGAGAGAGAAATGAGGCAAAGATAGAGCACAGTGGCGGCTAGGGTTTCAGACTCTTAAGTCGAACGAGAGAGAGAGAGAGAGAGGGGGGATTAAACCGAGGGGAAAAAAAGTAATAAGTGAAAACGGGTACCGGGTTTTTAATCCGATATCCGGATTTTAAATCCGTACCCGGACCATATAGGTCCAGGTTTTGCAATCTGGATTTTAATCCGGGCTGAAATCCAAAACCAGAATCTGATTTTTACTGAAAATCTGGCCCGGATGAACAGTCTTACATAAAATTTGTATATTTAAGACTTATAAGTAGTGAGTCATTTATAATTCATAAATAGTATGTACTTCTCAATGCAATGGCCCCGGCGAGGGGGAATTCTATATGAATGTATAATAAGAGCGACTCATTATGGAAGGAGGTGGTTCTTTTAAGACCCCGCTTGGTTAATCAAAATAAAAATCTCATTTCATCTCATCATTACAACTTTTTAAAATCTTCATATAAAATATAATAAACAATTTAACTTTTTAAAATCTCAATATAAAATTAATATTAAAAAATTATATTATAACAATATTTTATTAATTACTATTTAAAATATTTTATCTCATCTTATCTCATTTGTGTAACCAAACGGGGTCTTAATCGTTCTGATCTCTAGCTAGCCATTCAAAACCTACCCACGAAGGTATGACAAATGTCAACCATTGTCAGTCATTCATCTGCGCTGTTTCTATTTGCGGCCTTATAATTTTTTTTTTCAGATAAATTGCAGCCTTAGAATTGGCTGTCTATAACCGCAAATATTAGGAAAATATTAAATATACTTGAGAAAAAATTATAAAAAATTTACTTATCTATATATTAATTATTGAGGTGTTGAAAATCATAAAATTTAAGATTCGAATTTTAAACGAAAACTAACCAAACAAGTTTTATAAATACCAAGGTGTTATGAAACTAATGAAAAGATAGAGAGCAAAAGAGAGAGAGATGTTTAGAGAACTTTGTTTTCTCTTATTTCTTGGGGTCTTACACAAATGAGGACTCCCTCTATTTATAGGGATTTCTTGGTACAAAGGATGGTTAGGATTGTTACACTTGTCATCAATCCAATGGTAAAGAGTACAAAGGAGGTTAGGTGTACCTAAAATCACTATTGGGGGGTAGGTGTACCTAAGATTACCATTGATGGCTAAATGTGGTCATACAATACAATTTGAACTTGGTTTCTAACACTCCCCCTTTGGATGACCACATATAAAGAATATGCCTCGTTAAAACCTTGTCAAGGAAAAACCCAGTGGGAAAAAACCAATGACGAAGGAAAAAGAGTACAATATTCTGTATATCGTCAAGTGCTTTAAGATTTTCTCTGTATAAGTTGACTGATGAATGAGAATTCCATTTTGTAAATGCTCGAGCTGCAGGCCGAGACAAAATTTCGTTTTGCCAAGGTCTTTCATTTCAAATTCATTCTTTAAATATGTAGCGGTTCTTCTTATCTCTTCAGGAGTTCCAACAAGATTTAGATCATCAACATAAACCGCAATAATAACAAATCCAGAGTCTGATTTTTTAATGAAAACACATGGGCATATTGGATTATTCTCAAATCCTTCTTTCAATAAATATTCGCTAAGGCGTTTATACCACATGCGTCCGGATTGTTTTAATCCATATAAGGATCTTTGAAGTTTAATAGAGTACATACTTTTAGATGTACTCAAATTAGAAGCTTCAGGCATTCTATATCCTTCAGGGATTTTCATATATATGTCATGATCCAATGATCCATATAAGTATGCAGTAACCACATCCATTAACTGCATATCTAATCCTTTTGTAACTACCAAACCAATCAAAAATCTGAATGTGATTGCATCCATAACAGGAGAGTATGTTTCCTCATAATTAATCCCTGGTTTCTGCAGGAAACCTTGTGCAACAAGTCGTGCTTTATATCGCACAATTTCATTTTTCTCATTACGCTTACGCATAAATACCCATTTATATCCAACAGGCATTACACCCTTTGGTGTTTGTACAATTGGTCCAAAGACCTCTCGCTTTGCTAGCGAGTTTAATTCAGCTTCAATAGCTGATTTCCATTTTGGCCAGTCATTTCTACGTCGACATTCTTCGACAGTTCTTGGCTCAATTTCTTCATTACTTCTGGTAATGTCAAGGGCCATTTTATATGAAAATATGTTGTCCACAACGGTTTTATTTCTATCCAGAATTTCTCCAGTATTCATGAAATGTATCGAGATCTCGTTATTTTCAGGTACCTGTCCCTCTTCAAGGGAAGACATTTCATTAAATACCTCTTCAGGAGGTTCTTTTTCAGGAGATTTATTCTCTTCAGGAGTATCAATTACTCTTATGGCCTGTGTTGTGGGTATGGACTCTTCAGGAGTACCAAATTCATTTTGTATTTTTCTCTTCCGAGGAATTTTATCCTTTGCACCAATAGGCCGTCCACGCTTCAGGCGTATCTTGGACTCACCTGTTGCTGTTTTGGCAATTTGTCCTTCAGGGACTGCAATCCTTGCTGGAATATTAACAGCAGGAATATATGATTTTACCACACCTTTAGTGTCAGTAAATGCATCCGGTAATTGATTTGCAACACTTTGCAAATGAATAATCTTTTGAACCTCTAGTTGACATTCATTTGTACGAGGATCAAATTGGGAAAGAGCTTTATTTTTCCAAGTAATTTCCTGTCGTGCTTCAGGCACCGACTTCTCATTACCCAATGTTGGGAAAATGGATTCGTCAAAATGACAATCCTCAAAACGTGCCTTAAACATATCCCCTGTAAGAGGCTCAAGGTATCTAATAATAGATGGAGAATCAAACCCAATATATATTCCAAGTCTACGTTGAGGACCCATCTTTGTACGTTGTGGAGGTGCAATTGGAACATATACCGCACATCCAAAAATACGAAGATGAGTAATATTTGGTTGTTGACCAAATGCAAGCTGTAATGGAGAATATTTGTGATATGCTGATGGCCTAACACGAATCAATGATGCTGCATGAAGTATAGCATGTCCCCAGGCAGAAATAGGAAGTTTTGATTTCATAAGTAAAGGTCTAGCGATTAACTGAAGCCTTTTAATTAATGATTCAGCTAAACCATTTTGAGTGTGTGTGTGGGCAACTGGATGTTCAACATCTATGCCTATTGACATGCAATAGTTATCAAAAGCTTGAGATGTAAATTCACCTGCATTATCCAATCGAATAGTTTTAATTGGATAATCAGGAAATTGTGCTCTAAGTTTAATTATTTGGGCAAGAAGTTTAGCAAATGCAATATTTCTAGTGGAAAGAAGACAAACATGTGACCATCGACTTGATGCATCAATTAAAACCATAAAGTATCTGAACGGTCCACTTGATGGTTGAATAGGCCCACATATATCCCCATGAATTCTTTGTAAAAAAGACGGAGATTCAAAAACAATTTTTGAGATAGATGGTTTGATAATCAATTTACCCTGAGAACATGCAGAGCATGGATATTCATTGGGTAAGATAATCCTCTGATTCTTTAGGGGATGCCCATACGAATTATCAAGTATTCGTCTCATCATTATTGCTCCCGGATGTCCAAGGCGATCATGCCAAGTCATAAAGACTTTGGGGTCAATGCACTTCTGGTGCATTACCACATGTGATTCGATTGTTTTCATTTCTGTATAATACAATCCAGATGAGAGGGCAGACAGTTTTTCTAATACGAGCTTCTGGCTCGAAATTATTTTAGTAATGAGAAGATGCTCTTTATTGTCTTCGTCGGTGGTTTCAATATGACAACCATTACGACGTATATCCTTAAAACTCAATAAATTTCTTCTTGATCGTGAAGAAAATAGAGCATCATCGATGCAAAATTTGGTGCCATTAGGCAACACAATATAAGCTCTTCCGGAGCCTTCAATTAGATTCGATGAACCAGATATGGTATGAACGTAGGCTCTACTCAATGTTATATTTTGAAAATATTTTTTGTCTTTAAGAATTGTGTGAGTTGTAGCACTGTCAGCCAGACATACATCTCTATTATTCATCTCAAGTTCATCAGTAATACTCATGATTCTACAAAATATATAAAACTTTCATTAAAACATTGCAAAATATAAATAAAGAAAATACATTAATCAAAAAGGAACACTTCCATCACCAATCAAGTGATCTATTCTATCACTAGAATTTTCAAAGAAATCAGAAACATCAAGATTTGTAATATCTTCTCTATCTAAAGCATCTGATGATTCAGCAAAATTTGTTTCAAACTTTTTTGTTTTTTCTTTTATAGAAGTTTGATATAAGTCAACCAAATGCTTAGCTGTACGACAGGTACGAGCCCAATGTCCAGTCATACCACATCTATGGCATCCATCTTCATCTTTCTTTAAAGATTTATTTTGAGGACCTTTGCCCTTCTCTGAGTTGAACCACTTCTGGTGGTACGGTGTATATCTTCTATTATCCCTTTTAGTGTGGTCTCTTCTAGGACCTCCACTTCTGTAATCTTTTCTACCACGTCCTCGTCCTCGGTTTCTTTGAAAATATGCACCATTTGCTTCTGGAAATGGTGTAAATCTAGTATCATTCACTTCAGGGAATGATATAGAACCAGTAGGACGTGACTGATGATTTCTTAATAAAAGCTCATTATTTTGCTCAGCTACAAGAAGACAAGATATAAGTTCAGAATATTTTTTGAACTTTCGCTCTCGATACTGCTGCTGCAGGAGCACATTCGAGGCATGAAAAGTGGTATATGTCTTCTCTAACAAGTCATCATCAGTGACTTTTTCACCACATAATTTTAATACTGAGCTAATTTTAAAGAGTGCAGAGTTATACTCACTAACACTCTTGAAATCTTGCAACCTCAGGTGCATCCAATCATGACGAGCTTTTGGGAGGATCACAGTTTTCTGGTGCTCATATCTCTCCCTTAAATCATTCCACAAAATAAGGGGATTTTTCACCGTGAGATACTCAGTTTTTAATTCTTCATGGAGATGGTGCCTAAGGAAAATCATTGCCTTAGCACGGTCCTGCCGGGACCCTTGATTTCCTTCTTTAATTGTATCTCCCAGGTTCATCGCATCTAGATGGATCTCAGCATCAAGGATCCAAGATAAATAATTTTTCCCAGAAATGTCAAGAGCAACGAATTCCAATTTCGTAAGATTTGACATTTTCTACATATATAAATCAGGAACATAAGTATGTTTATATTAAGAAATACATTTACAAAATTATGAGAATAAACATAGAGTTTCATCAAGTAATATAACATTTCATATTCATATTGAGAATTACAAATAATATATTGAAAAACTTACTTGAAGTAGAAGACTACTAGCTTCAAAACCGTCAGAGACTTCGTGCTGATAACGTGTTATGAAACTAATGAAAAGATAGAGAGCAAAAGAGAGAGAGATGTTTAGAGAACTTTGTTTTCTCTTATTTCTTGGGGTCTTACACAAATGAGGACTCCCTCTATTTATAGGGATTTCTTGGTACAAAGGATGGTTAGGATTGTTACACTTGTCATCAATCCAATGGTAAAGAGTACAAAGGAGGTTAGGTGTACCTAAAATCACTATTGGGGGGTAGGTGTACCTAAGATTACCATTGATGGCTAAATGTGGTCATACAATACAATTTGAACTTGGTTTCTAACACAAGGGAATTACCTGAGCGTGTTTCGTTATTTCATGTGTAGGCTGTAGCCCATAAAAGTCTTTTCATGGCTCTCTCTCTCTCTCTCTCTCTCTCTATGTTGGTCACTTGTTCCCACTGCATCTTTCGATGACCATGCTTAGGGCGAGTTAGGTTAATGATACAAAGAAGGTGAAACAATTTTTTATTCACAGCCTCCTCATACATACAAAGATTGCTGACGAAGTATAGCTATTTTATTGCTAATTTACAAGCCTCACCAATTACCTACATTTTAACCACTACTTCAATTATCTCTATCGTACTCCTTATAAGAAACAACCCCATCTAGGCTTAATTTCCCTGTAACACAGATCTTCTTTTGTTAACCTTCATTTTTCATCAGATATGGGGGAAGAAACGAATCTTTCATTAATTTGTTCTTCCTCAGATGGATGCAACTTTGGAATATCAATGATGCTTGCTTGCATGGTTTTGTCTTGGATCTTTATCCACGTATTGTACCAAAGGAAGAAGAGAGGTCCAAAAACATGGCCACTTGTGGGGGCTGCAATCGAGCAGTTCATGAACTATGACAGAATGCACGACTGGCTTGTCAATTACCTTTCTGAGTCGAAAACTGTGGTGGTGCCGATGCCATTCACTACATACACTTATATTGCCGATCCTGCTAATGTGGAACATGTCCTTAAAACCAACTTTGCAAATTATCCAAAGGTAAAAGACGGCAATATTCCCTTGAAAGTTTCACATATTATTATTGATATGATATTCTGCGTTCACAATTGTGTAAGTGGCAAGCATATGGTGGGATTTATAAAGTTTGAGCCTACATATGTCCTGTCTATCTTCTATGTTTTTTGTCTTTGACGAGAGAGAACAATTCTGATTGAAGGGTGAAGTGTATCATTCATATATGGAAGTGCTGCTAGGAGATGGGATTTTCAATGCAGATGGTGAGCATTGGAGGAAACAGAGGAAGACTGCAAGCTTTGAATTTGCATCTAAGAACCTAAGGGATTTCAGCACTCTAGTCTTCAGAGAGTATAGTCTGAAGCTGTCCAATATCCTAAGTCCAGCTTCTTTCCACAACCAAGAAGTAGACATGCAGGTCACTTCAAAAGCTCTTTAAATTCCTATAGATTTATTAAATTCGTTACATATAGTTTTCAGAAGCCCCTCTGGAAACTAAATAAAGAATTCAAATTTCATTTCCTTTTCTAGGAGTTGTTGATGAGGATGACTTTGGACTCTATATGCAAGGTGGGATTTGGTGTAGAAATTGGAACTCTAGCTCCTTGTCTGCCAGACAATCGCTTTGCTCAGGCTTTTGACACTGCAAACATCATTGTGACACTTCGTTTCATTGATCCTCTGTGGAAAATAAAGAAATTTCTGAATGTGGGCTCAGAAGCTTTACTTGATAAGAGCATTAAAATCATCGATGATTTCACCTACTCGGTTATTCAAAGAAGGAAAGCTGAAATAGAAGAAGCTCGAGCGACTGGCGGAAATAACAAGGTAATAAAGCAGAAACTCTGTTATTTCGAAAGCCCTTTTCTCTAGCCGTCTAGCATTATTAGAAGATTCATATTGGCTGTTAAAATACCTTTTTTTTTTTTTTTTATTCACACAACGAAACTCTCAGATCAAGCATGATATACTGTCAAGATTTATCGAGCTGAGTGAAGACTCGGAAAATTCAACAGACAAATATCTCAGAGATGTTGTCCTGAACTTTGTGATTGCTGGTCGTGACACAACAGCAACTACTCTCTCATGGGCTATATACATGATAATGACACATGCCGATGTAGCTAACAAGCTCTACTCTGAGCTCAGGACATTGGAAGAAGATCAAGCAAAAGAAGAGAATGTGTCATTGATTCAGTATGATATTGAGGACTCTGAATCATTTAATCAGAGGGTAATGCAATTTGCAAGCCTCTTGAATTATGATTCGCTGGGAAAGTTATATTACCTGCATGCAGTGATCACGGAGACGCTTCGGCTATACCCGGCAGTCCCTCAGGTTTTGCCCCAATCCATGTTGTTGCATGCCATGACTATAATAGGGGAAAAGGAAAAAGGTTTAAAAGCCCAGTCTATTCATCTTTGAACAGGAATCACTAAATGACATACGACTTGGGCATTTGGGTAGGACATTGCTTTTAAAACCTGCAACTCTTCTGCATTTAAAATGATTACCATTTGTAGTGTGCTAAGGAGTTGGGAACAAATCCAAAGGAAAATAAATTTTCGATGTAAAACTAGGACCACTCCAAATATGCATTTGGTACAAAAGCATGCCGGGAATGGAATATTATTCATCTTCAAAAACTTTTATCCAAACGACTTTTCAATTTTCCTACTCTACTTTCACAGAACCCATAGCAAAACACATCTCAAAGTTTGTCTTTTCAGGGTTCACACAAGTTCTTAAAACTTTTCCCTAACCAACATGCTCTAAAGCTCATTTTAAGAGCCAACTCACCGAATGAACATTGGGCGATTATAGGACCCCAAGGGCATCTTGGAGGATGATGTCCTGCCAGACGGGACGAAAGTAAAAGCAGGAGGCATGGTGACTTATGTTCCCTACTCAATGGGTAGAATGGAGTACAACTGGGGCCCTGATGCAGCTTCATTCAAACCTGACAGATGGCTCAAAGATGGATTCTTCCAAAATGCAACCCCATTCAAGTTCACTGCATTTCAGGTAAGTCCATGATCAAGGATTCATTTTTGGGTATTTTCTGAGAAACCCTATAATAGATCAAACTTTGGCTATAAGGTCACTACCCGAGGATTTACCTTCTGAAATTTTAAAGCTTCATACCAGAATAAACACTTCACGGGACATTACGGTGGTTCATGTTTCGTGTCCTTTTTTTTTTTTTTTTTTTAATGACATGCAGGCTGGGCCAAGGATATGCCTTGGGAAGGACTCTGCATACCTTCAAATGAAGATGGCACTGGCCATTTTGTGCAGGTTTTACAAATTCAGTTTGGTGCCAGGTCATCCAGTGAAGTACAGGATGATGACAATACTATCAATGGCTCATGGCTTGAAGCTTACCCTAGCGAGACGTTCCTAAGACGTTCTCTGCCTATGTCTCTGTCTCATCAGTATGTTATGTATATATATATGACAATGATTATGCGGTTAAATGTCCAGGCGCACCTCCCATTTGATCCAAGTGACGTTATGTAATAATAAGCTTCAAATATGATCAACTCATTGTCACGCAAATGATATCAGATTATAACCCAAAGGCTCAATAGATTGTTTCGATTTTGAAAACAATACCCCTCCCACCCAAAAGAAAATGAAAAATAAAAAATGAAGCCAAATGGGACAGTGTGCCATAGTGGGGATAATGAAGGTAAGCTTGTAATATCCATCAAAATAGTACTCTGGTGTACCTGATTGAAGACCTACAAAATAAAAGAGCATGATCTTAGAGGGGATACTTTGCTTTTTTGATATCCAAGAGTGTTGTGGGCAATGAGGAGGAAGATAAATAAACGGTGCCAGACTCGGCGAAAGCTATAAATTCATGCACTCTTTCATAGCTTATATCTGAAGATATCCAAAAAAGAAAAAATCACAAATCTAATCTGATCTGATGCTTATAAGTCATAATGTTTATATTATATACATACAAGTACGAAAGTATTTATGGTTCCTTTTTTTCCTGGAAACTAAAGCGAAGGGAGATGTGATGACAGAAACACTAGCACAAGCTAAGAAATTAATTTCTGCTTCTTGTCTTTCCATTCATCAATTTCAGCCACTATCTTTGCATGCACTATTGCCTGAAAACCTGGGTATGGCTCATAACCGAAGAAGTTCTGAAGTGCCTGAGGGAATGAAAAAGGCAGATATATAACAGTCCTATATCAGAAAGGATAATGGATCGGGAAAATAATCTGAGGTTACATTATAAAAAAAATACCTCCAGCAACACAAAGAAAGGAGCCATTATAAAGGCTTGAACAAGGTTGTCCAAAAGAGCTGGTGCTCGTTTCTGTAGAACACGATTGAGTTTAAGGTGTTTATAAATATGACAAGTCATTAACCATGTCAGGAACAAGAAATTTAGTTACCTCAAAAATACCATGGCCAATAAATTGTCCAGTCCAACACACTAGCTGAGCCACCAAAACAACCTGAAGATAGGTTTGCAGCGGTTGAACATGAATGAGATAAAACGAAGATCCCTCTTGTAATGAAGATAATCAAGAAGTAGTAGATGGCTCAAAGCAGTAACAAGAAAAACTCGGAAGTATAGAAAGCTGGTGTTAATGCAGTCCAGAAACTTTCTTCCAGAGAAACAGAAGGAAATGCAATGTAAGAAGAAAACTTCTCCGACTGCCAAACCTAGACAGATAAAAGCCTCATATGCTCTGTGAGTTTCACACATCTACCTCCTTCACTCAACTATATCAAACAGAGACCAAGGGCCTTTCTGGAGTAAACTCAAGTCCAACTTCTCATGCTTAACCTTGCAATGCTTGCAGTGCGGAAAAACTCACCAAGAAGTAAATGCGATAGGATTTTTAATTCATCAAACAACCTTATGACATCGAGAACAAGCCATTTGTTTTGAGCCATATCATAATGGGGGCAGAGTGTCAATTAATTGAAACACAAGCACAAGATTCCAAGAAGAAGGTGTCTTTAGAGTTATTATGTTTATATTATGATTACAATATACCAATGAACAGAGAAATACAAAGAAGTCAACAAATCTAAATATCAATGCCCCCATATTTTTCACTAATTCATCCTGCAATTTTTACCTAATACTGATTACAAAAGTCCTACTAAAAGGCCAAGTGAACCAAAATAAACCGGGGGCTCTCTTTTAACAAGCAGAGTTAAAGATGCAGAGAAGAAACGTTTCTGGTAGGGCAAAGTCTTGATCGCTAGTCTAATGCGAATATGGCAATTTAGTAAAATCAGTCAGAGCAATCATCTCGGCATATGATATAATAAGGCCGCAGATAAAATAACAGAAGCAACAAAGAAAATAAGGTGCAAGCTTCGTTTTGCTTTCAGCAAATAAAGCTCGGCGTTTTGCTTTCATCAAATATAGCTCGGACATCCCTAGCAACATGGAACAAAAATTAATCATTCAACAAGACATGCTCTTTCGTAATAATAAAATTATCCTAAAACTAATTGGAAACTCCCACTAACTTTCAGAAATATAACGATTCACATTGAAAACAAACTCAGTAGAATAAGGGGAAATGAAAAAGTGCTTTTTTTTTTCGTTGCAAAATTTGAACATGCATTCTATTGACCTCATGCAAAATTAACAAGCAAGTTGGTGTTGTGACAACTTGTAAAAGTGGCCCATGAAAAATTGTCAGAGACCCAAAAAAAAAAAAAGAACTCCCTTATGAAGAACACCATGGATGATCTAAATTCTGAACCCCATAAGGTATCTGCTGTAGCAACTGCAAACGATTCCCAGTAGAAACCTAAAATTTTTCTATAAAGGAAACCGATAGAAAATTTATGAATAGAAACCAATAACAATTCGTACCTTCCAAGCGAGTGAAAACCCGAGTCGACTCGCAATAAAACTGCTAGTAACCCAAGATATGACGCATAACAGAGCAGCCAAGGATCCAGCTTTCACATCCAAACAGACGTAAAACACCGAATAGATCAAAGCTAACAAGAACCCAATGTTCAAAAGCAGAATAATATGTATCCCAAGCAGAGAAAACTCGATGTGAGGGAGGTTGAACAGGGAAGGCGTGAAATAAAGAATAAGAAGAGCAGTGAAGAAGATTGGCCAAACAAACATCATTTGGATAGCTATGTTGATTGGGTTGCTGTGATAAGCGCCATAGAAAGAAAAATGCTTCTCAAGGTCAAACAATCCGGTCCTTCCCATTGAGAAATCGAGAAGAATTCCAGGAAAAGGTGTTTTTTCACGTGAAGTTTCAGAAAAAAATGTAGAGTTTTGTTTGGAGTTAGGGGAGAAGAAAGATGCTCTGAGTCTCTGAGAGTTGGGTCAAAAGGGTTACGAGTCGTCAGAAAATGGGAAAGAGTAGCTGAAGGGGTTGGAAAGAACGGATGCTGTGGAAAGAGAGTTGCATTTTTGTTTTCAAAGATGGAATGCTCCGGAAAAATATGGAAATAAACACCTTCAGCGTAGGAGGCCAACTACCAAAAGCTGTGATTCTATCACCCGATCGGGGACTTACCAGATCACTAGAGAATGTGATTGGCTAATGCATATAAATTGTTTCCCAAATTTCTTAAAAAGATTGGGTCATAAGTCAAAGAAGACTAATAGGAGGAAAACAACTCAGTAATTAGTTGTCTCGAATGCTATGAGATTTATAAAAAAAAGTTTATTTTTAATAATAAATTTCAGTATTTTAAAAAAGAATAGTGAAATTTACATATTTTAAAATTATATCTAATATTATTCAACCAAATACAATAATATTGATTTATAAAGAAAATATGAAAGTAGAGTTTCAAATTTTACACAAATATTGCAGAAGGAACGTCTCGTTACTTGAGTAGCCCATATCAAGAAAAGGATCACTATCCAACTCCTCACCATGAGTGACCTTTAACAACCAAGCACAATTAAGGAAGAAGGCAACAGAAACCAACTTAACCCAACTGTTTAAAATTTAGAGTTTTACTACGCATAAGTAAACTCACGTATTAATCTACGTATCAATACTGATTCCTTCATACTTAAAATTTAAATTAATACAATTTTTAATAAAATTTACTTTTTGATCAATCACATTAAATTGGTGCGCAAACTAATGTACAATTATGCTTGTAACTAAATTTTTCTTAAAATTTAATGCAATTGGTGGAAGAAAATATTTTTATTTTTTAAATTAATTAAAGCATTCTACTTATTATTTATACACCATATATTTATTATAAAAAAAGTTAAAAAACATATGACGTGTGGGATGACAAATAGAATTTTTATTTCTATAATACTTTCCACAAAAATATTTAAAAAAGAGGGATATTTTTATAAACATCTTATAAAAAGAGTTTTGCTACATACAAGCACAGTCGCGCACTAATCTGTGTACCAATACTGATTTATTCATACTTAAAATTTAAATTAACAATATTTTTAATAAAATTTATTTTTTGACCAATCACATCATATTGATGCACAAATTAGTGCACAATTATGCTTGCAATTATATTTTTCCTTATAAAAATAGAGTCACCTACTAGTGCAAATTTTTTTTTTTTTTTGCACTACTTTTCTGTTTTTCTGTTCAATTAATTTTTAAACATAAGCATTTTTCCCATATTTTATTTGTTTACATAAAGTTTTGAGAAAAATCAGCATTAGATGATGGATAATATATTTTTATTTTATTTTTTATGATTTTATTATAAATTAGATCATGGATAATATGTATATATATATATATTTATTAACCGATAATGTCCATTCAACTTTAAACTGACAACAATCAAACCCTAAATTAGACCTGCTTGTTTTACATTAACTAAAACTATCGTACTTTTAAAACGACAGCGAAAAGACATTACAACTAATTAATTAGATGCTCAATTAAATTAAGAAAATCATTAATAACTTCAATTAAATTAGGATGTGAAATTTCAACCGCCCCAAACATAGGCGGCTCGACAGCGTTGGCTATCGCTAGTTGGTTGGGTCTTTATAACATAGCAGTGTTGTTGTTTGTCTGTTTTGGGTCAGGATGAAAGGTTTCTGGAACAGAACGCTAATTGAACCAGGTGTGTGGCTGAGCTTCATCTGACCCAAAACTCAAAAATCTCCCACTGTCAACACCTGCCCGCAAATCCACCGCGTGAGAGTAAGCTATAAATGAATTAGTCTGTCCGATAATCCGCTCGGTTAAATTCGAATCGAACTCGACTCGTAAAAAAAAAAAAAACTTGTTCATGAAAGTAGATACCCGCTCGATTTTTAAATGACACATACCCGATAAAACTCGACTCGACTCGGTTAAGGTTCGTTTAGACTTGTTCGTTTATTCTCGAGTCAACTCGTTAGTTCGACTCAATTAAAACTTATTCATATATTGATAAATATATGCATACACACACATATATATATATATATATATACATGTATATATATTAGCTAATAATATAAGCATACCACTTTTATAATTAAATATATAATATGTAATCTAATTACTCGTGTCTATATAGTGAATATACTTCATAGGTATATTTTATAATTTGTCTATATTCATATACTAGTATGTGGGAACCATATATAAAATAGATATATGTTATCATATTAAGTGTATGTATTAATAATATATGTAGACATATAATATATTGTTATTTTGAATAAATATCAACTAGTTAGATATTAATTATTTATAAATTTTTTAAAATTTTATAATTTAATAGATGTTATACTTGTTAGTTGTATAGATTCAATATTAGTTCTTTTATTTTTTTTATTTAATTTATTAATTATTAAGTCTTATTTAAAAAAAAAAACAATTCAAACTCGAGCTCGAGCTCGGCTCGGCTTGAACTCGTTTGTGGAACGAGCTCAAGCTTGAGCTCGAGTTGAGAGTTTAGCTTATCGAGTCGGGCTCGAACAAAGAAAAAAAAAATCTTGAACTCAAGATCGAATATTTTGAGTTGAGCCGAGATCGGCAAACCAAAGACCGGCTCGGCTCGATTACAACCTTACGTGAGAGTACTTCTCCTTGCCGCCACAAATATTCTCTCTATTTTATAAGAGTTTTGCTACGTACAAGTAAAATCGCGTATTAATCTACGAACCAATACTGATTTGTTCATATTTAAAATTTAAATTAACACTGTTTTCAATAAAATTTATTTTTTGACCAATCATATTAGATTGGTGCACATATTAGTACGCAATTGTACTTGCAACTAGATTTTTCAATTTTAGAATTTCTTTGTAGATTTTTTTTAAAGCCAATTAAGCTAGTTAACTTCATTCAACTAAAAAGATGACACATGAAAAGGGAGTAAGATTTCCCAACAAACACTCTAAAGTAATAAATAACAATGTTAAGTGGTAAAAGAAAGAAAGAAAGAAAAAACAGGTTTATTTGAGACTAATTTCTTGGTCCATACCTATGTCCTACAAAAAGATGTCGTCTTATAAAAAGATGAAAATAAGAAGTTTGCAAAAATGCTATCAATGGAACCACTGCTGAAGACAGTGAAACTTTCGCTAGAAACAGTGAAGGTGGATGCACTGTCACATATTGTCTTGAGTTGTTTTTTAGAGAGGTCCACGATTCCTCTTGCAAGATCATGGTTTAGAGAAAGCGGTAACATGGATAGGAGCTGAAATCTGAGCTGAGTCATTGGTAAAGGGCTAACACAGGTAGTGGCAATGCGTGCAAGATACGCGCCACTTGAGGATGTGAACGGACGGGCCGATCCAAAGGGTCTGAGACCGGTGGAGTTGCACGTGGCCTCAAAAGCCGCTCCAAGATGCAGCTGCATGTGGGAGATGCTCACGGCATGAGCCACGCGTGCGGCGAACGCTTGGAGCAGAATAGTGGATTTCTTCCGCGAGCTTAAAGATTAGCAACTAAGGAAACAGAAACGCTGGCATGTGTTGGTTGGAGGTTGCCGGAGAGAAGATTGGCTAGATTGGCTAAAATAGAAGATCTAGCCAATCTTTCGAGATTCGGCACTATGGAGGAAAAACTAAGAAAAAAAACTAGAGGAAAAAAAAAAACAAAACAGGAAAGGAAATAACAGTAGAGCCATGGTGGTTGACTAGGAGAGGAAGTGGTTGGAGCCGAAGCTTCAAAACCCCCTCCGCCCAGCGGAAGGGAGAGAATCTTGGAAACTGATGGAGAGAAGTCGCCTAGGTAGAGAGAAGGTGCTTGGGTAGAGAGAGGCGAGGGAATTTCTTTGTAGATTGTTTCCATAGTTTAATATTTTTTCTTAATTGCAATATATGAAAAACTTAGATGTAAAATTATAGATATCCATGAAGAAATGCAAGGTTGAAATTTATTTTTTTCTTTCTTATTTTTTTCTAGTTTTTTTTTATCAATATGTTTCGTGTTTATTAAATCAAAAATTTTATGTAGCAGAACTTTAATTAAAATTTTCAATTCAACTATTCATTCTAGACTTAAAAATATGAATCAAATGAAAGAATTGGAGTACTCTTGACTTAAGTAGTGAGAATGATCAATTCTCCTAAAATTTTCAATTTGTTTCGTTCCACGTCCATAAACTTTTACCAATACTCGTCTATTTAACATTAGCACACATGTTAATCCCGTGATCACAAAAAAGGCTGGGTGTTGATTAATAATGGGCCTCATCAGTCGAGGCCCACCGAGGTAAATTGATGGTGTTTTGCCATGCAAGGTTTTCGAACTCGTAAAGTTCTAAAGATCTTCTGCATGCACTGCTTATAACTTGGAAACACTTGAGTTCTAATCTTCTGTTTTCCCCCCTTTTTTCAGTGATAAAGCTAACTATATAGTTCAAAACTTGCACACTTCGGTTATAAGTGTCTTTACCCTATGATCCTACTACTTATTGCATGCTGCACTTGTTAAAAATATTTAATCTAATGGATTTACATAGATTATAAATTATACATTATATAATTGGTAAATATAAGATTTGGATAATGTCTGCAAGGCCTATTAAGTGTGAATATCAATACAGTGACATAATTGGGCTATTAACCTATATCTTGAAATCTATGATTTTGGTCAGATAATGAGCATTAAATTGGTAGAGACCTATTAAAGACTCACGTAATTTCATTATTTTATGATGAAAGAATAAAAATTTGGATATTATAAAGATTATGGTCCGTACTCCAGATTAATTATTTTTGACTCTATGCATCCTATCGTTGTGAGTTTTTCCAGAGACAGAATATTGGATGTGGAAAACCTAATCGCTGCGCTCTTCTCTTTAATAGCTATAGGTACATTCTCAAATTTCTACAACGGTTTAAAATGAGATCTTTACATATTTGAATACTCAAAATCCAGCAGCACTGCCTATGACGTGCAAGATATATAGGGCAAGAGAAAAGAAGGCATGCACATGAGACAGTCGAAATTGCGATAAAACAAAAGAAAACCCGTCTAAATCAAGTTAGCTTTTATCAAGTTGATAAAGAATGAAGTTCATTAAAATATAGAGATTAGAGACCGCTCTATTCACCCTTTTGCGTTCATGGGGTTGAATGATTATATATATATAAGTTTGACCAGCCTCAAGTAGAACTGGTTCTGCGGCCTACATTTTAATTCTTAGGTAGGATTAAAATTGACCGGCCCGTTAATTTTTGGAACAGCTTCTGTAACGTTCCCTATTAAACATTTCGAATTCTTGGGTCGGGTGCTCGGTTATCATGTACACTCCATTAAACATCCAGCTGCGATAATCATCATCTACCACATAAACTACCTCAATCAAGCACTCCAACTATTCCCATGTTAATGCGAGCAAGATGGTTTGCGTAAAAATCATTAGGGGTGTTCTTCCGACCCGAGCCGACCTGGATTTTGCAATTCCGTCCCAACCCAATTATGCTGCTTCCGAATTGAGCTTCTGCTTCTGATTTTCCATAAACCGATTTTTTGAAAGAAAACAGAATCCGATTGGGTCGGTTATTCTGATCATAATTAGAATAGTAGAAGCCAAAAAGGTAAAGAATTACATTGCTTGTAAAATATTTTTTAAGAAAAGCAAGAACTTGACAAAGACGGACCTTCCAAAGAAAAAAGAACGACATTCAAGGCAATGGAAAAGCAAGAACTTCAAACAAACTTGCTGGATTCGGAGAAAGTATTCATGACTGGAGGGGTTGGTGTCACCAACTATGCCAGAAATTCCTCACTTCATGTCTACCCATATGATCCCTAGTGCCTAGATATCTTGATACTCGTCAATTTTCTAAGTTTCATGACGGTTTCATTTATTTTCTTTTGTTGATTTTGAATCTGGTTACAGAAGAAGGCCTTTGAGATAAATTGCCAATACCCATCGACCATATATAACAGTACCAAAATTACCCAAAAAATTATAACAGTTATTTCATCAAAACAATCGACAATTGAGAAATGGAAATAACATATCAAAACTTGCCTACGAAGAACAAGAACTGATTAACGGAAGCTCTCTCTCTCACTCTTGAGTTCCCCCCTTCTTCCTTCAGATTAGATATATAGAAAGAGGTGAGACCGAGACAAACAAATCCTTAGAGCTATGGTCTACGAGAGAGAAGAAGCTGCGAGCTGGAGCCTGTGAGATAGAGAAACTTAATCAAGTGAGTTGTGACGGGCCGACGGCGAGGGTGAGGTCAGAGAAAAGTGTTTGCGAGGCGCAATGGATGGTGGGAGAGGTCAGAGACTCCGATGGAAAAGAAAAAAAGACATTGCTTCAGGGGGCAGTGGGTGATTTATTATTCGGTAATTGGTTATTAACCGATTTGAACTGAAAAAATCCGGAACAAAGCGTAAGTCTTCTGTTTCCGTTCTTTCTCAATACGGGTCGGTTAAATCGGGTCGGTCATATCGGAAAATTTCAGGCCGGGTCTACTTACCGGTTAAAATGAACAGTCCTACTCTTTCATGTTAAATTTGGATAATCTGAATATGTTAAGATCACATGTCAAGCTGTAGCAAGAGATGGTTTGATAGAGTGCACTTGTAGCCATTAGAGAGAAGAGTGCAGTAGTTCAGTATTTTGCACCCAATATTCATTCTCTTTAAAAACTCACAGCTTGGCAATTTGTGTTTGTAGACTGTGTTCATGTGGTGTCAAATCATGAACATTAGACTATATGGCAACCAAAATCCGACATGTTAAGCTAAATGGGTCAAACCTTCAAACCCTAACCAAATTTTTTTAAATAACGGGTCTTATCGTGTCATTCATTTTGGCCCGTTTAATAATTAATTAGAAATACAACACAATTCATTTCAATCTATTTCATATAAATGAGTTGAACTAATATGCATAATCCATTTGACATGATTAACATAATTTTATATAAAAGTTAAAATATATATTATTAGTAGCTACTATATCTAAAAGAATATATATTAAGACTACCTACTAATTATAAAAAATATTAATATTTTTAAAAATTTAATATATAATAAAACTAATATTACAAACCATACAATAACAAAAATGAGCATAGATCCAAAACTGCAATCCCAATAATAAAAACATAATCATATTGAGAAATACCAATGTTAGAACCCAACAATAATCAAGTTGTAATTTTGAAATAAAATTGAGGGTTAAGCGTTTTGATCCGTTTATTATTCATGTTTTAACTGGTCAACCCGTTTTGACCTGAATCCATTTATATAAAATCCAAACCCATTAATTTCATGTCGTGGTCGCGTTGGATTCAGGATTCGTGTCATATATTGTCGCTCATACTCATAGTGATGAGATGCATAAAGTCAAGAATGAATCTAAATCGAGTTTGAACCATAACCTATATATATTGCCCAAATTCCAATTTGCCCATCATTAAAGAATGGAATTAAATGGGTCTGACTAAAGTCATAAGCTTTTAAAGATGTGTCAATAGTCCAATTATGTCACTTTATTGATTACACTAAATGGGTTGTAATGTCATCACCAAAACCTTATAATATTGGGCAATTTTTAGATTTATGATATATGTATGTCCACTAATTACGATATTTCTAATATGATCTAATCTATCTATGTCTCAAACTTTATTCTAAAATAAAAAACAAAGAAAAAAAAATTGGAATAAAATGGAGAGAAAGAGGAGGAAATCTTCATTTTTCTACATGAACTAATTTGATTTTTTTGGTAAGAGTAGTAAGTGGGAAAGAGGGAAGATATATAGAGAGGGAATTGGGACTGAAATCTAAACTGAGTTTACACCTTTAAATTTGGTCAAGGCACAAATTATTAATATCACTGTAATCTCAAACAATTATAGGGTACGTGGAAGGAATCGGAGATCAGTACTTGAATGGATAAGCATTGTGAAGAGAGATTAACTTACTTGATCTTGTAGCATCTAGCATCTGGCATGAAGTGATTGCGAGGACCATCTTTGCCATTAATTGATGTCATTATCATCATAGATCTAACATGTGAATAGAAGATAAAGATGTAGCCAAAGATAACTTGCCGATTAATAGCTAGCAATTCATGTCATATATATTTTATATATCCTTGAATCTGAATATTTATATATATATATATATATATATATATAGCTATATATAAATTAATAGAAAGAAAGCATGCCGGCAAGTCATCCTTGGCTGCAGCACATTACCTCCCATCATCCACATGTAAGACCTTGGATAAATAATATATATCATGATCTATATATGCCACGCAGTCATGTTAACTGACAACTTGATATCGATGATCTGCAACTCATGATGCAAGCACTTTTCAGGCAGGGAGTTTTTACAAGGGGCTGAAAATCAAGAAGAAGAAGAAGAAGAAGAAGAATCGCCATATATATTGGTCTGTGAGCTAGCAGCTTTGTTCTGCAGTAAGGAGGAAATGAGGTTTGAAGGCAAAGACTGATGCTCTCTTTGGTAAAACTGAAAGAACTAGCTCCAAGGACTTCTTGATCGATGGTATTTGTTTGCATGCATACGCTGATCACCTATTTGTATAACGTGTTGGAGTGGGATTGAACCACTTGGATGCGTACGTGATAGATATTGATAAAGAAAAATTTTACTTACCATCCCCTACACCACACACTAATGTGACAATATGATTTGCCATGCTTGTTCTTCTATTTAAACACACACACACACACACACATATATATATATTTAGAAGTCAACATGGATAATACACCTAATAAATATTTACATGACATAATTTGATTCGGAATAAAAATTTTAAAATTTAAATATTACAAATCAAATCTTATAATTACTTGATGCAGATGATATATTTTTACACACAAATTCAAAAATAGAATAACCTGTAGAGAAATATTACAAGGAAGCCTTACATCATATACCTTCATCCAATCAACATGTGATTTTCTAATTTTACATTTCTATTTAAACACATATATATTAAAATTTCTCTAAAAATATTGTGTATTAGGAATAGAAATCAAATTAATATATATGTTTTTAACTTGACTACGGCAGCAAATCGTGCCGGCCGTTTACCGCAACATTCTGCACTTTCCACACACGGCACGCACTATCCGCAAATGATCTTATCGTTTGCCAAATTCAAGTTAGGATAAAGGATGATTTTTTTTCGTACAGCACACGTGCGGCCAAAGAAACAGCTATGCCTATGACCTTCTAGATCTCTTAAATTTCAAGTAAAATCACATATAAGTATGATACTTTCGACCATTAATTTTGATATTTATACCAACTAATCGCTGGATAATGGACACAGATACATAGCATTTGGCAAATTATAAAAACGTTACTCGATCACCAGCTAGCATGCATACGTATGTCAGTCAGGAAATTAATTAAAAAAATGGTGACAGGGAATTATAAGAAAGATATTCAACTTTGGGTTGTGGCCGTTGGCATTGGGTGGGTCAAGAAAAATGCAGAATGTTCAGAGATCAGCGCGATAAAAGAAGTTATGGGAGGGGAGATGGGCATTTGTGACGTATTTAATGGAATGTGCGTTGGATAATGATATACATCATGGATATGGGTATGGATATGGGGGTGACATGATACTATGGGCTGCCATCATGCACTGCATGCACTCTTAGAAGTGAATTATATATTATCTGATTCTCTGAACTCAGCAGTCCCTATTTTCCCTATCCGACCTTTCAGTTAACATTTTTTTTTTAATTTTATATCCATGAGTGTCCGGGTTAGCTTCTCACTTCGACTAATCTCACGGGACCCTGAAATTAATGGCCAGGTAAACCTTCAGTGGTCCTGAGTAGACTCGAATTGGTAATCATTGGGGAGCAAACCCAAAACCTGACCAACTGACTAACACTTGACATATTGCTTTATGCAACATCCATTTGCTTTTAGCTAAAGGACATGTTTGATTCATGAAAAATTTCACAAAAGGAATAAGTAGTCTATATAATTTTTTTTTTTGGTACGTGTGATTATAAAATTACTTTTTTGAATTTAAATAAATTTACTGTATTCTATAATCTAATTACTACGACAGTTCGTGAATTTAATTTTTATAAAATCTTTTCATGAATCTAATATTCACTATAAGAAAACTGTTTATTTGCTCTCAGTTATTTCTAAAAAAAATGACTATATCCTATTAAAATGACTCTATTCTTATCACAAATAGTCATTTTTTATTTTTTGAAAATGTCTTAAGAGATTGGATTTATAACAAGGTTCTAATACAAAAGAGGATAGTATCCAAAGAGGAGATACTTCCAATGATGCCGAGTGCATCTTTGCTAAGAGCATGAGCTATGTTGTTGCTAGCTCTCACAATGTGCCTTACAGACCATGAAGTAAATGAGTCTAAAGTAGTTTTAATATCCCTAATCAGTGCCCCACATAGGACTCAGCATTTGAGCTAGTGTTTAGGTAGTTGACAACTTGAAGAGAGTCTCCCTCCAATATGAGATCAATCCAACCTAGTGATTTGCAGAAAAGGGAGTCTTCAAGTGTTGCATATGTTTCTGCTAGCAAAGGATAAGGGAAGAGGTCTCGAGTTTTCCTCAATGTTGCTCTGACCTGGCCTTCATTGTCCCTAATGACAACACCAAATCCAACTTTGTAGTGAGTCTTATCAAGTGCAGCATTCCAATTGACTTTAAGTTTGCCTCATGGGGGAGCTATCCATTGAGGGGGTGTACTCTGGTTGCTTAGAGTGGAGTTTGTAGGCTGGTGGAGTTGGAAGAGATCCTGCTTCAGCTTTTTACTTCCTGGATAACAGAATTGAGATGTTGGAAGGTTTGTTTAAAGATGAGTTCATTCCTCCTCTTCCATATTTTACATGCTGTTAAGGCAAAATATATTATTTCTTCATCTTCAAGTTCCTCAATGAGAGTTTCCACAAGGTTGGTGAAAGTATGGGATGACAGGTTTGCTTTCTGGAGCCTTTTTTCACTATTACACCAAACATCTTGGGTTGAGGGGCAGGACCATAGGGTGTGTTCAACTGTTTCTGGCTGAAATAGACAAATTGGGTAGGAATCATCATTGATGATCTTCCTCTGGATTAGCTTGGCTCTTGTGAGAAGACCATCAAGGCATGCCCTCCATAGGAAATTTTTGGCAGTAGGGGGTATGTGGAGATGCCACATTCTTGTCCACGGTCTGTCTTCCTTAGTGTCCTCAGAAGACTGTCCCAAGTGTTGTTTAAACAATGCATTCTTTAAATGGTATGCACTTTTGACAGTGAAATCACCTGACGTAGTACACCTCCAAATTAGCTTGTCTGGTTTTGGTAGAGGACTGAGAGGGATTCTCATAATGGTGGCCGCTTCTTCTTGGTTAAAGATGGAGCTCACCAATTGCGAGTTCCATTGGTTGGACTACTTGTCAATAAGCATTGCCACACTTGTATCTGCAGGTAGGAACCTGATAGGGCTATAGGGCCTGAAGGTAGATTCTTTTGGGATCCACTTATCCAACTAGATCCTTGTGTCTTCTCCTTTGCCAGTTTGCCAAATAAGTCCATTGTCGAGTAAGGGGATGGTAGAAACAAAACTTGGCCAAAGGTAGGAAGAATTTGTGCCAGCTCGAGCTGAAAATAGGTTGGTTCCCTTGTAGTACTTCTCTTTCTAAACTCTAGCAGCAAGGGAGGTTGGGGAGGAGATAAGTCTCCAACATTGCTTAGCTAGAAGGGCACTGTTGAAGTTCTCAAAGTCTCTTAGGCCTAAGCCTTCTGATCTCTTTGATTTACTCATTTACTTCCATGCTATCTAGTGGATTTTTTGTTGTTGAGCCTCTTTTCTCCACCAGAATGATCTTACTTGTTTACTGAGTTCATGAAGTAGTTTCTTTGGCAATTTGAATATGCCCATGCCATAGGTAGGAATTGATTGGATCACTGCTTTGATCAAGGTTTCTTTTCCTGCTTGAGACAGGAGTTTGGTCTTCCAGCTGCTGAGTTTAGACTGGAGTTTGTTAAGAATTCCTTTCAAGGCCTGGCCTCTAGATCTTCCTATTAGAGAGGGAAGCCCTAGATACTTTTCATATGAAGTTGTCCCTCGAATCCCTACTATGCTCGTGATAATGTCAATTGTCTTTGGTCTAGTATTGCTGCTGAAAAAGATTGATGTTTTATCTTTCTTTAGCCTTTGCCTTGAAGCCTTCTCAAAAGACTCCAAGAGGTAATAGAGGTGGCTCCACTCAATCGAATTGGCCTTGCAAAATAAGAGAGAGTCATCTGCAAAAATGAGATGGTTAATGTGCAGGTGGTTCTTCTTAATAGGGAGACCAGTGATGAACCCTAAATTTTCTGCATTGTTAAGAAGACAGTTTAGGGATTCAGTGCACAGAATGAAGATGTAAGGGGATATTGGGTCCCCTTGCCTTATACCTCTAGTGGGCTTGAAGGATGGCTGTGGTACTCCATTTATAATCAATGAGTAGGATACTGAGGTGATACATTTCATTATTAAAGAGATCCAAGAAGCTGTGAATCCCATGGTCTTCAGAATAATCTCCAAAAATTGTCACTCTATCCTATCATAGGCTTTGCTCATATCGAGCTTTAAGGCCATGTAACCCTCCCTGCCCTTCATTCTAGCTTTCATTGTGTGAAGTGATTCAAATGCTACAATCACATTTTCTGTGATTAGTCTGACAGGTACAAATGCTTTTTGAGTTGGGGAGATGATCTCGGGTAGTATGGACTTTAGTCTATTAGCTAAAACTTTTGCAATTGTTTTGTAGAAGACGTTGCATAGGCTTATTGGTCTAAAATCAGAGACCTGTGATGGGTTTTGCTTCTTGGGAATGAGGGCTATGTGAGTCTCATTGAGTTGGTTGTTCTACATGTCCCCATTTAGGACTGCTAGAGCAGCTTCAGTAACTTTTTGGCCCACTGAACTCCAGTGCTTTTGATAAAACAAAGCTGGAAAGCCACCAGGACCAGGTGATCCTATGGGTTCATGCTTAGAATGGCTTCTTTTATCTCCCTAGCAGTGAATGCTCGAGATAGATAGGTGTTCATCTCATCTGTTACTACTTTCTTTATTGGTGCTAGGCACTCTTCAATTCTGGTTGGGCAAGAGGTAGTAAACAAGTCGTTGAAAAACAACTGGAAAATTTGACTAATAGTGTGAGGGTCCTTTGTTTCTTGACCAGAGCTAGATAAGATCCTTGTTATGGTGTTGGTCTTCTTTCTTTGGTTTGCACACTTGTGAAAAAAAGGTTGTATTTCTATCTCCTTCACTTAACCGTGCTCGTTTGGCTCTCTGTTGCCATTTCAAGTTTTGATCATCCATAATTGAGTTAATTTCTTGCTGCACCCCTCTGATCACCTTAGTTAATGATCCATCATTCTGTTCTTGTTGGAAGTTTAGGAGTTCAGATTTTTCTTTTAGGTTCCTACTTTGATTTTTGTATTTTAGGCTACTCCATGCTTTCAATTCCCTTTGATAGATTTTGAGATTTTGTAGGGTGCTATTTAGAGGCCCATGCTGAGGAGCTGAGGAGTTCCATATTTTGTCTATAAGGATGGAGCATTCCTCTTGCTTGGGCCATGATGACTCGAACCTGAATGGCCTTTTCTTGGGTTTGGTTGGGTTGGGGCTTGGGGTTTGATTTGGACAAGGAGAGGTCTATGGTAAGATTGTGTGCTAGAGAGATGATGCACTGCATAGGCATCAAACAGATTTAGCCATGGAGAATTACACAGGCCCAGTCAAGTCTCTCTTTGGTAAATTAGCTCCCTTCTTGATTATTAGACCATGTGAAGTTGTCACCAGTGTAGCCTAAGTCAAAGAGACCACAATCATTGAGTGCTTCTCTGAATTTTACTAGTTGACTGTAAGGTCTAAGGGATGCCCCAAACTTTTCCTTCTGGTGAGTGATCTCATTGAAGTCACCCATACAAAGCCAAGGGATGTTAGACTTAGGTGTTAAGGCTTTAAAGAGTCTCCAACTTCCAATCCTTTTTGAAGTCCTGGGGTGGCCATAAAAGCCAGTAACTTGCCATATTAAGTTCTCACTAGGCATTTTAACGAGGGCTGAGATATGCCAATTGGTGTAGGTTAGAAGTTCAATATCAAAATTTGAATTCCATAACATGGCCAGCCCGCCACTTCTCCCTCTACTATCAACACTGAAGCAGTTGTCAAACCCCACTTTTAGTTTGATTTTTTCCATCTTGGTTCTATTACACTTAATTTCAATGAGGAAAACTAAGTTGGGTTGCTTTAACCGCACTAGTTGGTGAAGTTCATGATTTGTTTGAGGGTTCCCAAGCCCTCGATAGTTTCCAACTCAAGCATATCATTAGGGCTGGTGGGACTGCAAAGCAGTCTCCACCGTGGATTCCTGTTTGAGGCTCAAAACAGGCATGGGTTGGGGCTTGAATTTCTTGTTGGTTCTACTAGAGCGAGTGGTCACCATGTCAGTGGCTGGTCTCTTAGCAGAATCTAGCAAATGAGGGGGTGGTATATTGTTTGAGATGTCAAAAAGGGTTGTGCTATGGCCTCTGACTTTCCTTTTCCAATGTCCCTTTTGTCTAGAGTAGGTGTGTTTAGGGGCTAAATTTTCAAGGTCAACTATGGTAGGATCAGAGAGATCACCAGATTTAGAGGACATTGAAAGGTTTGGTACTTGTGAAAGTTCATACAGCCTATGTCCTCATGGACAAGGACTAAACCAAAAGGGGGTAGGGGACTAACCAGTTTGATCATGTTGTCAGGCACCTTGAAAAAGTTGTTGTGTCTTGCTATGCAAAGCAATTGGATGGCATGTCACAGGTTCCCTGGCAACAAAGGTACTATTTTAAGCAACTTGGGCCTGATCTTTTTGTAGTACAGCACATTTTTTAGCAGGTATGGTGACATCTTGGTTTTCAACTGTATTCCTCGATACGCGTGTCAATATGATGGCAGGTGATGGGGGATCACCATTTCTTGTACTTCTAACATCTTCTTCCTCGGAGCTTCCCCTCCATAGAGGTTCCTGGTGGTTGGTTTCAGTTGAGCCACCATATTTCTTAAGGGTAAAACTGTTGGACATAGATGGTGGAGCACGAAGCCAAAGTCCATATTGATGCTTGTCCAGAGATTTTTGTGTTGGAGCTGAGCAGGTTTCCTTCCCATGCATTAAGAGACCACACTTGAAGCAGATATTTGGCAAGCGCTCGTATTTAAATTCTATCTAGTGTTGACGGGCACCGAATCTGGTGAACCGTCCTCTGAGGAAAGGTTTGGTAATGTTGACTTCTACTCTGGATCTTAGACAGTTGCCCCAACCAAAACCTGCAGTGTCTACTTCGATATCTAGCACTCTTCCCAAGCTAGATACAATGAGGCTTCCCACTTCCTTCTTCATTCCTGTGAAAGGGAGGTTGTGGAATTGTATCTAGAAAGGCCTGATCTTGAACTGTACCTCTGAAGGGGAGAGAGTGTCATCAAACTCACTTAAATAGATGAGGTGTCGATTGAAGAACCAAGGTCTTCCTTTCATCACCTTCTCTTTGTCGACCATGAGTTGAAATTCCATTAGAAACTTATTCAGACCAAAGTCTTTGAAGGTGATGTTACGAAAACTGATGACAATGAAGTGAAAGAATATGAAAATGGAAGAGAAAATAATGCCACACAACACAAGATTTACGTGGAGGGGATTTATATATATGAGGGATCACAATACAATGGAGGGGGTGAAATATTGTTCTTCACAGAGTTCTTGAGGCACACCCACACGGCCATATGACATAAATGGCCTATTTATACTCACACGGCGGAAAACCCTAGAATCTGGGCAAAAAATAGAACATTTGCTCGAGCGGCGTGTCGAGCGAACTTTCCTTCCGCAATCGCTCGAGCTCACTGTCGAGCGCACGTCGAGCATTCAACTCTGCCTGACTTCGCTCAAGTGGCCAATGCCTTCGCTCGAGCGAACTTCCCTTCCTGGAGACACCGCTCGAGCTCACTGTCGAGCAGCCTTCGAGCGTTTGAATCTGCCTGGCTTCGCTCCACAATACTCAACAATCTCCCACTTGGAGACTAGTACACTCGCTGCATCGTCCTCTTCCTCAAACATGATAATCTTCACTTCTACAACTCACTGCCCCTGTCTTCATGCTAGAAGACCAACTGAAGTTGCACACAACTTTAGTTTCTCAAGTATGACACCCTTTGTCAACATATCAGCCGGGTTCTTGCTACTACAAATTTTCTCAAGTAACAATTGTCCATCATCTAACAATGATCATATGAAGTGATACCTGATTTGAATGTGCTTTGTCTTGGAATGAAATGCTGGATTCTTGGCAAGGAATATGACACTCTAACTATCACTATAGAGAATGCCTTTCTGATTCTTTTTACCCAATTCCTCCAAGAAGCCTTGTAGCCATATCATCTCCTTTGCAGTCTCTGACACTGCAACATACTCAGCTTTTGTAGTAGACAAAGAAACTGTTTCTTCAGATTAGAATCCCATGACACTGCAGTACCACCAAGAGTATAAACAAAACCTGTGGTACTCTTTCTGCTATCCATATCACCAGCTAAATCAGCATCAACATAGCCCTGCACCTCTAAACTCTTTCTTGAGAAACACAAGCATGTTTCTGAGGAGCCCTTTAGGTACCTCAAAATCCACTTCACTGCTTCCCAATGTTGTTTTCCTGGTTTACTAATGTATCTACTCACAACTCCCACTGCATGGGTAATATCCGGTCTTGTGCAGACCATAGCATACATAAGTGAACCAATAGCTGAGGCATAAGGAACCTTATTCATATAGTCTTGTTCCTCCTTTGACTCGGGTGACTGATTCTTGCTGAGTCTGAAGTGACTGCCCAAGGGTGTGCCAACTGGTTTGGCCTTGTCCATATTGAACTGTTGAGTACCTTTTTCACATACTTAGCCTGTGAGAGCCTCAATGTACCTCTGGCTCTATCTCTGACAATTCTCATGCCAAGGATTTGCTTTGCAGTCCCAAATCCTTCATTGCAAAGTGCTCTGACATCTGCTTCTCAGATTATTGATCTCATCAATACTAGCCCCTGCAATAAGCATGTCATCCACATACAACAGCAGAATAATGTAGGAATTGTCAAAATGCCTGACATAACAACAGTGATCTGCTTGGCATCTGATGTACCCTGCACTGCACATGAAGTTGTCAAATTTCTTGTACCACTGTCTAGGAGCTTGTTTCAGGCCATATAAGCTCTTTTTCAGTCTACAGATTGAACCTTCATTTTCCTGTACTATTAACCCCTCAGGTTGGTGCATGTAGATGTTTTCTTCAAGATCTCCATGAATAAAAGTTGTCTTCACATCTAGCTGCTCAAGAAATAAATCTTCAGTAGCAACTATAGACAGTACCATCTTGATGGTTGTGATCTTCACTACAGGAGAAAAAATCTCAGAGTAATCAATACTCTGCTTCTACTGAAAGCCTTTTACAATAAGTCTAGCCTTGTACCTCTTACTGCCATCAAGCTCAGTTTTCACCCAGTACATCTACTTGTTGTGTAATGCCTTCTTCCCTGATGGAAGTTCTGTCAGCTCCCATGTCTGATTCTCTAGTAGAGAATCCATCTCACCTTTCATAGCCAGCTCCCACTTGCTAGAATTTTCATCTTGTAAGGTTTCTTCATAACTCTGCGGTTCTCCACCATCTGTCAACAAAATATAGTTCAAGGTTGATGAGAAACGCTATGGAGGACAAATAGTCCTAACTGACCTTCGAACTGCAGTTGTAGGAGTGGACGGCTCTGAAGCTGACTGCAGAATAATAGGAATAGGTGCACTGGACCCACTCTCCCCGTCACTCACATCTCTAGTCTGCACTGTGACCTCTGGTAGGTCATCCAAGCTTACAAACTTGGACTCCTGAGGAGCTGTTTCAGAAGCTGTACTAGACTTGTCCTTATACATAGTATTCTCATTGAAAATTACATTCCTGCTTCTTATGATCTTTCGACCTTGATCATCTCAAAAACGATAGCCAAATGTCTCGTCTCCATAGCCAATGAAATAACATTTCTTTGACTTCGCCTCAAGTTTACTTCGAGCATAAGAATCAATATGAATATAAGAAAGACAACCAAATGTTTTAAGGTGAGAAAATTTGACCTCTTTCTCACTCCAAACCTCCTCAGGCAATTCATGATCTAATGGAACTGATGGCCCTCTGTTTATCAAGTAGACTGCAGTGCTGGCTGCATCTGCCCAGAAAGTAGGTGGTAGTCCGGCGTGCAGCCTCATGCTTCTAGCACGCTCATTTATGGTTTTGTTTATACGTTCAGCAACTCCATTTTGTTGTGGTGTCCCAGGAATGGTTTTCTCCATTCTGACACCCAGAACTGCACAATACTCCTTGAACCCACCATCAATGTACTCACCACCATTGTCAGACCTCAAACATTTCAGTTTCAGGCTTGTTTCTGTCTCTACCATGGCCTTCCAGGTTTTGAAAACATTAAATACGTCAGATTTATGCTTCAGAAAATAAATCCACACCTTCGTACTATGATCATCAATGAACGTGACATAGTAACGAGAACCTCCAAGAGATGCCACTGGGGAAGGACATCTGTGTGGACTAGGTCCAGTTTTCCTATCTTAGGCGTCCTGCCACTTCTCAAGAAACTGACTTCTTCTGTTTCCCCACAATACAACTCTTACACATACTGAGATCAACTGTCTTCAGTTCTGGTAGCTTACCTCTAAACAGAAGTTCTTTCAAATCCTTCTGACTCATATGGCCAAGCCTGCAATGCCACAAATCTGTTGTGTTCTCTGCAACGGTAGTAGCAATAGTGTTAACCAAACCGGTAGTCATATATAGTGTACCAGTTTTCTTACCCCGAGCCAGTACCAATGCCCCTTTTGTGACCTTCCATGTACTATCTGAGAACACTACTGAGTGACCACACTCATCCAGCTGCCCAACAGAAATGAGATTCTTCTTCAACTCAGGAATGTGTCTGACCTTTTACAAGGTCCATTTGTTCTTGTGAGGGAGTGTAATGTCAATGTCTCTCATCCCTACCACGTTCAAAGCTTCTCCATCAGCCAGATACACCTTCCTAAAATCACCTGCGACATAATTTCGCATTAGCTCCCGGTGGGAAGTTGTATGAAAGGAAGCCCCTGAGTCCAGTATCCAATCATCAACTGGACTATGAACTGCAAGCAATAGTGCATCCTGTACTTTTTCAGTTACAACATTAGCACTATCATTCTTGGTCCTTCTAGGATTTTTGCAGTTTTTCCTTATGTGGCCAGCTTTGCCACAATTCCAGCAAGTAACCTGCTGACCAGGCCTTAACTTGCTCTTGCTTCTGTGGTTTGATTTTGACCTTCCTCTATTCGAGTTCCTGTCATGTGATCTCCCTCGAGAATCAATATTTAGTGCTGAACTCGAACATGAGGTCTCGCCTGAATCTCTCATGCGCACCTCCTCAGTCAAAATCAAATCGCGAATATCATCATATTTCAACTTATTTTTACCGGCAGAATTACTAACAGCCATTCTCATGGCTTCCCAACTATTTGGCAATGAAGCCAATAATATCAGTGCACGTATCTCATCATCAAATTCAATTTCAACATACGACAATTGATTTGTGATAGTATTAAAATCATTCAGATGTTGTGCAATAAACGTACCATCTGCCATCTTTAAGTTGAATAACTTTTTCATTAAATGTACCTTGTTATTCGCTGACGGCTTTTCATACATGCCTGACAAAGCCGCTATGAGATCCGCCGTCGTCTTCTCCTTGATGACGTTGTGTGCAACGAATCTTGACAGGGTTAATCGAATAATCCCCAGAACTTGTCAATCCAACAATTTCCATTCATCCTCATCCATCTTCTCTGGTCGTTTTCCCGACAATGGAAGATGTAGTTTCTTCCCATAGAGGTAGTCCTCTATTTGTATCATCCAGTGACCAAAATTTGTGCCATCGAACTTCTTGATCCCCGATACCTTCACTTCATCTCCAGCCATCGTCTTCCTTCAAATCTGAACCACAGCTCTGATATCAATTGTTACGAAAACTGATGACAATGAAGTGAAAGAATATGAAAATGGAAGAGAAAACAATGCCACACAACACAAGATTTACGTGGTTCGGCAAATTGCCTACGTCCACGGGAGCCGCAGAGGATTTATATATATGAGGGATCACAATACAATGGAGGGGGTGAAATATTGTTTTTCACAGAGTTCTTGAGGCACACCCACACGGCCATATGACATAAATGGCCTATTTATACTCACATGGCGGAAAACCCTAGAATCTGGACAAAAAACAGAACATTCGCTCGAGCGGCGTGTCGAGCGCGTGTCGAGTGAACTTCCCTTCCGCAATCGCTCGAGCTCACTGTCGAGCGCATATTGAGCGTTCAACTTTGCCTGACTTCGCTCGAGCGGCCAATGCCTTCGCTTGAGCGAACTTCCCTTCCTGGAGACATCGCTCGAGCTCACTGTCGAGCGGCCTTCGAGCGTTCCAATCTGCCTGGCTTCGCTCGAGCGGCGGTTTTTGGCCGCTCAAGCGAAGTGGACCAGACTCCACAATACTCAACAGGTGAGCCACCCCTTGGGGTTCCATACCTTTGCTAAGGTGGTTTTGAAGGCTTCTCTATTAACAGTTCTATCATTGAAGACCATGGCCAAGAGGCAGTGCTCACCTTTAGAGCTTGTTGGATAAACTAGCTCTTCAATAATGACTATCTCCTCTTGCTTTGTATCAGTGAGTTTTAGTGACTCCCATCTGCGGGAGAGGTCTTCATCCATCCTGCAGAAATCTTTGACACTCACAGTAGTGAGACACCAACTTTGTCTTAGGCAAAGCAAGAACCTCAAGAAGAGGAAACAACCTCACCCTGAAGAGAGGAAAAACGTCGCCCTGTTAGAGATCAGGAGAGGACCAATCGTTTCTCAGTCATTTTTTATTATACTTATCTAAATTTAAAATAACCGAAGCAATGAGTGCCTTTCTATTTTCTTCTTCTACCTTAAACTTGCAAGCTAGTTGTTCATAGTGTTTGACATAATATTCTATGAAGCTACATATAATATCATTTGACCCTCGTTCATTGTTTAGAATGTGACAATCTACTTATCAAAAAAAAATAAATGTGATACTCTAATAAATACTCTCTCTCTCTGATCTTCAAATTTCTTATGTTTTCTAGGTATGGAAAGTGGAAATAAACAATTTGATCCGCAATATTTTGATTGTAAATTTTAGCAGAACTTTTCTACTCTCATGAAAACCACCAACAATAATATATAATAGGCATAATTTACTCACAAATGGATATAATATTATAAGGTTATATAATAATTGAGTAATACTATATATACACAGTCATATATATTCATTATATTGGTAGTGGGTAGCCCCATTGTAACAGCCCGCTAAAATTATCAGTTTTGGATTATTTCCCGACAGCAATTACATCTCTCTTGTCTTTACCCTCATCTGGAATCACGCGTATAGATTATCATTTCCGTAAATCACGTAATTTGTTCTTCACCGACAGCTGTAAAATCATGAACAGTTTTATCCTAAGCGTTTTCCCGGATCTTATCCATCGAATTTCAAAATATTAGATAAGCTTGTTTTTAAAGTAGCACAATTATAATAATTTAATGAGTTCTGAAAATATTATAATTGTGGATATTTATTTAGATTAAATATTTTAATTATTTTAAGATATTAAGAGGTTTAATTTTACGTTGAAAATTCTTATTTAAATTTAAGTGTTTTATGCACTTTGATTAATTAACGGTACTTTATCATTTTTATATAATGATGAAGAAATATTATTTTATAAATTTTAGTTTATAAAATAATATTCTACCTTAATTCATCATAGTGTTTTATTTAAAGTGTTTTATTTAAAATAAGACATTTAAGCGTTTTTAATCAGTGTTTTAACTCACTGTTGGTTTATTTGAGGATCCCGAAATGTAGAATTGAAGCGATATACTCTGGCCCTACCTTTTTTCTCTTCACTTTTTCTCTTTTTCTTTTTATTTTTTTTTTTCTCTCCCTCTCTCTCTCTCTTGGCCGACGGATGGAAGAAGCAACTCCATAGCCGATCGGTTCAAGGTCCCAGCCGGCGCCACCTCCGGCCGCCGGACCCCACCTCCCACACCGGCCTCATCCCCTCCCTCCGGCGAGTCCAACCACGCCGGTGGTGTACTAAACCGGCCTCTCCTTCTCTCTCTCTTACCGTTCTCTTCCTTCTTGTCTCATTACCGTCGCCGCCCCTTTGACCGCCCGTTTCTCCGCCGTCCGGTGGAGGTGTCGTACACCACCCCCGCCATTCTCTTCCTCTCTCACCAAAGTTCATCCCCTCCAATTTTCAGAGCCATCGGACCAGCCGTTAGTCGCCGAGAGCCGCCGGAAGTTGCTGCCCCTGCCCTGTTTTCTCCCCTGTTGCCGATTTCTTTCTCCGCCCAGAACCGCCGCTCGCCGGCGGCGTGGACTACACCACCCACCCAGATTTCTTCCCCTCTCACCGGTGAACATCCCCTCCAAGTTTCACCTCCATCCGAGCCACCGTTAGCCGCCACTCTCGCCTCCAAACAAATGGGTTTTTAAGGCTTTTCACCATTTTGGACCACCATACACGGCCAAATCAGCCACCAAGCACCACCATTGGATTCACCACATCAAGGGCTTCCTCCCCATGTCTTTCTTTTTCCCAAACTCTCACTTTTTCTCATATGGGTTTCTCAAAACACCCGTTCGGTTGCACCACCGTGCGCCGCCGTACACGGCCACCCGTGGTGTTTCACCACCACCATCTTGTTCCTCTCATCCTCATGAACCTCTCCAAGAAATTTCATGGCCAACGGAGCTTCGTAGAGCTCACACTCTCCCGCACTCTCCAAGGCCAAAAATGGTTTCAAACGGCCGATCTGCCGCCGTTAGCCACCGTCCGACCACCACCTCGCCACCACAGCTCCACCACATGTTCCTTTACCTTTCCCTAGCTTTCCATGAAGTTCTATGGCTTTTCGCTACCTCGCGTCTCCTCCGCTCACCGTTCGGAGTTACTGTTCACGGCGTGACGCCGCCGTGCTCCGCCACCTTTGACCACCACGAGGCGACCGTGAGTCTTCCAAGACCACGCCTAGCCTTTCTCAAGCCCAAACTACCACTTTATGTGGTGGACAGACACCGTACCGCCACGTACGCTCCTCCGACGCATGTTCGTGACGAGCAGCGAGCGACGCACGGGTTATCCCGTCGATGGTATAATCCTCTATCTTTAGTTTTTTTATGTTTAACATAGTTGTTTTGGTTGGCTGTAGACTGTGTAGTTAGTGTTTGTGGAATTCGTTGCGTAGTTGTGAAGCGAAGTGTGGTTGTGAAGTGTTGAGTTTGATTGTGTAGAATGAAGGGAGTGCATGTGAAGTGTACTCCGTGTTGTATGGTGACGCACCGTGTGATGTGCATCGTGTTGATGAGTGTTGTAGCGAAGGAAGTACGCGTAGCGCGTACTCCGTGTCGCGTAGCGATGCACCGTGAGACGTGTATCGCAGTGATGGGTATTGTAGTGTGGATGGAAGAGAGTTCACGTGAGTGTACTCTGTATTAAGTCGTGATACACCGGATGGCGTGTCACGAAGGGTTGGATGGCGTAACAGAGAAGTGTAGAGCGTTTGGTGTAGTGTTGGGAAACTGTATGACAGTGTCCCGAAGCAGTGGTGTTATGGATTATAGTCCGGGGTGACTGGTGTCATCTTGTGGTTGACTATGGCTAAGAGTATATGGATTGAGAAAGGAATTGTTTGTTTGGTTATTATTGATAATTTTAATGAACTTGTTTTAGTGCAAAGGCTTTCTGAAGTCAAATTATCTCTTCAGAGTATAGTGAAACCTCAAGTTGCCGTGGTGTTGCAAGTGCTTACAATATGACAATTGAGTTCAGAAGTGAAAATCTTAAGGACTTGAGTGTTCCTCTTCCAACTGTTGTGCAGTTCCTCGTGTTTCGCACTCTATTCTCATAGAACGCGACGATCGAGGTAAGTTAGCCTCTAACTTACTATCAGTTTATTGTGTATGTGTGATGGGTAAGGGAACTACAATTTATGTATGTATGTTATCGTATATGCCATGTCATGATATGTCATTATATGTTCATCTGTTACGTATGATTTAATATCTCATGAATAATTATCTGTTACATAATCTTTTCTGTCATACAATGATGTATGTTATAAGTATGCCATGTTAAGTATGCCATGAAATGTTATGATTAAATCATATGGTGCCATTTACAAGTATACGCCATGTTAGAAAAGTATATGATATTAATTAATATCTCATGCATTAAGAAAGATAAGATATGTTATGTTACTTATAATGCGTGGGGCCACAACAACTGTGGAGTACGTATTATATTTATGTTACTTATAATGCGTGGGGCCACAACAACTGTGGAGTACGTATTATATTTTATGTTACATGAAGTATGGGGCCACAACAACTGTGGAGCATACACTACATGAGACACAGCAATTGTGACATGTAGAATACGTGGGGCCACAACAACTGTGGAGTACGTATTATATTTTATGTTATGTGAATTCATGGGGCCACAACAACTGTGGAGCATGAAGTATGGGGCCACAACAACTGTGGAGCATACACTACATGAGACACAGCAATTGTGACATGTAGAATACGTGGGGCCACAACAACTGTGGAGTACGTATTATGTTTTATGTTACTTGAATACGTGGGGCCACAACAACTGTGGAGTACGTATTAATGCACGTTATTAATCAAGACAATTAAATAAGATTCCAAGTTTATGTTAAGTCAAGTTTCAGATCAAGTTCATGTTATGTTATGCTCACGTACATGTTATGTTCATGTTCATGTTATGTTCCAAGTTCATGTTCACATCATGTTATGTTCACGTTTATGATACGTTCAAGCTCACGTTCATGTTATGTTATGTTCATGTCCATGTTATGTTTCACGTTCATGTTATGTTGATTGTTCATGTTATGTTTTAAGCTTAAGTTCATGCCATGTTAAGTCAAGTTCAGTTCACGCTTAAGTTCTGGTTAAGTCATGCTATATGTCAAGTTATACTATGTTTATGTATGACTATAATTATGCATTTATGCTTTTACTGCCATGCATGCATTTTTAACCTATGTATAAGTTTTATGTTAACTTACTGAGATTTGTAATCAAATCTCACTGTGGTAGTCCCAACTACCATTCCCCCCGAATGGTAGATCTTGTTACAGGACCCGAAGGAGAATTGGAATCTGACCAATTGAATACAGTCGACTAGGCCACAGTGCGATGTTGAAATGGTATAGTATTTAACTTAGGTTAATACTTATACTTTTGGAGTTGTATCTCAAGTATTATTTTGATCACAACCATTTTAGACTAGTGTGGTGATCACGGCTTTTTAGTATGCCTTTATGTATGAATTACGTTTCAAGTATTTGGGATATTTTTAGTTTGGTGCATAGTATTGCTAAAGAAAAAAATTATCCGCTGCGAATATTGCATATTGCATATTGCATAATTTTGATTTTTTTCTCTAACTTCCATTTACTCACTCTTTTGTCTTTTTCCTTTGTTGAGCAAAACCCGCTTCTACGTAAATTTTAAACACAAAACTGATTTTTTTTTTTTATCCCGATACGAGAATAGTTTTGAAATTATTACGATTTTACAAATAATAAATATTCGCATTTTCCAAGAGTATTTCATTTGTAATGGATAAATAAAAATAAAAATTATCGTTTTCCTTTTGATCTAATGGTGATTAAAATGATCTAAACTCTAGGCACAAGGGAAGGAAAAGAATAGATAGAAATTTGTTTTTTTTTCACTCGTTAAGAAAAATCATACACTTGATAAACTGTAGATTCATTCTCAATAACGAAAATACAAAATTGAAAAGAGGTAAAATATATCCATAATATTTATCAATTCTACGTACAAGTGCTACTATTGCCCATTCACAGTAGCCCCAAAACACAATCATAGAGTGCGATCAATAAAACTATATTATAACTATAACTACTGAAAATGCTCATACATCGGGCCCAAAGGGTTAGTACATCTCGGCATAAGATTGCTTAGAATTTTTTAAAATAAATTGCCAAAACAAATAACCATGACATCAAAATCAAAATAATCAAACTAGTTTTCTCCATTTTTCTCTTACGCCTCTCTAAATCAATTTTAGAAAACACAAATCAAACAAGCACAAATGCTTAGCCCTAGTTAAACAAAGCAGAATGTTAACTTTGTAACACACTTAAATGGCAAAGGTAGATTGAATAACAAAACACATCAATTTCACAAAGAAAAATGATTAGTTCAGTCGCCTCATGTAAGCGTTGCGTAAGCGGTTGATGACGTGGAAAAAAAAAAACCAAAACGCACCGTTTTGGACAATGAAGCCACGAGCTCTCCTCCCTTCCCTCCTTAGTTTCCATTTGCAATTTCCTCCCTCTCTGTGTTTCCTCCTTCGATCCTTCCACGAAGTCCGTCCCTCTTCCTTGTATGTAATTCCTCTTATTTTTTCTGTGTTTTTCTACCCTATTTGGCCTTTCTTTTGCTTTCTATCACTTGCTAAACCCTAACTCTGTGTTGATTTTTATTTGTGCAGAGTTTAGTTTTTTGGGATTTTAGGAATGTGCAGACGGGAGGGCTCGTAACTGAGGTGAGGATTTGGGGCTTTGATTTCATGCTATTTACGATCCAAGCCTCTCTCCAATTCTTTGCCTTGGTCTTTTTTGGTTTTGATTTGGGGGGGAGGGGGGTACGATTTTGTGAAGGTTTTCATTTTCCTGTTTGTTTTGCCGAATGAGGTTGAAAACTAACATGGGTTTTGTTTGTTTGAAGACCATGAAGCTAAAGACGAGCTCAAGAGGAAGACGGAAGTTGGAATTGGCATTATCTAGTGCTTGTTTTCAAGTTCCGACCCTTCTCTTGATCCCTTCGAGAAAACAATTATTGCACACTCACCACAACTCTCAACTTCAAAGCCACTAAAGAACAGCCTTTCAGAAATGCTTCTCCCAGAGGTCATCTCCATCCGAGCCTACGCAGAAGGAGAATGAAGTGTTTGGGTTCGAGCGGCTCTTCTCCAACCTTAACCAAACCACACTGAAGAGAGAACCTGGAAGCCTATTGAGTGCAATTTTATTGGTTGCGGGCACGACGGTGGGTGCGGGAATCCTTGCAATTCCTGCAGTGACACAAGAATCTGGATTTCTAGCCTCTGCAGTTATGTGCATTCTTTGTTGGGTTTTTATGGTTGTGACAGGGCAGCTCCTAGTTGAAGTAAATGTCAACACTAGTGTTATGTGTGAACTGGGTTCTGGTTGTGTATCATTAGTTTCAATGGCCCGGTGAACTTTGGGAATAGCAAGAGTTCAAATATGGCTCGTTCCTCAAACATTTTGACAAATTTTCTAGATATTCCATTGTGTTGATAGCAACATTATGGTTGCAGATGGGAAAGTGCAGCTTCGTTTTCTTGGATTTTTGGATGCATATATTACTTCGGAAGCCAGCGTTTTATTGGTGCTATTAATGGAGTTCTTGTGTTTGGAATCATTGCTTCTTTTGTAGCTCTTGTGGCTGTTGCAAGCGGGAACGTACAGTGGGAGAGGAAGACCATACCAGTGACATCACGAAGCCAAGCTCGAAGACCACTTACCAGAGAAGCGGGAATCCAACAATGCACTCTGTTTTGTTCTGTTTTTATTTTATTTTTTTTTCATTTTTTTAATAGCAGCTTACGTGTCATTATGCTACGTCAGCCGACTGTGCATTGACTGCATCTGGCGACTGCATATAGCAGAATTGTTTCACAAAACATTAAAAAAAAACAAAAACAAAAACAAAAAATCTGTATGGATTTATCACTGATAGTGAAACAAATGGCATGTCAAATTTGTAGCATACTGCAATAGCAAAGCTAAATTGAATAGTAGAAGACATTAATTTCACAAAACACAAATCAAACAACCATAATTTGGTCATTGATTATACAATTTTCTTTTTCAAAACTTGCTCACAAATTACCATTAGAAACCTTCGAGAAGCATACACAGAAACCAATCGGTAATAGTGGGTTAGGATTATCGATATCAACCTCAACCTTCAACAATGGAGTTATAGAGACCCAAAATGATAGAGCAAAAATGAAATGGACAAGAAAGAACCAAAATCTTAATGGATTCATCACTGACAGTGAAACAAAAGGACATGTAAAATTTGTCGTACATTGAAATGTATAATCTTTTTCAATAGCAGAACACATCATTTTCACAAAACACAAATCAAACAACCAAAATTTGGTCAATGATTATACAAAAGTTTTTCCAAAACCTGCGAGAAAAATGCCGTTATAGAAACCCTGGAGAAGCATACATAGAAACCAATCTGTAATAGTGGGCTAGAGTTTTTGAGATCAACCTCAACATTTAACAATTACAGAGACCTAAAATGGTAGAACAGAAACAAACTGTAAGCACAAAATGTCTCATTGTGTTGACGGCATGAAAAAGAGATAGAGACTGCTTGTGTGGGTTTGTGAGAGATGAAACCAAAATCGTAAGGTTTTTCAACCTTCATGAAAGAAAATTTTACCTATTTCGTAAAAAATAACAAAGGGTCAGCTGTCGAAAGGGAGAGTGTGAGAGATGATCATTGTTCTTTATGCAAGGGACATCAAAGCCGCTGGAGGGGAAGACAGAGAGGGGTACTCGAAAATAATTAAAAATATGAAAGGGGATGTACAGTCGTTCCCAATGGGAAATCACTATATATAGCGTAAAGTTAAATCCTAAAATAGAGAATCATATGAGAGAAGGAAATGAGAGCTTCTCCTAAATAAATTGTCAAAATTTGGAAAATAAGTGTGTATAGGGAGCCAGATGCCAATGCTCTTACAACCAATTCTAAGAAGAACAAAACCAAAACACTTGAAAATGGTATAAAATTTTGCGAATGAATTTTTTCATTCGCAAAATTTCCTTTCTTGAAAATGGTATGAATTTTGACATCAAGCTTGCACATTATATAGACAGCTACTTTTTGTACTCGCATTGGTATTTTTACGATATATACAACCCGACACATTTTGCAAATGAAAAACTTTGTTTTTTCACTTGCAAAGTTTAGAAACGTCCAATGACGAGTCTTATACCTCAATAACTCCCTACTGAATTTTCTTATTCAGTTACCTACTTAACCAATCAAATATAATTATTGCGTGCCCCAACTTCTTTCAAGACATAGCTCGCTCCCTAATGTGCCTCACAAACGAAGCCACCCATTACTTCCAGAAGCCAAGATTTTCAAATCTTAATGCCCTCCAAATATGAGGAATGAAAATTGATGGAAAAAATAAAAAACAAAACACCGGTCTCATACATGTTCAAATTCAGGAAATAACCTATGAGCAACCATTCACTGACTCGAATTGCAGAGAAATCAAGCACTGAGAAGTAAATGAAAGAGAACAACAAAAACCGTATGTAATACTAATTTGTGATTTGTACCGCAAATCTTTATTGGAGCTTCGAGCTTGAGAAGATTAGGCTGGTTGAGAAAGATCTCCTTAGACAAAAGCTAGAGTTGCGGGATTTCCAACTTGGTCAATTGCACCTATTTCGTCATCCGACCAACCTTGGCCGATGTATGATATTGTCAAGCAACGTCTCCTCCATCAAAACTATCTAAGAAAACCTCTACCTCACAGGGTATCAAAGTGAAAGAAATCCCCAAAAGAAAGCAAGAAAACTGAACCTTCTTTCTCTCTATCTTTGACTAGAAAGCTCTAGGCTGAAAGGGACCATCAGAAGGATCCGATTTAGACATCAAGATGTACTCTTGTTAGAGTAAAATAGAGAGAATAATTTCACAACAATTTCATCAAGCTTTCCCTTAAAAAAGACATATGTTTCGTGTGAGAACGAAGACGGTGGTTGGAGGTGAGAATGCGGTTTTCAGTTAGAAAGGATCAAAGATGGGAGCATACTGAGGGGTACATGAGAAGGTAGAACGTAGGGGGCAGGGAGTACAAGAGCACGGGGGGAGGGGGAATTTTGAATAGAAATAGAAAAAAAAAATCGTTTAGTTTAAGCTAAGCAAGAAAAAAAACATGTAAGAACAAAATGTGCAGAACAAAATGTGCAGTGCAAATAATAGAGGAGGCTGAGGTTTGGTTTGGCAAGTAAGAATTTTGATATGAGAATTTTGAATTTTAAGATGAAATATTAAAATAATGTATTCTAATATTATTATTGTTTTGGAATTTGAAAAATTTAAGAAAAAGTTGAATTATTTATTATATTTTATATGAAAATTTGAAAAAATTATAATGATGATATGAAAATTTTAAGTTTGAGATGAGATTTTTTAAAGGTCAAATCAAACCTGAATATCTTTTCCTATTTCTTAAAACGCTCTTCATTAGAGGTTAAGAAGTTTTAAAAAGAAAACACCCATTCACATCTTTTTATTCAATTTCATAACAAAATAATAATTTTTTGAAATTAATTTTTGAAACTAATTTGATGAGTTTAAATTTTATAAATATATTATTTTACTATAAAGCCATGAATTGATGGTAAATGAGTTGCGGTTCTTTCAAATTCTCTAATGCACACATTTCACTTATCCTATTGATTTGTGTCGACAATTGTTGAAAATATAAAAATAGTTATATTTAGAAATTTATCAGTTTGATAAAACTTAGATAAATAGTCCCTTTTTTTTTTTTTTTTCTATTAGCTTATATGAATGATATTTACGTGGCATCCTTTTTCTTTTTTGTCAAAACAATTAAATATAAATATATTTACAAAGGATTATATTTATATTTAATTGTTTTATATTGCGGGAACTAAAGCCCATGATCTATCGTGAACCCGGCCCACTCACTCTCCAAGCCCATCACAGCCGCTACCCCACGCTCAGAGAATTTCTGCGTGTTGCGTACTCTTCAATCCTTAGGCAGATTCGCTCTGACAAAACGGTGAATTCTGGCGGGGCAACTTCTCTAGCGGCTCGCCTCTGCTCTGCTCTGCAATCGGATCTCTTCATTCCTCCCTCATATTTTCAGTCGGAGCTACGATCAGGTTTCCCTATTCTGAAATTCTCTTATTTCCGTGCCTTAATGAGCTTGGTATTCGTCAATATCAGTAGTAATATCAGAATTGCATTATTCTTCAAAGACATATGCAGACCATTTGATGTATCAGCTTTTATTACCTGGGTCGATTTCCATTTTCTGACTTGCGTGAAATGGGCAATAGTTTGAATGCTCGAAAACTTTTGAAGCATTCTTTCTATGGCATTAGATTTATTACTGATGATTCTTGGGATGAATGCTTTGTTTACTGGCCTAGTCGTTTTCTTAATTAGGTAGTGGGATGTTCTTTGTTGACTTGTATAACAATATTTATTTTAAAGTTTGGATGAGTATGAGAATTTGGATTTGACTCTCCAATGTATTAACTCTAGCTCTGAGCCTCTTACCACTTCCGCAGATCAAATTTTAAATCTTTATGCCCTCTTACATAATTTGGTATTTAATCTGTTATTGGTTTCCGAACAATTAATAGAATAAAGTTCATAAATATGACATAATATGGTTAGTCTTATTTTGTCCAGGCGGCTTTGAGGAACAGTTGTGATTGGTGGCCAGAACCTATACTTAAGCAATCATCCATTCATTTGCAGTGAACTAGAAAGAAAAATATTGAAGAGACTGAGTAATGCTACCCATCATCCTTTTTATCATCATTCTCCCACCAAATCATTATGTAGAATCAAATGATTGAAGACTATTTATTATGTCCAACTTGTGGGCCAATCATTTGATTCCACATCACTTGATTTTGAGAGGATAATGGTGAAATGGATGATAAATAGAATTTTTGTACAACATACCTCTTGAGATGATAGTAGAGATAATCATGAGTACGATCAAATACCTGTACTGAACGAGGGAAAATGACAAGAATGGAAGTGAGTTCATTAGCATCAGTTGTATAAGGGTAATGGTCCCCACTATATTTTTTGGTGCAGAGACTATCGAATGAATTCATAGTCATATCACACTCCTATGCTTTTTCTACGTATTTTTGCAGACATTGTTATGTTGACTGGCAATATGACTAGACTCATTTAATCTCCAGCGTAATTCCTGTGCAATTCTCTATACTGTTTGGACAATGAACCAAAATAGTCATCACACTCCTGGGCTTTTTCTGAGTATTTTGCAGACATGTCACAAATGTTTGTGACTTTATTATTGACTGGCAACTTGACTGGACTCATTTAATCTCCAGCGTAATCCCTGTGCAATTTCTCTGTACTGTTTGGACAATGTACGAAAATAGTCATGTCACTCTCCTGAACTTTCTCTGCGTATTTTGCAGACATGTCACATATGTTTGTCACTTTATTATGTTGACTGGCAACATGAATGGACTCATTTAGTCTGCAGTGTAATTGCTGTGCGATTTCTCTATGCTATTTGGACACCGAACCAAAATGCCTCCACCATTTGACACATTCAAAAGTCTGGGTTTTCATTTGTGATAGATATAAAATCATTTGTTCATGGTGGTTGTCGATTGTGTAGAAAGCAAAAATGTCAGGCAATAATATTGAGGATGTAAAGGAGCAGGAGCTTACAGATAAGACTCTTAATAATCAAGATGGTGGCGACAGTTCCATGGACGACCTTAAAGCTTTGGATAAAAGTGATGAGAATCTCATGCCTTCGCCACAGCAGGAGGTATGGTGCTGTTTCTTCATTTTACACGGAAGTACTGGGGCTCATTTTGTAATCGGGATATGGACGGTGAAAATTTATACCTTCAGAGACTTCTGGTATCTTCTTCCATTTTTTCTTTTATTACATACTTCAATACAAGCCACATACTCCGAAAAGAATGGAATGTAAGATTTTAGAATTAGAGTGGTTTATTGCCCCTTTTAATAGTGCCTGAAATGTGAAATCTAAGGTGGTTTGTCTGGTCAGTTTTTTTGGATAGAATGGATTTTGTTTTTAAGAATTTCCTCTCATTATACCATACTCATCAGGTGTCTCATAGGGATTTATCAGGTATAAACATCGTCTTCTATTCTGTCTTCTGTAGGAGGAAATAATCAAGAAAAAGTATGGGGGACTATTACCCAAGAAGCCTCCACTGATATCCAAGGTGAATGCTTTTTCTTCTTTATCTTCTCTCTCTTAGAAGACATTAGTTTGGATCAGCTTTTTACCTTGTGAAAATCATCACAAAGCAATTTGATTTTTTGTTAGGATCATGAACGAGCTTTTTTTGATTCTGCGGATTGGGCATTGGGAAAGGTACTCATTTTGATTGCTTTAGAACACTGAAATAACTGTAGTTGCCATAACTCTGAACTTTGATCTTGACTGCTTAATGTTTCTATTTTAAATCTTAATGTCTTGGCCTTTGACCTGTTGAGCAGCAAGCCCAAAAGCCCAAAGGACCCCTTGAAGCACTCCGCCCAAAGTTGCAGGTATTTCCTGTCAAGATACCCTTGTTTTTCTTCAACAAATTATTGACACAAACTATCCTTTATTAGTTTTATCGGTCATTACATGCTATGAGAAAAACCAATGCTTTTGTTGTTCATTATGGTTTGGAATTGCATATATAGAGCTGCCTGGGGTAAGTGTCATGAAATCCTACTCAAAATAGTGTAAAAAAAAAAAAAAGTAAAAAAGGTAAAAACCATGCATGCATGGGTTGTTCAGATGGATGGACAAAATAGTCGGCACCTCTGGCTTCAAACAACACGCGGCCAGCTAAAAGGATCTCCCCATGTACTCTGATTAGAGGTTGAAGACTTGTTTGTATGGCTTTTATTATCATTAGCTTTTATGTATTCGATAAGATTACTCTGTGTGGCTGCATTGGTGCCCCACCCATTAATGCACCACTAAGCATCTCACTTCGATAAATTATAGGACCAAAGTAATACTCAGCAGTGACCAACACGTGCTGTGATAATTATTGCAGCTTCTGCAGAAAGAAGATATAAAAAATAACCAACTATATCATTGGAAACATTAAGTTAAAAATATTATGAGTCAATTCACAGCAGCATAAGGTTAATTATAGTCTATACATCTAAGGATATTTGTTTGTTATTTTATTCTTGTATCTGTGGCCGTTTCTAACAATGTTCTCTCTCTCCCTCTCTCTCTCTCTCTCTCTCCCTTGTCTTGATCACGATCATCAGCCAACACCACATCAGCAAGTTCGTTCAAGGCGCTCAGCTTATGCTCCTACTGATGATGGTGGTGAAGGTATATACACGATCCATGTCCTAGATCAATGAAATTGATCCAGTATTTGCATGTTTCAGCTCCCCTTTTCTATTTTTCTTTTTAAACAGTCGATGATGGCAACAATAATACCATTTCTTCAGAGGACCACGGTAGCACATTTGATGGTGGTGACAATAACAACTACATTTATGATGGTGGCAACAATAAAAGTACTGATTCAAAGGATCAGATCTGCCCCGAGTAGCTGTTATGTGCTGTAATTTATATCTGACCAAGCTGCACTTAAATATGAAGTTAGAAGCTGATCATCAGACCTTTTTGTGCTTAAGAAAATAAGTAAAACATAACAAATTTTGCATTAGCTATAACGAGTAATGTAATATTGGAGTACCTACAAGCCATCTCCAATAACCTCTTTGTAGACCTCTCTCTTCTTTTCTTTTTTTTCCCTCCCAAACCACTTTGTAGATAACACGAGGAGAAAAGGCAAGATCATTTATACTACAAAGATTGATTGAAGAGTTAAATTAGGCTTTTGAAGCTGTATAAAAATACAAATGCCTTTATATCTGTTATGAGACTAAAGATCCTAAAATACTGTAAGATAGATAAATTTCAACTCTTATATAAAGTCTCAGAGAGAGACAGAGATCTTCCCTCAAAGGATTCATTCCTTGCATTCTTTTGGTGGAAGTATATATAAATTTAGTTTATCTTATCAACACAAATTTCTAAAATACATATTGTTCAATATTATAATTGGAATCCCCAAGGATCATTGTAAAGAACAAGTGGTATTTCAGGTTAAGGATTACTGGGTTAATGGTGACTGTTCATACGTTTTTTTTTTTTTTTCTCTCAATACAATTAACTGACCAAACAAGAAAAGAATTCCCACGACAGAGTCGACGGCGCAAAATCCAGTTGTGGCTGGATGCAGTTGAGAGATTTTCACTCGAAATAAAATAAAAGAGTATGAACACTTCCAACCTCTTCACCTACCAATAGTCCCCACAAGAACAAAATCCATCTTTGAAAAGGTGAAACCGCTTGTTGTCTCTCATAACTATCTCCCTTGCAACCACCTTTGATATTAACTTAGCCGCATTATGACAATCCACACAAATGCGCAGATTTTTGCAAATTCTCAGGGTTGCACCTTTGGTCGTCTTCAACAATCCAAAAGAAAGTGCCAGCTTCTCACTATGCCCTCGCAATGCCTCAATCTTCTCCTCTTCACTCAGTTCATGCAGCACAGAATCTGTATTTGGTTTATATCCAATTTCACTTATCTTTTCCTCCAACCTCTTCCACATGTTTCGGATCTCTTTTGACTCTGACAGCAGCTCATCACCAACAACAAAGCTATAAACTTTACCTCCGATTTCAATCCAACTACGACCAGCATCCTTCTGAAGGCCATTCTCCTTCATCCTCTTCCTAACCCTTCTCACATCATCCCATTTCCCGGACCCAGCATATAAATTTGAGAGTAGCACATAATTCTCTGCTTTCTCTGGTTCCAGCTCAAGTAATTCTTCGGCAATTTTCACCCCCATTTGCAAATCACCATAAATTCTACATGAACTGAGCAGTGAGCTCCAGATTCTAGCATCTGGTTCTTCAGGCATCTCATGTATGAGCTTTAGAGCTTCGTCCAATTGACCTGCTCGACCCAGCATGTCCACAACACATGCATAATGCTCTAATTTTGGCTCTATTCCATACAAAACTTTCATCTGGCTGAAATACTTCAACCCCTCTGCAACCAACTCAGCATGGCTACATGCCATTAGAATTCCTACAAGTGTAAACTCATCAGGCTTCTGGCCTGATCTTTGCATTTTTTCAAATAGCTCTATGGCCTTGTTTCCATGTCCATGAATTCCATATCCTGCAATTATAACATTCCATGATGCCTCATCTTTCTTCTTTAAGCTGTCAAAAACCCTATGAGATTGTTCTATGCAGCCACTTTTTGCATACATATCTATGAGTGAACATCCAACGAAAGTGTCTTCTGTTAGGTGCGCTTTTAAAGCAAAGCAATGAATTTCTTTTCCCAGACGCAGAGCAGAGAGCTGAGAACAAGCCCCAAACACACTCATTATGGCAATCTCGTATGGTTGAACTCCATCAGAAATCATTTTACGGAAGAGATCAAGGGCTTCATCAGGAAGTCCATTCTGAGAGTAACCAGCAATCATTGCGTTCCAGGATACCAAAATTTTATCTTCCATCCTATCAAACAACATCCTTGCAGATAACACTTCCCTGCAATGAATATAAAGGGATAGCAAAGAGATACCAATAAAGGAATCTGTTTCTAGGCCTTTCCGTAACACAAATCCATGAAGCTCTTTGCCAGGACCCAAGCATTTCAGGTAGGAACAAGCTAAAAGGAGACTTCCTATGCTAAAAGAGTCAGGATCGAAGCCTGAAGATGTCATTTGAAAGTACAACTCTAAAGCCTTTTTCGGATCACCATTTTTTGCATGGCCACCAATAATTGCATTCCAAGTGTTCACAGTCTTAGTTTCAATTCCATAGAAGACGTGCTCAGCAGAGCTCAGTAACCCACACTTCGCATATGCTGCAACAAAAGCATTGGCGACCAATTCATCATATTGAAACCCATGTCTGATTGAATAACCATGAAGTTCCTTCAAGCAAGGCAGTTCTGATTCCTCCAAACAAGCTGGCAAAACATTCAATATGGTGACCTCATTCACCTTTATATTGTCCTGTTCCATCTGCATTTTTCGTAATAGATCAAACGTTCTGCATACATCTCCTTCTCTAGAAATACCACCGATCATGGAATTCCAAGAAACTACATTCTTGTTGTTACTCCTTATAAAAAGAGTATGAGCTTCGTTCAAGTACCCACATTTCGAATACATGTCTACCAAGGCATTGTTCACCATCAGTTCCTGACTCAACCCCAACCTAACCGCCAAACCATGAATTACCATTCCCACATTCACTTCTCCTTCCCCTGCACACACTGGCAATACAGTCACAATGGTAGCAACATCCGGGATCAATTCCTCCTCACTTGCTAAAATCTTTCTAAACATATCATAACTCTCTTGGGAAAATCCATTCTCAGCAAACCCACAAATCATCGAATTCCAAGAAACCAGATTCCTCTCAGGCATGTATTCAAGCACTTTCACTGCTTCCCGAACAAACCTACATTTTCCATACATTGCAATCAATGCATTACCCACAAACACATCAGACATCAAACCCGTCTTCATTGCCATCCCATGAATCACCTGCCCCAAGCCGACATCCAAAAGCCCAGCACAAGCCTTAATCACACAAGGCAATGTAAAATTATCTGGCTTAAACTCCGTAACCGAAATCAACTCAGTGAACAAGCTAATTGCACCATCATAAAGCTCATTTCTAGCATACCCACTAACAATTGCATTCCACAAAAAAAGATTCCTCCTCTGTAACCCATCGAAAACTAAACGTGAATTTAGCGGAGAGCCACACATGGAGTACATTGTGATGAGACGGGTATTGATAACGAAGTTGTTGCTCAACTGAGTCGATGCCGAAACCATCTCGTGGACTTTACGCCCGGTCTCCATATCCTTTTGCTGCCCGCAGGCCTGTAACAAGACGCCCATAGCTTCTGCTCTCTCCGCTGAATCGGAGTTAACATTAATAAAGTCTCTATGAAGAAAATTAAGGGCTTCGGTGAGGTTCCCGCACTGGCAGAGCCTGTTTACATCTTGGAGTAAAGAGAGGCGTGGAGCAGAGTTGCTGGATGGAGAATCAGCGTGTCCTTTATGGGTATGGGTGGAGAGTGAAAGAGATGCTTTGGGAGTGAAGATTGGACGAAGATAATGTTTATTAATTGATACGGGAACCCTTCTGTAAATGATGATAGGGTGGGGATGGAGGTGGTGGTGTTGGGAGAATGGTGGTGCAACGGAAGCCATATCGTCCGACAAAAATTATTTTCACCGATTCATCTGTCTTTCTTCATCGTCCCAGAAAAGAGAAACGCTTTTCAACAGCCCTGTTGCTGTTGGGCGAAAAACAGCCCACCAACGGGCTGGCTACACTTAAGACAAAGGACTCTGTGCTACAATAAAATGGGAAGCAGCTGATTAATTCTTCCAAAAACCCACTGCACCGAATACGTTCGAAACCCACCCTTCCCCTTCGCGCCACTGATAATTCGTCTAAGCAAACATGGATAGATGATGGTCTTTAATTCCTAGAAGGTATTTTCTGTTTCTAGAATCTCGCATAAGCCAGCATTCGCATTCCTTCTTCAGCAAAGATGCAAGTCATCGGTTCTGCTATGGAACCAGAGAAGCACCATGACTACCACCTTCTTGATTCAGAATCGGCTTTGCCTGTGGGAAATTATCTGAAGAATGGAAGAAGAAGAGAAGGAGCCACTGAAAGTGAATCCCACAAATCCAAGCTCCCGAAGGGTACGCCTGTTCATAGGAAGGCTTATCTGAACAAATTTGCTCTTGCCGGTGCCATTGTGGCTTCTACAAACTCTATTCTATTGGGCCATGGTAAGATTTCTACATTTACATCAGTTATTTTGAATTTCCCCTGATCTTTTCTGAAGTTTCCGCAAACCAAACCATTCATAATACCCACAAATCCAAAAAAAATTAGATCTTTAAAGTTTCAGTTTTTGTTTTGGAACTAGGAATCACTTTCCAGTTTCCATGTGCAGATATTGGGGGATGAGTGGCGCAGTGATCTTCATCAGGGAGTTTGGGTAAGGGATGAGTGGGAGAGTTTAGATAAGGGATGAGATCTGGTGTAAGTAAGTGTACAGTTAATCACATAATAACGTGGCAAAATAACGTTGGAGGGCTGGTTTTGGCCGGATACCAGACCGGCTGGTCTCCAGGATTTCCCCCGCCAAAAAAACAAATATTTTACGGATAAGAACAAATTATTTTTGTGCGAAAATGATGTCGCGAAAGGTTTTTTCCTTGGTTTCTCATTTTTGGTCGCACAGTCTCAGTAATCACTAATCGGTTGGAAAAATCATTTGCCTTCTGCAAAATATCTTTATCCATCAAAAAAAATTTTATGGACTCGTATAGATATGCAGATTAGACGAAAAGAGGTAAGATATTTTATTAAAAATTAAATAAAATATTATCATAATATAATTTTTTAAAATTAATTTTATTTTAAAATTTTAAAAAAAACTGAATTATTTATTATATTTTATATAAAATTTAAAAAAATTTATAATAATTATATAAGATGAGAAGAAATAGTTGGATATTGTTTAACTAAACAAGCCTTAACTAGATTTTCATGAAAGAAAAAAATAAATAAAACCAAAACAACTTTCATAAATCAAAACATCTCTTACAAAAATTTTATCAAATCAACTTTTTTTAACCTATCTATTATTTTTATTGTTTTACAAGCGTTTAATAAAAATCCATCTAAAAGTTGGTACAAGGATTGTTTTCCTCTTCAATAAGTTGTTCTATGCATCGGTTATGAAGACAAGCATCATGTAGCCACAGCAAACCGGGCAGGGGCAGTCATGTTATGGCAGCACCCACAAGTTCGTTATTCAAAACTCAGGGCCGTATGCTGATTCCTTCTCGTTGGGGTGCTGTTATTCAAAAATCGCTAAGAAGTTGTTCTGCATGAAACATAAAGCCAATCAAGAAGGGAAAAGAGAGACAATTAGGAGTCTTGAAGTTTAGTCCACAGCAATACTCCACACAATTTTCAAGAATGATAATTGTTTGGATTACAGACTAAGCAGAAACATAGGGTAGTCGTCTTCTGAGCGGCACCCCAACAAGAAGGAATTCAGCATCATCTTTTTAACAATAGTCCACAGCAAACCACAACCCGTAGCACTCCACAAGATTAATATATACATATATATATGTATATATAGGCTGTATTGAACAAGGTTCATCCTCTATGACCAGATTGTTACAAGGAGTTCGATGCTCAGTTAAGAAGACAAGCATGAAGTCTTAAGAAGCAGAGGTTGGTTACTGAAGATCAATCAGTATGGTACTATTTAAACCATCCTATTGTACTCATCATCGTCTGCAACTTTGTGAAATGTTTTGTTGCTTGATAAGATCGCATGTTACAATTAAAAATTGTCTAGTAATTTGAAAGGGAAGACTCATCAAGTACTGGGGATTGGCACTGGCACTGGCTCTTCTCTCAAGTATTGTGCTAGTGAGGGTGGTGTACAGGTTTTAGCCTTTTAGGTGTGGATTCCAACAGAAAGGTGGAAAAGTATGCTAAGGCAGCAGCAGCGGCTGCCGATTTCTTTCCACTTGCAAATTTGATTTTATACAAGCTGTAATAATGGCTCTATAATGGCTCCACTTATAGCTAAAATTTTGCTGATGTTATTTTACCTTCTATAATGGCTCCACTTATAGCTAAAATTTTGCTGATGTTATTTTACCTTCCTGAAATTTGTACTGTCCATAATATAGCATCCGAAATGAATTGAACATAGGCTTGAAGATGCTAGAGTTCACTGCCCGCACATTGTCATTACTAGATGGTTCTCCTGAAAAGGCCATTAGTGGTGTAAAGGAATTAGCATGCCATGCCATTGTAATGTGCAGCATGGGGGTATCTTGCCTTAGAGCGACATATGTGAGAAAAATAGTCACACGATTGACAACATGATGTTTCTTGGACCTTTAAGTGGATGGAATAATGTGGAAGAGCCAATGACTATTGTTTCAAATGCCACTGATTGAACACTGGATTCTGATGTTGTCTTTATTGTTTTTCTCCTATGTAATGTTGGGTGTTGAACTACATACAAATTAGTTCTTTGGATTTTAGAGATGCTATTATTATCCAGGTTGAGGAGGCTAACACCATTAAGTGATTCTTCTGTTGATACGGTTCTAGGAATACTTGTCTCATGTTCTGTTAAAGATGTTGATATGACTCTGAAAGGTACAACATCTTTGGCCCCAAAAATGTCATTTTAGTTCTACGATTCGCTTAGAAGTTCATATATAAACCTCATATTCTTGGAGAAGCAAGGCATAAGTGAAGCACTTCATGGATAGAACGATTTTCTCTTTGTGAAGTAATTAGACTTCTTCTATGAATGTTCTCGACTGTATTGTCCCTCTAACTATAAGTTATAGAGTTTGGTGCGAGTAGTTTAGGCATCAATATAAGCATTAGATTGTGCAAAATGTTTATTCCGTTTAGTTCCTAACGTCAAATTGAACGTTTGCAGCATTTGGATGCACAAGGCATTCTTGCAGCGTTCGAAGTTACAAATCCTTCCACTAGGATTAGAGTTACTTCTTAGATGGAGCATCACATGCATTCGGATATCCTTATATCAAACATCCAAGTATTGAATGAGTGTTTTCTTCTTTCTTTCTCTTTGCTGTTGTTAGATCTATACAGAGTGTTCTTGACCCTTTGCAACATATATTTTGTTGATGATTTTCGCCTTAGCAGGGAAATAGAAATTCAAATATTCGAAGCTGGGTTTTCAGGTGTTGAGCTTAACATGGCATAACTTGAAAGCAATACCAACAGTTAGTGTTTTTCTCAATTCTAGGGAGTCCTGCTGTTCAGCTACTTTGATTTTTAACCTTTGATTCTGCCGTCCATCTACCTCTGATATGGATTGTAACTTTTGATCTGTGTTGGGGTACAAGGGGGCCAATGACACATGCGATTTAATTTAAAATCTGACCTACACTATTCATTATTAAGTTGCTTTTAAATTGCTGACTAGTTTGGTGGACTAGAACTTACTGTATTCTTGAGCAGGACTGAAATCATTTGACAGCTTTTGTGTAGAATTCAAAGGAATGTCTCATTCTCTACATTGAAAAGGGTTTGGTCTTTTTACCATGCACATCTGTTAACATGTCTTGGCCCTTTTTAGAGGAAAATAAGGTTGTAAAGGCATCATGTGGGGGGTGCCATTTCTGGATTTAAAAGCATTTGCTGGACATCTTTCTTGCAGTATACAATAACTCATTGGTACAATCTGATCATACCTGATACATGTTTGACTGTATAGTCTAAACAAGAAAGTTTGATGAATGTATGGCTTGTGGGGGACAACCATGTCACCTTTTTGTCAAACTTCTGTTTGGTTTGTATGATCTGGTTAACTTTTTGTTTAAATTCCGTTAATTATCTAATCAGGTTGGGAGGTCCACATTCTAGTTGTCATGTTCCTTAATAATGTTCATTTAACATCTAACGATAATAACAAGAACAATGATGAAAACAAATGGTCCATTATAGTCAGTGGGTTTATAATCATACATTTTAATAATATGGGTACATGTGATAAAACAGTAGTAAGTATGGTTCATTATTTTTCTGTTAATTTTCTTTTATAACAACAAAAAAATCATCATATCAAAACCATAAGGAATAATAATTTTTTGTTTTCTAGCAACTTTGTCACTTTTGTTTTAACGTACTAATGATTTCAACTTTGTCATTTGGATATAGAGTGTAAATTGAGAAATGTTCTTTTTCATCTCTTATTTAATGAAAAATAAAATATGATAGGAAAGGAGACAAGAAAGGGAGAAGGAATGAGATATACTAATATAGATTCTGTTATTCTCAGTCTTGATATGAGAAAAGATAAATATCTCAATCGTTATGAAAATCAAAATAAGATCAAATCAAAATAATAAACAACCAATTAAAATGCGTTAAATTAATCAGTAGAACTAGAAATAATAAAATTTAAGATGAAAAATAGCATTAATCACAAAGAATTAACACAAGTTTATAATTTTTTCCTCCTCACATTTAACAACACCCTTAACCAAAAAATCTAGCCACAGATAATCCATACCACAATATAATAGTTACTTAAATGAAGTAGGATTAATTATTTGGGTTAATCAAAGTCAATTAAATCAGGCTTGACATACTTTCTACCTACAAATGAAATATATAAAATAAATCTACTTTAATAAATTATTAAAATATTGGTCTAATATTAATGATTAAATTTAAGAACATACTTTAACTATAAAGAGATTACACAAATATAAATTTATAAATTGATATGACTTAATGTGATACGCTAAATTATATAATTATTTTTATTAAAAAGTAGATATAACGAATTTTATAAATTTATATCAGTTTATAATTTTTATTTTATAAAATCTTTTTATATACGTAATAGTTCTTAAATTTGTGTGCATCCTTGAGAAGAAAGGAAAGGGCATGGGCAACCAACTTCCTAACTTCAAAAAGCAACATGCAGTTTAGGGGTACATGAGGGGCTAAAGAGGAATACACGGGAAAACGGAGGACCTACGGGAAAAAAGGTGGTGAACCACTCCCAAGTTAAAGTAATCTCCCTCTCTCCGATAAATTAGGGTTTTTGGTTTTTAACTTTTCGTTTCATTCTTTGACGAAAAGCAGTCGCCAAGCCGGGACATTTCCTCCTCGCTCCTTGTCTACCCCTACTCGTACGCTCTCTCTCTTTTATAGTCCTTTTTTTTTTTTTTTTGTGTGTGGTTTATATTAGGGATTTCTGGCGCTCTTATGATCTTATCTGTAATCTACTGGACTTAGTTTTGCTCCGCATTGGTTCTTTGTTATGCTTTGATTTTAATCAGTTTCTATTTTGTGCGTTAAATTTTGTGGGGTTTATTACGTTTTTTTTTGAAGTATCATGTTCTTGGGATTTTTTTAGCTAATTATTTTTGGCGAGGAACTTAAGTAGGTAATTAGTTGGAGGGGCTCCTGCATTTTCGTGTCAAACTTTCAATTCAACTACTATTTCTATCTTTTTGGTCTTTACTTTTTGGCCGAAAATTCTTTCTTTTTGGTCGGGAAATGAAAAATGCGGTGCTCTGAGGCTGTTGATGATGGAAGCTTGTAGTAGTTAAAGTTATTGGAGTGCCTCCAAATTTTTTTCGCACATATGGCTTTAAGATAGCTTTTGCTTGCTGATGATATCTTATGAGTTTATTGTTTTTGTATCTGTGGCTGTTTAGCAATGGAGCTGTGATCAAGTGCAGTTCTTCCATTATATCAATCATAACCAGAGTGGGTTAAATTATATTGAGTTTTTATTTCATAAGGGTAAATGACCAAGATAAAGCTTTCTGGAAAATAGAGGACCAGTTTGAGATGTGAAATTCTCAAGGGGTGAGTTTGAAATTTTGGTGGGAAGTTTTCATCGGGTGAGCTTAAAATTTGGCGATTTTTTAAAAACAAACCGTTTGCTTTAAATGTTGTTGGTGTTTGTCAAGATGGTTGCATTTCGTTTTACCATGTTGATTGGTTTTCTGTGTGTAGTAAAACTGATCGAAAACTATGTTGAATAGAACATTTAATTGATTTTTCATGATGTCATTGTAGGATTTTAGCTGTGTTGCAAATGGAATTTCAAAGGGAATCTGATTCTGGAAGATGTTAGGGGCGTTGATGGATATATAGCATGCTAAAATTATATCACTCTTGGATGAAGGAAAGTAGCCATAAGTTCTCTAGGTGTTTCTTTTATCATGCTTCTTTGACCCTGACATGGGGCATAAGCTCATGAACATATGTTGGAAATGTTTATCTTCAGCAAGTAATGTTACTTATTCAGCTATTTGTTGGCTGGACTCATAAAGGTTGTAAGCAACACTATAGTTTTCGTGAGTTTTATAGAAAATAGCTAAAACGGGGTCGCTTTGTTGTGTGGCTGCAAGGCCACATGGATCAAATACGGCCAGTAGGGACTGGTCGGTGGGTCCACATGAGCCTTACTGGCGAACAAATACAAGCTTTTCACCACCCCCATCAAGATGGGATGTTCGACTGCAATCTGAAGGGCTACCATATAGTTCATTCGAAGGCGCTCAATTATTTGGATCTTCGACATCATCAAACAGTAAAGGAAGTCGGAGCTGGGTGAGAGCCAACTATCTTTATAACCATCAACACTCTGCATCTGATGGTACTGGGCTGTTTCTGAGTAGTCCATCTGACCGTTCTCAGGGTCCTCAGTGGACACCCCCAGCAATACAGGAAATCGATGTTGATGATTATGAGACAGCGACAAAAAGAGGTAATCTGATTGTTAATGCATCTCTTTCAATGTTTACCTATAGTGATGAACGTTTGTTTTATATTTGAGAAGAGTGTATAATAATTTCTAAAAAATAATAGTTCCTTTAACTTCAGTTTTTGTTGGTTACCACTCAGTTGCATTTTCTGTTAAATTGATTTGTCCGAAATACATTTATACTTATTCATTGTTTGTGTTTGCTCTTGGTTTTTATCCGGTATTCAATCCGGATCAGTTTACTTTTGTCTGGTTGATATATGCATATATAAATACCTGCATACTTCTATTAAAAAGAAGTGTTTCATGCATACGCCATGCCCATATATGATCACGCAGGACAGTAGGGAGCTAACAGTGACATCTTCAAAGAGCTGAACTTCAAGTTCAAGTTCCCTGTGATATTTATTACTTTACAGGTTGACACTTCCATAGTTGTACATATAAAACTAAAATTTTCTTTATGGATGCTCCTCACTTATTGGCAAATGAGAAAGCCATTCAATGTAAGTTTGAAGATGGGGGATAAGATAGGACCCATAAAATTTGATGTTATTATCCTAGGATATGCAGTGTTTATTTTTTGCTTTTCTGGTCCATTAGAAATGCCATGTTGAGCTGCTTGAGCACATGGGCTATTCAATGGGTCTAGCCCTCCACCCCCCTTAAAACCTCTATATCCTGTGTAGGCAAGATTTGATGCCAAGTTTCTAGTATATTGAACACCATACAGTCCACTGCTTGTTTATCTAGGTGCTTAAATTATTCTTTTCTTATTAGGGTATTACTAGTTAGGGTTACATTTCATAATCATAGATTGTCTTTGCTTGTTTACAGATGCTTTTTTTTTTTTTTTTTCATTTTCTAATGAATATCTTTATGCAAGCTTTTTTCTTATAAATAATGTAAGCTTTTACATTCTATTCTTGCATTTATAAGTTCAAATGTTATTTAGGGGCTAGATTAACCATGATGATTCAATCTTCAAATGAGGTTATAATTTAGCAAAACAAAAGCTCTGCATTGTTGTTCTCGTTGTTGCTAATATTGATATTGATACTCTTTGCACCTACTGATTTCTTTTGTCTGCCTTCTTAACTTGCTAGATCCTGCTGTGGCACCATTATCGTTTAGATCTACCATGGAGGTATAGAACTAAAATTAAGCTCTCTGAGTTTTTTTTTTTTTTTGTTGGGGGGGGGGGGGGGGTGGGGGGGGGGGGGGTGGGGGTGGATGGGGTGGGGAAGGATCGTCATGAATTTTGTGATATCCCCTCCTTATGTCTGTTTCTTTTAATGGATTAAATATTTGCAGGGAACCTCTGAAAATCCAGATAGTGGTGGCTCTACATCATCCCATTCAGAGAGTAGTGAGTCAGAGCCAACAATCAAGTATCGCTTATCCTCTCACCGCAACTTCTCAAATCGCTGTTCTTTCATGTCCAAACCCATACATCCCTTGTCTTTTTCTTCCCGAACATATTCTAGGGAGGCTCCTGAACCAATAGTTGCTGGCTATTCAGAGTTTGAGACTGCCACTCCACAAAGAGATGCCCACCGTTGGAGCAGTGCTAGCAGCAGCATTGATTTTGCTGATGTTTCTGAGTCGTTTGAGTCTGAAATTGTCAGTCGGTCGTGCAATCCTTCTGATGGTTTTAGATGTGGCTTGTGTGAAAAATATCTTTCACAAAGATCACCGTGGGGTTCTCGCAGGATTGTGAAAAGTGGAGATATGCCTGTAGCTGGGGTTCTTTCATGCCGGCACGTTTTTCATGCTGAATGCTTGGAGCAGACAACGCCAAAGACACGAAAAAATGATCCTCCTTGCCCTCTGTGTGTTAAATTGGAGGAGGATAACTCGCTTGAGCAACGGGGTTTTTCAAGACTGAAGAGTGGCTTCCCAAGACTCAAACCATTTGGTGAGGATGGTCCGTCCAGGCCTTGGGGTTGCGTACAGGTGGGAGATTGTGTTGAAGGGGCTTTGCAAGCACCCCCTTGCAATACTATGTTCTTACTTAACAGAAATCGCATTAAAAAGAACCTGTCTTTGAAGGGTAACTCAAGCAAGGAGTTTCCAGGGAGGTTGAGAAAAAGTGGCTCTCCACAACAGTTGATTGGGAAAGCAGTGGATCAGGGAGCAGTTGGGTGCTCTAGTACAACATCAGGCCCCAGTATGAAGATATGAAGAAAGATTTGTAGATAATGGTAACATGTAATTCATCCTTGCGAGGGCTCTTTTCTTTTTTCATTGATATGTGCAATTTTTTGTTTCGCTTTAGCCGAGTAGATATTCTATCAACGAGACTGGATAAACCGGTTAGGGTGTTGTATAGATTTGATTTTGTGTAAACTGCGGGTTGAAAATCAAAGTTGGAAGTAGACGATAGTGTGTTTATGCTATTTTCTTTTCTTTTATCTGGTTGAATGTTCACCGATGGAGGTTGTTTTGATATGCTGGAAAACTCGTGTATCTACATGTCCAATTGCTGATTGGATTTGGTTAATTGCCTTATTATCATCCTTGTACTCTTGGGATTTTAACTGAACTAGTCTTCTCTACCACAAAGATGAAACACAAGCTCGGTCACACATCCCATGGGCATTGCACTGCATGGGTCCGGCTTGTCCGTATTTTTCTGAAGTTGTTCCTTGCTTGTTTGTTTCTTCTTTAACCTCGCAAGGGGATACAGTTTAAGGTTCCGTATGTGAAGTAGGTCCAATCTCCCATATAGACTTGCTTTACCGAGTGCAATGAATATTTGTATTGTCTGTGCTTGCTCTCGAGATCTTATCTCCCCATGGCCCATCATAAATGGGGGCTCTTTAGGAAAAGGCAACTCTTGGATTTTGATTTGCTTAGAGAACACCAAAAAATAAAAATAAAAAATAAAATAAAATCTTGGATTTTGATGTGGCTTTTAGGCTATTGGATTGGATTGGATTGAGACTGACCGAATCCAGACCGATCGAATGTATACATATATATAATATTTTTAAATTTTTATTATATAATATTATTTTATCTAATAGTTGTATAAGTTAATTATGTAATTCTTATTTAATGGATCACCATTGATTATATATATAATGAAATTTTTTAATATTCATTAACCATATATAAAATGTTAAACACATCAATTAATTTTAATTTTAATTTTTTGTATTAATTTTTCTGTCAAAAAAAGAAGAAAGAAATGTTCATTGACCGACTAAATCAATAGCTAATGGTTCAATCTGGTAAAAATATTGAACCATGATCCCCTCGAATCGAACTGTTTTGTCACAACCATCAGGAGAATTGCTTGGGATCACACCTCGACACGACTCTTGGAGGGTCAGGACAGTCATATGGCTAGCCTGCTTGCATGCTTTGGCTCATGCCCTGACACTTAGCGGGCACTCATGGAAGCTACTGGCCGCGTGCAGACCATGCGTGCAGGTCTGCGCATGCCCTTGAACGTGCACTTGAGCGCATGCATGCGTGCCCTAGCACCACTTAGAGAGGCTGGTGGCGTACCTGTGAGGGCACGCCGTCCAGCCTACGGCTCCAGCTCGTACCTTGCAGGCGAGACTAGTGGCATGCCCACCAGGCAGGCATGCCATCCAGCGCATGGCTCCAACCCGTGCCTTGCAGCCCCAACGCCCAGACCGTCAGCTTAGACCATGCATGCCCATTGCCCAGGCCACCAACCTGGGTCATGCAAGACCACCGCCCAAGCCACTTGACTGGGCATCACCCTGTACCCACCATCAAGCCTAAGTTTGGCACCATGCCATGCCATGCAGTGAGCCATGGATCGGACCAAGACTAGCCCAGCCGTGGGCCATGCACCACCATAGCCCACCATGGGCCATTTATCTATTTTATTATTTTTTATTTATTTTATTTAATTGCTTGTTTAATTGTTATTTCATTTGCTTATTTATTTATTTTAGTTGGATACGGACCTTTTGGGGGTTTCTACTTTGTAAACTTTATAAATAGGACCTTTAGACATTTCATTAGGAATCTTTTTGTCATTCGGAACATTAAGTGATCTGCCATAGGGTTGGAATTTATCATTATCGGTGCTTTTGCACTTGGGCTCTTTTGGGGTGCAATTCGTGAATCCCCAAGGTGAAAGATCACACCTTGCAATTCGTGAATATGTGTGATTCTATTTATTTTTTAATATATTTGAGGTTTTCTTTCAATTCTTTGTGCAATTTGTGAATCAAAGATTGTTTGGATCCTTTGTTCTTATCATTTTTCTCTTGATTCTTGTGTTGGAGTTTTGTTGATTGATTTGGAGTGGAGAGGCCGAATCCTTCATTGGGATTTTCGGTTTGTGTTGTGGATTGCAAGATCTATTGTGTTCATGTGTTTTCTTACATGTTCATAAAATTTTCTTGAAGTTTCCCACCTCCCAAACAAGCATTTCAGCCAGCCTATTCATTTGCCTTTCACGCCACCTTCAATTGCCATAAACCACAAAACCCTAGCGCCTCATCAAGCCATACACGCCACCCCCATATTCCTATAACCAAACAAGCCACAAAAACCCTAGATCTAATCTTGAGGAATTCGGTCATAGCCTCCTTGGTTTGGTCGAAACCCTAGATCCTAATTTCTCTCATTTCCATTTTCCATCCATCATTTGATTGGTCAAGATCCCTTGATTGATTCAATCAAATTCCATTTTCCCCCAAAACAAATCAGCCCCTTATCCGTCCCATTCATTTTCGGCCAGTGTTGTCAAATCTAGATCTCTAGATCTCAATTCCTACATTTTAGGAATTGCATGATTCCTACTTTTTAGGAGATCTACTTGCCACCTATGCCCTAGCCATTTTCCACACTTACCTTAGCCGAAACACACACTAAACCCTAGCCAAGATTGCTCATCATCCAACCCTAGCATACAAGTGGAGCCTAACAACCCAAGATGCACATTGCCTTGCACCATCATCACCCAACCCGAGATCACCTAACCCAAACACCATCTATACTTCCCAACATTGAACCCTAGTCTCATTTCACCCAAGCTTCCTTTGGACTGCACGTTATCTACACCAAGCAAAGGAGTCATATCGATCACTTGAGGAGCAACAAAGAGAGGATAGAACCCTTAATATTTGGGGGCTTGGTCGAATCGGACCGTTTACACACCTAGCGGCGATAGAAGTTCACAGATATGATTTTTTATATATAAAAAAGAATAGAGTAATTTTACATACAACCGTGAAATACATAAATACCGCATAATTACTTTGAAAAAGAGTGGAATCTACTATTAAAAAATTAATTTTTTCATGTGGATCCTATGTTTTATTCACTTTTTTCAAAGTGATTACGCGGCGATCGCTCAATTTATAATTGCAAATATCTTTTCTCACAAGGATAAGTGGTTTTAAGTACGGAAACTTGAGATCTATATATTTTTTATATAGTAATATTAAATACAAAATAGATTGTACAAGCGCCACACTCCTTTTCAAAAAGAGATAAAGGTAAATGCTAAGGTTATTGGTTCGTCTATTTGAATGCTAAGTATCAATTGTGATAAATTGTGGCGCTAGTGAAAGACCAAATTGGGTTTTGATGTGTGGCAATAGAAGCTCATAAATCAGAATTTTTTAATTTTTTATTTTATGAAAGAGAATAAAGGGTTTGAAATACAGAAACTCGACATCATTTTCTCCGAACTAGACCGGACCAGACATCCCAAGGGACCAAACCAATAGTTATCGGTCCGGTCCATTTGGTCCAACCTTTTTTTTAAATCAATTAATAAAAAAAATTATTTAAAATACTAAATTAAAATTAAGTGACTTGTTAAATAAAAATTACATAATAAATTGTACAATTATTAATATATACTAGTACTATATGTTATAGTTATATATTAAAGAATATAATAATACATTAATCTAAATATATATAGTTATAGACTTAGTACCAATACTACAACTAATAACTATACTAGTAGTATTACTAATATACTATATGTTAGTGATAAATTGGTAATAATATATGAAATAATACTCTATATAGTTATAGTGATTTAATACTAACATATTAAGTTAACTGTATTAATACTATTATAAATTTATACTATAACTCTTATAATATGTTAATATATTAATATATGCTAGTACTATATATTATAGTTATACATTAAAGAATATAATACTTATGCAATATTGTGATATATTAATAATTATTTATATAAATAAAATATATATTTTTTCATTTGATCCGATCCAGTCCAGTGTGAAAAACCCCTCGACTGAGGACTGGACCAGATCAATTCAATCCGATTTGATCTGGTCAAAAAATTGCTGGTCTAGTCGGTTTCTCTGGTCCAAACTGGCCGAATCTCACCCCTAGGTAAATGACAATTGCCATCAAACTATAAGGCCATTAGCTCATCCATGTGAATGCTAAGTATCAATTATGACAGATTGCGGATCCAGTGATACACCAAATTGAATGAAAAACGGTTGTAGGAATTGACGATTGTGGTATGAAGTTTGTATTGAACACTCACCAAATGGATCATGATCTTAACAATATTATCTAGGCTTGTGTAACCGCATATCTCATACTTATCCTATGTAATCTCTTGTAACAAACCTTTTCTATATAAATTATATACGGCAGCCATTCTACACATTGTAGAAGTGATTTTACCATATCGCTTCGATCCTATGGCCACTGACTCGAACATTTCAACCATGTCAACCACCATCCCCATCACACCCTCTCCTCCACCAACTGTCAGCCTTCATCATGTTGTTACCATTTTCCTTACCAAAGATAACTATCTCCTCTGGAAATCTCAGATGGTTCCCTATTTTCATGGCCAAAAAGTTTTTGGCTATGTTGATGGCAACATTCCTTGCCCTACGCAGTTCTTGCCTTATACTAATTCCAAACCCACACTCAATTCTGCTTATACTCAATGGGTGGATCAAGACCAAGTCATTCCCAGCTCATTACTTTCCTCTCTATCCGAGGACATTATAGCAACGGTGGTTGGCCTCACCACCTCTCATGCGATTTGGACATACCTTGAGAAATCTTTCTCTACCAACTCACATGCTCAGGTGATGACCACTCGACTTCAATTGGCTACTCTTAAGAAAGGCAGCAGCTCAATTTCTGAATACTATCACAAGGTTAAGTCTTACTCGGACTCTCTTACTGCTGCTAGACAACCTTTGAATGATCTTGAGTACACCAACTACCTCTTGAGAGGCCTTGACTCATCTTATGAGTCTCTTGTTACTTCCATCCTCACCCGTGTGGATCCCATGCCTGTCGATGAGATTTACGACCATCTTCTTACTCACGAGTTGTGCCTTCAACACAATAGTTGACTGTAGATATGGCGGTTGGCTTCGCCAATGTTGCCACTCGTGGTCCTCCCTCTCGTGGTGGCTTCAACTCTCGTCCACCACAGCATCAGCAATACTTTGGACGTGGACATGGTCAGTCTCAATCACGCCCAACTTGCCAAATTTGTGGTTGCTCTGGCCACCTTGCTCCGGCTTGCTATTATTGTCTTGCAAACAACTACCAAGGGACTCCACCTCAGATGCAAGCTTTTGCTGCCTCTTCCTCGGCTCCCTCAGATTAGGCATGGTATACAGACACTAGCTGCATTAACCATGTCACTCATGACCTGCAAAATTTAACTATCCACACCAAAACATATTTGGGCTCTAATCAAATCCAAGTCGGCGACGGTACATGTTTATCTCTTTCTCATGTTGGCTCCTCCATTGTCCCAACTTTCTCTAAAAATTTATGCCTTAGCAATGTGATTCATGTGCCCAACATAAAAAAGAATTTAGTTTCGATTTCTCAGTTTACTTGTGATAACAATGTTTTCATTGAATTTCACTCTAATTATTTTTGTATGAAGGACGAGCTCACGTGGAAAACACTGCACCACGACAAGACTAGGGGTGGCCTCTATCCTCTCACCATCTCTCCCTTCTCCAACGACTCCCTCCATGCATTATCTTCTGTTCGTGTTCCTTTGGATGTGTAGCATTCTTGTCTCGGTCATGTCTCCTACCCCACTCTGAAGCGTCTTGTGTCTCAGATCAACCTTCCCGTTTCGTCAAATAAAATGCCTACTATATGCTCTGCATGCCAACAAGGCAAAAGTCATTGGTTGCCTTTTCTAACGTCATCATTAGTGTCGTCCTCTCCTTTGAAACTTTTATTTGCCGATGTTTGGGGACTAGCTCCCAATTTTTCATTTAATGATTATAAATATTATGTTTCCATTGTCAATCATTTTAATAAATTTTTATGGATATTTCCCATGGTTAATAAATTAGATGTCTTCTCTATTTTTCTTACTTTCCAAAAACACGTTGAACGTCAATTTAATTGTCAAATTAAATATGTTCAAACAGATGGCGGTGGTGAATTTCAATCTCTCCATAAGCATTTCATGCAAACTATCATTCAACATCATATTTCTTGCCCTTACACCTCTCCTCAAAATGGAACCATTGAACGTCGTCATCGTCAAATAGTTGAGGTTGGACTCTCCCTCCTCTCAAAATCTAATGTTCCTTCATCTCATTGGGACTCTACTTTTCAAATGGCTACCTATCACATTAATCGTCTTCCTTGCACGTCCATTAACTCTTTCTCTCCTATACTATTTCTCATGGTTGGCCCCTTCGCCAAATTGATGTGAACAATGCCTTCCTCCACAGCCTTCTATTTGAGCAAGTTTACATGGCTCAATCACCTGGTTATGTCCACTCTCAACTTTCCGACCATGTTTTTTGTTTGCAAAAGGCAATCTATGCCTGAAACAAGAACCTCGTGCTTGGTACTCTCGACTCTATGAGAAACTTATCTCTTTTGGTTTTTTGAATTCCAAATCGGATTCATCTCTTTTTATTTATCATGAGGGTGGCATTCGTCTATTTGTTTTTGTTTATGTTGACGACATTATCATAACTGGCTCACAAGCAAGTTCTGTTGAATCTTTCATCCGGTCTTTAAATTGGGATTTTTCTCTTGAGGATCTTGGTTAACTAAATTATTTTCTTGGAGTGGAAGCCACCAAAGTTTCAGATGGCCTCTTTTTATCTCAACACAGGTACATTTTTAATCTATTGGAGAGAACAAAGATGTCTGAGGCCAAACCGGTCTCCTCGCCCATGTCCACCTCCACTCCACTCTCCAAGTTTGACAGCACCGCTTTTGAAGATCTCCACTTATATTGGAGCACTGTTGGTGCCTTACAATATCTCTCTCTAACAAGACCAAATATTTCCTTCGCCGTTAACAAAGTTTGTCAATTCATGCATCATCCCTCAATTTCTCATTGGGCAGTAGCCAAATGAATCTTGCGATATCTCAAGAATACAATTGATCATGATCTCATTCTACGACGTGGGTCCACATCTCAACTCTCTATCTATTCCGATGCCGATTGGGCTGGCTGTGCTGATGATCGCAAATCCACAGGTGCCGATTGTGTCTTTCTCGGCCCTAATATTATTTCTTGGAGCTCCAAGAAACAACCTACAGTTGCTAGGTCCACTACTGAGACAGAATACAAAGCTGTTGCCAACAGCATTGCCGAGTCAATTTGGCTTCAGTCTCTCCTTCGTGAGATGGGCATCTCTCTCTCTCTCTCTCTCTCTCTCTCAACCACCCACTCTTTGGTGTGATAATGTGGGTGCTACTTATGTCACGGCGAGTCCGGTGTTTCATGCCCTCATGAATCATATTGAAATTGACTATCATTTTGTTTGAGAACAAGTTCAATGCAAGGCTTTAGACATTCGCTTCATCTCCAGCAAGGATAAGCTTGTCGATGTCCTTACAAAGCCGTTGTCCTCTCAACGCTTCAACTTTCTTAGAAGCAAGCTCAACGTTCTTCTAGTACCGTTCAGCTTGAGGGGGAATATTGTATACTCACCAAACGGATCATGATTTTAACAATATTATCTAGGTTTGTGTAACCACATATCTCATACTTATCCTATGTAATCTCTTATAACAAACATTTTCTATATAAATTATATACGGCACACACTCTACACATTGTTGAAGTGATTTTACCATATTTTATCTCTTTAGTTTGAACCTCAATCCGACAAAAAAACAATAAAAGACTGTCTGATTTATCTGCACAAAGAAGACAGAGATATGAGAAAAAATATCCCCATTCCTATCTGGAAGACTCATCTTTATCGAGGAATTGAAAGGTACTTTGAGTGAAACAAGGCCAAAAAAATCTGCAGCAAAGTTTATAGACACAAATGTGAACTAATTCATAAAACGAAGAAAACACTTGAGAGAAAGAGAGAGAGAAAGTAAAAGAAAAGTTTGGAAAATATACGTCCAAGATCAAGAAAGGTCCATACCAAATCTTACATAAAACGAGAGAATACACATATGTGTGACACGTTGCTATGGCATGTTCACATCACTGTAGGAGCTTTCACACAGTAGTACTACGCCAACTTTGGATGTGAGCTTCACTTACACCACTTGTTTAAAAGTAGAAAACCAGACAGTCGTGGCCAATTTTTCTACAAGGAGGGCTCTATCTCTATACATACAGGGGACCAGCAGCAAGCCTCTGTTCCCCACATTCAAGTGCTCTGTTCGCAGCACACGGGACAATAGCACATTGTACTTTGTAACAAGACAATTGCTTGATGACGTGTTGTGTGTGAGCGCCTGATGTTTTTGGTCATTCGTTCGAAACCAGGACGAGGAGGAGAATTTGTCTCTGCAATTGGGCCCTGTTGGATGGAGACCAGGGTTCGTCCACCCCCAACTAGCCATGTTCTAGCCCTCGTCTTTTTCCATAAATCTTTAACACAGAGTTAAAGCCCTGCTGTTTCCGCTTCTGCTTCGAGATGATAAGTTCATGATAATGACATTCTGTTAAAAGAGCTCAGGTCTCTGGGAACAAGGGATGCCATTTGCATGTAAGTTATTACAGATTTAAAGCTGATGAATGTCACCATCGAAAACTGCATGAGGAACCCGATTTTTATAAAGATGAGATCTGAATTAGACCGATCGATTTAGCCGAAATATGGAATGGAATAATGCCATAATGTTCACAAGGATGACAAAAAAATAAGATTACTCAATGTTGACATTTTATTCTGTCTCTCAGCTTCTCATCAATTGGGAATTAAAATCCTCAAAATCTTAGTTATTGTGCTATATACATACAATTTCTTAAATTGTAAATGTTGTTTTCGAGTAAATTCTCTCTTTTTTTTTCTTTTTCTTTTTTTTTTTGTAGTTCTTGTTGTTGTTGTCATTCATTATTTTTAATAACGAAATCAAACTTCTTCTTTCTTTTTTTTTTCTTTTTTTTTTTTGTGATTTTAAGTGAATTTTCTATATTTATCTTACTTTTTTATGACTTTTTACAGTTGGTACTTTTGAACATATGTTAGAAAAATCAAAGTTTTCACCAATTTCAATTAAAATTAATAATTTAACTACATATATTAATTTTTATTTAATATCTTTAATTCAATTATATATTATTTAATTTTCATTCAATAATAATGGAATAGTGAATAATAGGGTTGAATAGGAGTAAAGTTTGGTAGTTTGAAAACTAAATACTACAATAAATAATAGGAAGAGGGTTATATATATTAGAAATTATATAAAAAATGAACTCATAAACCGACCTTATTTTCACTTGATGAGATATGTCAGAATTAAATTTAAAAAAAAATTAAAAAAAAAAAAAGGTGAGAACATCTTAAATGCTTTAAATTGAAATTTGAAGTTACACGGCAAACGCACTAAAGCCTACTTTATCACGCACCAATGGTAGTTTCGAGACACTTAAAGTGACATTAAAAAACGTGACATCCATGGCATAGTAGGGTCCATCGTTTGCTTTTTATCTTTGTATAGGGAAGTCCAAATCAAAAGCTAAGAATCTTCAAACATGTTGGCTCCAACATGTGTAACGGTTTCCAGCTTGCACGTAATTAAAGCTTCTCTCTATATATCATCTTAGCAGACAGCTCTACCTAGCTAGCTAGTCACTCTCCATTAATAATAACAATAATAATATTTTTTTTTTCAATTCAATTTATTTTAATCATTTTATTCCTTATCATAATTTCAAATAATCATATTTTATACCAAAAAAAAAAATATATTATCATCCGTTGAAATATCCTCCTATTTATCCCAAGTTGTCTTTAAACTATTATATGCTAGGAATTTTTTGTCATGCCCAGTAAAAATATAATGAAAAATGATGTTTTTAATTTTAGAGTATGGAGTCTATATATAATATTTTTTTTATAGATAAATCTGTGATTTATATAAAATTTTATTATTTTTAAATAATAATCTATACTTTTTTTTAAAAGAAATAAACGGGAAGTGCTCACTTCAGAATTAATGTATTTAACATTACCTAGTATGCCATAAAAAGTTTAATTATAACATCCATATTCCAAAACCACTTTATCTAAGTCTATTTTTAGAGTTTTGTTACATATAAATAAAATCTCATACTAATTTGCATATCAATACTGATTCATTCATATTTAAAATTTACATTAGCACTGTTTTTAATAAAATCTATTTTTTGACTAATCACATTAGATTAGTACACATATTAATATACAGTTATACTTATAAATAGATTTTTCCCAATTTTTCTTGGATATATGTCCAAACCAACACTTAAAAAAGAATGAAGCTTCTAAACATGCATGGACCATGTGATGGGCCATATATGTCATATGTGTGCATGTCTTAGTGCTGCAAATGCAAAGATTAAAGCCCTAATAAGCTAGGAAATTGTACAGAGTTTTAAGCCGACCCGATCTTTCTGTGGTCAAGCCTCGCTTAGCTGAAACCTGAATGCACAATGCATGCATGGCACATGCATCATATTCAATGGTCGACTGATCAACGAAACCCAACACAGGCAACTTTCACACATAGATATTTCTTCATTCGCACTGCTAAACCTGATCGATACGTACTCGAAAGTACTTTTTGACTGAAATATTGCCACTTTCGTTTTGTTGCTTGCAATGCATGAAACTTCTGAGTGAAACATACGTTTCATTATACCCTAGCTAGCTGATAGTACTACTACTACTACTGAGTGATAGATTTTTTCTCTCTTTGGAAGCAAAGTTCAGACAAAGCAGATCATAATTAGGGACAATTTAATTAATTACATTATTAATTGATTAAAATGGAAGGAAATTAATGATGATCAGAAACAATCCTCATCATCTTAGCGTAATTCAATTCCTATAGATATTTGTTTATATAATGATCGATCTTAATTGCTCTCAAAATTAGAACAAAGTAATTAATGCATGCATGCAGTTGTTTATCATTTCATAATATATATATATATATATATATATATATATAAAAAAAAGAACTGCTACAAACATAAAAAAATTATGTAAAAGTAAGTCTACAAGTTAACATGGTTTCATATGATCCGTTAGATTTATTTTACATTAAAAGTAACTTTATAATTTAGCATACTGTATCAAGTCACAAGAGTTTTTGTATTCATTTTTATATAATTTTTTTGTGGTCAAAGTATATATATATATATATAATTTGACGTAATTGGATGAGTATGAATCATTTTGGACCGACTAATTTCAAGAATCCAATTTCCTTACTCAAGGTGTGATCGCGGAAATTCTGGTTCTGAAATTAATTTGCTCGTGACTAGTCATGATGTTGTTAACAACGATCACATCATCATTCATTTGGTCCAGTTTCTGAAGTATGAATCAGCCTTTCGTATCATGAATATTTTCATGAAAATGATGGGTTTTAAATGCATGCTAGCTACGAGTACTCTTTATTATCTTCTCCATTTTTAAAAAATATATTTCAGGTGATATGTAAATATATAATAAAAAAGTAAAAGACTTGGAAGAAAATATTTGCATTCTTAATTTTCATCTACTCGCTGTTATAAGCGAGTGCATGACAACTGACAAGATTACCGAGCCCCAAGCTTGGGGAAAACACCTCAATAAATCAATCAAAACATACAAGATTAACTGATCTGTTTGTGATAAATATTTATCTGGCCTCCACATCACATGGAAGCTAATCAAGATGGATTTTCTATTGTTAGGATCGATGCTATGTATCTAAATTATTTGGGTTTATTTTGTCTCCATATTTCACATGTATGCAGCAGGAATTAAAAAAAAATGACAAAAATTTTAAAATCATAAACATTGAGGTGATAAAATTTGGATGATTGGCAAGAGCTTCCAAAAAAAAAATTATGAAGAAATACAAAATATAGAGAATTTAAATCCGGAGAATTAAAAATAATTAAACCATGGTTGATATAAGTTCTTTTATTTCTGGTTTCTCTTGCTTTTTAGATTTGGGTATTAATACTTTTGTTGAATTATTTACTCTAAAGATGAGTCTTACCTTATGTATGTGTAAATCTATAAGAAAAAATTATTTAATTGTGGCATGTTATTTCTTGTTTAAATAATTATTTAATATCAAAATGAGTTTATTTTTATTGTAAATAACTCGTTATAAATACTCATAAGATGAGTCTGACCCATGTATGTACTACGTCTGTAAGGAGGTTTTTTGTCTTCGGGCTAAAGGCCTAGAATGTAGGCCCAATAACACGAGGGGTTCGGGCCCACCGAACAACCCGTCGGCCTAATCAAGGGGTCCCCACCCTTAGAAAAGAACTCGGTCTATGATCACGAATGCGCAAGAATCCCATTATAATGCAAAGGAAAAAGGAACATCCACCTCGACGGAGTTAAATTCCATGTAATTCTGATCAAACAAGTGGACGCAGATCGCAGAGAGCCATTGATCCTCTGACGGATGGGGAAGGAAGAGCTTGGCAGCGTGCATCCACAGGCCTGACGAGGCAGAGAGCCACAACGCATTAAATGTGCCACCCCTGAGGCCACGCCACACTATTAGGCCTATATTTTGGGCCAAAAGCTTAATATCATGAGGGGCTCCAGCCCATCGAACAACCCATCAACCCAATTAGAGGGCCCCCAGCCTTGGAACAGAACTCAACCTATGATCTCGAACACACGGAAAAGCCATTATAATGCAAAGGAAGAAGGAACACGCCATCTTGATGGAGTTAAATCCCGTGTAGTTCTAAGCAGACAGGTGGGCGCAAATCCTAAAGAGCCATTGATCCTCTAACAGATGGGGAAGGAAGAGCCTGGCAACGTGCATCCACAGACCGAATGACGCAGAGAGCCACATCGCATTAAATGAGCCACCCTCGAGGCCACGCCACATTAAAGGGGCTTGACTAAAGAAACTACTGAAATGACACATTCCCCTGACACGGGGCATGGGCATCAAACCCCTAAGATGGGGTATAAAAGGCGATCCTCAGGTATTATGAACTCTCTACATACTTTCACTAAACTTTAAGACCATACTAATTTTGGCATCAGAGATTTCCTGGCAGCTAGGGCTGAAAACCGATGCGTTAGCTTCGATTTTGGCCCCAAAACAAAACCCCACTAACGTGGGAGAATGATACTTACAATCAACCAAAACCGATTGATTGTGGGAGAGAAAACCGATTCCATCAGTCTCGACTTGCGTCAGAAAGGTCTTTGTTCTACTTTCGGCGTCTTCTGTGACGGAGGAGCCTCGTCTGCGACTCTGCCATGAGTGTGCGAAGAAGCTCTGGTAGAGAGAAGTAGAGAAGAAACCCTGGCTGGAAGAAGAAGACGGAGAAGAAAGAAGGGGGTAGTTGGTAACTTGGTTTAATGCCCATTTTGGAACATTTGGCTTAAGCCAAACGGCACCGTTCCATTAAATTTTTTTCTCAGTCAAGGGTCTTAAACGACGCCGTTTCACTCATTAAAATGGAATGACGTTGTTTCTCTGTAGGTAGAAAACAAAAACTAAAAAACAAAAAATAAAAAGTTCATAACTGACGTCGGCAGGTTCAGAGGTTTTTCCTAGGGTCGAACCGCGAACCGAACAGGCTGACATCGCTTCCTATATATTTAACTCGACCGCCGACCGGTTCTTCGCCGGTTTTGGCCAGTTAAATACGACATTAATACTAGGTATCTATATTTTTATAAGAGTTTGATTTTAGGATTTTTTGTAACCCCCTTGCTCCTATTTGTATAATATATTTTTCTACTGCAAGTGAATGTTATTAATACAATTGAAGTATTGTCCTATTCTTTAAAAATATAGATTAAATTAAACCATGGTCCAAGCGAAATCCTGGACCATCGTTTGCGTAATACCTTATATTTAATATTAGGTGGCATAGTGAATGTGATCTCACGTTATCTAAAATGGTCGAGTTTTTACAATCAGCTTTTACAAATTGATTATACTAGTTTTTGTTAGGTACTTGTATTTTTGTAAGTCTATTTTGAGATTTCCTATGACTCCCTTACTCCTTTTTGTATAAGGTATTCATCCATCATAAGTCCATCAATAAAATTATGATGCCATCCTATTCTTTAAAAAAATAAAATAAATTAAACCATGGTCCAAGCAAAATCGGGGACCATTGCTTGTATAATCCCTTATATTTAATATGAGGCGGCTTGGTGAATGCGATCTCATGTCATCTAAAAGGGTCGAATTTTTACAATCTTATTGAATCAAGTTAAACTCTGTAAGAGGAATCCAAAGCAAACTCTTAAATGGCTTTACACAATGGCATTACAATTTGAAATCAAGCCATCCATGATTATAAGAAACAACGAGAGAGATACCATGATGAAAATGATCATTATGGAAGACTAGTGTCGGCAACATTTACTTAATTAGTCACCTCCACATTCCCCAAATCGTCGAGATTATGAATAAACTAATAATGATCATGACACAAATTAATTATCAAAATCAAGGGTTCTCATCAAACTATCATCATATTATATATATATATATATATAATTGATCTCAACCCACGCTTTTATTGATCCATGTATACCCACTCAATGAGTTAATGACTCTTACCAGATCATACCCAAACCCTTAAAAGTCTTTTAAAAGCTCTTTACCAAATCCAATATAAGGTGGTTGGAAGTGCTCTCAGAGACACTGCCAACGTACTTCCATTATTCTATATATTCATGAGTCTGCAATAAAAAAGTATAGAAGAGGTAGTTACTTGTTAGGTTAGCTACTTAAGACAGTTAAAGACGCAACAAATCTACTCTAAAGATACAGCTTCACCCCTTTAGTAGGCAGTCCTCCTTTGATCACGGGCTCGATCGAAGAAATTAAATTCCTCCAATTCACTTCTATGGGGCCACTGAGAAGCAAAAAAAAAACAGAACTCTTCGTCTTGTATTTGTGGAGGAAAGGTTTTAATTTGTGTCACTAATTTATGTGAAACAGTGAGTTCAGGAGATTGAGTTATACGCACGCAGGGTAAAGGATGGTGGGATATTGAGAGAATTGAAGATGCTGAGTACGTGGTTTCCTGAGGATATTTACAGGCTAGCTTTCTGTCTGGTAAAGAATTTTGTGGCTCTGGAAATTCAGACTGTAAAGGCACAGCGTTCAAAATCAGAACCAATTAGATGTTCTTGGTTATTGCTTTATCTCGAAAGCTGTTTCCACATTGTGTGGTCAACTTAATGCAATCCAATTAGGAAGATTTTGATGTTTGCTTAAAGTCATAACAAGATATCATTAGGCATATGCTCACTTTAAACACCATACCATTTCACATGGGGCTAGAGAGAGAGAGAGAGAGAGAGAGATTTGAGTATTATTTAGCTGTGGTCCATTGCCGTACTCTAACTGGCTGGTGAGGAGGGTTACAGTGGTTTCACTGCTAGTTACTAGTAAGTGCTAGCAGAGGGTTGAGTTTGGAGTTTTGGACCATAGACAAAGTTAAGCATCTTCCATAGATTATGTTGGAGTAAAATATTCTTAAACCCGGCCAGGATTACATTGCAATGGTGGAGGACACGGCAAATTTTGTCATTTCTCACGTCCTTTCCCTTCCTTTTCAAGACTGTCAGTTCAAATATATTACTACTGTTTTCTAAATTTAAACTCTTTACTTTTGGAGCCATCTTGGCTAATAATATCATTTTTGTTGGGTCTGGGCAATATTATTACTGATATCTTTCAGAATTCAAAAGCTTACCCTAGAGACACACCTTTCATTTTCGCTTTAATGGGATGATTCTATCTATCTGGGGACTTTTCCTTCCATGCCAAAAGCTAAGGCGTGTGATTCAAAAAACCCTCCCAACATGCAATCTAGAAGACTCCTAAAGGTATAAACTTTATACACCAGCTAACTAAACATGCAGCCAGCTTAAAAGTAAATGTTGTCGTTGAAAATAAAAATTCCTACAAGATTTTCTATGAAAATTTAGACGGCGAAGTAAAAGTGCCACACGAGTATAATCATCATCGATTACTGCACGGAATTAGTCATTTTCATTCTGATCAACGTAAATATAAGTCTCGATCAAAGATTCAAACTTATGAAAACGGGTCAGAGTTGCCGATTAGAATTTACCACCAGGCAAAAGTGTGTACTGTAGGAATTAGCATTGTCAAGTGATCTGTTGTCAACAATGGATGTGATTTTTCCATTTGACTTTTTTAGTTGCAGAGAATCAAAACCCAGAAATATGGCCAGGGCAGTGAATCCTCAGGAACAGTGAAAGGTGCGAGGAAACAGAAAAGCAAGAAAGATCAGATACGGTCCCAGCATCTCTGTAAGTGGTCAGAAAAAATAAATAAAATAAAAGAACGATGTGCACATTGACAGTGAAGATCACATCTTAAAGGGGAGATGGAAATATTTTTGGCTCTATTCAAACGAGAAGTTGGTTATTGGCCGTTAAAGCTTTCTAAAGAGAATACCTGATCTCTTTACTGAACCCAGATAATGACCATTGATCTATCTGATCTCTCTTTGCATATCTTTGTTTCGTGGCCTTTTTTAAGGGGCACACTTGTTAAGGAAGAAACAAAATTATCTATTAGGAAACCAACCCCATCGAATCGATGTGATGAAGGGTCTTTCAGAATCTTTCCTCGTCTTTTTGGGTGTATGATTTGCTTTTGAGTTTCCTCGTCTACTTGTGCTCTGTTTCTTTCTTTCTTCTGGGTTTTACTGAGGCTGCAGGGAAGAATCTGACCCAGATGATAAATTCGAAAAACAATAAACTCTTTTTATGAGAAGCCAAATTGGTTTTGAATAAATAGGGAAAAGCCAAACCGAGTGCATGTGCAGCTGCTACTCTTGCGCCGTTCAGGGACTGCAAATCGCTTTCCAGTTCCACTGGCACGTACATCCCCCCTACACCCTTTTTTTTTTTTTTAACCTGTAACACTTTGTTCAAAAATTAATCTATTTTTCGAAAACTACAAAAAATCTTTGCCAGAGTAAGGCAAACATGGCCTTAAATTTTATCTCTAATATTCTGCATCGCCAGTTATTGGTAGAGCTGACTCCAAAACCGCCCTGCACCGCTGGTCAAGCTATAAACAAATGTTCGTGGACTGCTAGCTAGGAGGTTGATAATTCATTTATAGTTGAGAAAAGAAAAAGAAAAAGAAAAAAGAAATCTTCAACTTGCCTTCGATTCTTTCTTATTAATTTGTTCCTTTACAACTTGCCAGATTGATGTAAGCGTGGAAGATCATCTTACTTATCTTGTTTATTTTTTATTTTTTATACATATATCCTGCATCTACGATTCTTGCCCAGCTTTGCTTGGTTCAAATTACTTTTGATGAACTCAGTAGTTCAGTTCATAATCTCGACAAAAGGGTGGGATATGTATGATCGATGACAGATGAACTTAAAAATCTCGATTTCAAGCATCCTTGAGGTGCTGATGCATTTAAATTCTGCAGAATCAACTTCTGTTAAGAGACAAAAAAATAGGACATTGGAAACACAAATATGTTAAAACAGGGTCATGTATAACTTATGTTAAAGCAGTAGCAGTAGCAGGTGCATAGTCCAAGTGCAAGTCAATTTAAAACACATGCATGCTTATACGAAGCTGCAAGCAAATTCCAACTTTGTGGCTTACAGTCATTTTGTTTGTTCTGAGCATCTGACCGTTGATTAATAAGGGGATTGGAAACACAAATGGCGAGAATCGCGGTCGTATCACTCTCAGTCAATCAATTTGAGAATCCAGGTTATCGTTTTCCATCAAGATCTTATCTTCTTCATTAATAATTACGATTAATTTAGCATAACAATTAGCTTACAAGGGAAAAACATGATGATTAATTTAAGATCATGCAAAACAGCAAAATACAGCTAAGGGTTATATGATCGTTCGTACGTACAGATCGGTATGATCTCACATGGCCTTGGCTTTTTTATTAATTATTATCATTTAATATTAATTGACGTATGACTCTTTATTTTCAATGGTATTTTTGTTTTTATAATCTTTTTTGTACAAAAGATAAAAAGGGTTTTAAAGTCGTAGTCCGCTTAACAAGGTAGCTGCAATGTCGTCACCCACGTTCTGCATGACTGCAACCTCTGCTTTCTTTTCTATGAAACTCATTTTCGAGAGAGAGAGAGAGAAGAAGGAAAAAAAAAGGAAATTGGAAAGAAAGAGTCATGTGCAGTGAATGAACGTGTTTAGTTGCGTATGGACCGTCCGTGATAGAAGCGGGGGGCCCATATGCAGGGCAGAGAGGAGAGGTGAGGGTGGCTTTGGAGCCGTGCATGCAGACATGCTAGGACATTTACCTCGCGTTTGGTTGACAGGAAAGGGAAGAGGGATGGAATTAAGTACGTTTTTCTCTAGTTTGGTTGGGCTTCGAGGGAGAAGATGACCTAGCCTAAGCGAGAAAGCAAAGAATCTTCAATGAGCTAGAAGAAATAACTATTTTTGTGTAAAAATCCGAGTATTTAAACCTAACAATTTGTGCATAGAGGGATTGCATAGACGTCTAAGATAATTACTGCTAATTTAATAGTCTTAAAGTTGCAGATTTAATCATGCAACCATTGTTAATAAATTTGCATATTTAAAGCAATAAATAATACACAGAGCTAGCTTTTCTTGTGAATTGGAAGACTTTTGAATTCAAAAGAGTGATTATTTCAAGTGCTCAACAAATTAAAAATCAATTATATAATAAAGTTAAAGGGAAATAATATTTACATTCTTAAGATAGATTTAGAAATAATAATTGGGTGTTTTACCTTATTAATCTCTTTCAATGACAATTCATGAAGTAGCCATTTAAATTTGAAAAAAAAAAGGCTAGATATAGCTGAGTCTAATACACTAGCAACTTGAAATTAAAAAAAGGGAAAAGGGCAAAACTGCGGCAAATGGGTGTGGGGATGGAAGTTTATCAGCCACCAGACTCTGCCCATTGGGATTGTAGTAGCAACAGCGAATTTCCTTCCCAGTACTGGACAAAACCACGCGGTTTCGATTGTAGCAGTAAATTTCAACGTTGCAAAAAACGCCTTAATCCCAGCGGTTGGTGGTCCCAGGCTGCAGCAGGTCTCAAAATGTTAGTTACTCTAGTTGTGTCGTGTGGTAGTCGCTAACTTTAGTACACCCCCAACCCCTCCCCAAAATTTCTATATATTGGCCCCTCCCCCTTCCACATTTTCTACACTCAACTACCTCGAATTCCCTCTCTCGCCTCTTCCCTTTTTGAAGATTCACTCCCCACGTAAATCATCTCGCCTTCCTCCTATCACATTTCGCTTCTAGTTTTCACATCTGCTAAACAGAACACACGGAATGTTGCGATTGTAGTAAGTTGTTGAAGATGGGTGGTCCAGTAAGTGCTAAATGTTTTCACTTTTTTTATTTGTTTGCAGGATAATGGCTTTCACTGGGTTTTTATTGGTGGGTTTTCTTGCATTGGTCTCGTCTGTTCATGGGTATGATGGAGGGTGGACCGATGCTCATGCCACCTTCTATGGAGGGGGTGATGCTTCTGGGACAATGGGTATGCACCATGTGCCAAGTGGAGGGCATTTTTTATTTTTTTTCACTTTCTTTGTGAGGTTCCTACTTAAAGATGGACCATTTAAGTGATGTTTTTATGTTGACGGGGTTTGCGCAGGTGGAGCTTGTGGGTATGGAAACCTGTATAGCCAAGGTTATGGCACAAACACTGCAGCTCTGAGCACAGCTCTGTTCAACAATGGCTTGAGCTGTGGATCTTGCTATGAGATCAAGTGCGTGAATGATCCCAAATGGTGCCTGCCTGGCTCCATCTTGGTTACAGCCACCAACTTCTGCCCACCAAACAATGCCCTTCCAAATAATGCAGGAGGTTGGTGTAACCCTCCCCAGCAGCACTTCGATCTTTCTCAGCCAGTCTTCCAGCACATTGCCCAATACAGAGCCGGAATTGTGCCTGTGGCTTTCCGAAGGTACGCGTAGTGAAACTTTTTATCCGACAACTACTTATCATCTTTATGCATTACATTTATTTTTATTTTTAATTTTTTTATTATTCTTAAAACTAATGTTACGTTTGATTATTAAATTCATTTTTTCAATTTTAATATAAAATATAATAAATAATTTAATTTTTTAAAATGTTAAAATAATAATAATATTATAAAATAATATTTTATTCTAACTCTCAATTTTTATCTCAATTTAACTTACTGTACAAACCGGTCCTAATTGAGTTTTTATATTTATTATCTATACACGACAGATTTAATAAGAGAAAAATTAAAATTTAAAAACTTATGTATTATGTTTAGTGTAAAAATGAAATAAACCTTAGTTTTTCAAGAAGGTGACAAGTTTCTTCTAGTTAATTGATTTTCAACATTTAAAGAAGACAGTTCTTCTAACCACTACCTAGGACTTCTACTTTCGACAATCAAATTCCTTTTTTCACAGTCAAGGTTTTTTGTCTTTTCTTGATTTGGAGAGGATTAGACCCTTAATAGTGTGAACTCAGATGTTTCGGACATTAAAGGAGCAATCTTTCACTACATTTTAGACATCAAAACATCATTTTATTGACATTTCAACTTAATTATATCGACAGGCTTTACCCCATACTTCATAAAACGGTAAAAGCTTTTTTATTTCTAGTTAGAAGTATAAGTCCATCTTGCAAATTTTGATGTGTGGTGTTTGCAGGGTGCCCTGTAGGAGGAGTGGAGGCGTAAGGTTCACCATCAATGGCCACTCCTACTTTAACCTAGTCCTGATCACAAACGTCGGTGGTGCCGGAGACGTCCATTCGGTGGCCATAAAAGGGTCGAGAACTGGGTGGCAGGAAATGTCAAGGAACTGGGGACAGAACTGGCAGAGCAACACTTATCTCAATGGCCAAAGCCTCTCCTTCAAGGTCACCACCAGTGACGGCCGCACTGTTGTCTCCTACAACGTGGCTCCTGCTGGTTGGTCTTTCGGTCAGACCTACAGCGGTGCCCAATTCCGTTAAGTCACATGCATCCCATGTGCCGCTGCCCTGGCTTTCCTCTCCATTTTATCCATACTTTTGCTAGGATTGTGATATCTTACATTTTAATATATATATATATATATCGAAAGCACCGAATATATATATATTTCGATATATATATATATATAATATATATATAAACAAGGGGGTATTTAGATTTAGTATACTTTTGTTTGTGTATTGGGGAAGGGGTCAGTCTTTTGAGTTCTTGGGGTGTGAAACGAGAAGGGCTTATTTTAAAATGGCTCTTCAAAATTTCAATGGTGGGTTATATATTGTATTGTTGTAGGGTACCCTATATTATTTGGGACCCTCTCCGTTCTTCCGAGTCTTTTTTTTTTGGGAACTTCTGTAGTGAAAGCAGAAGTTGGCAGAGGTGGACTCTAATTACCACCCGCTACTAGTATTTGAATAGGTTTTGCTGTCTTTTTGAAATATTATAGGGATTATTATATTTTGCCCTTATTTTTAAGGTCATTGTACTCGGCTTGAGCTGAGTTCCGTCCATGGTTACTGTGTTTTGAGCCGTATTGGCCTATTGGGAGATTATTTAAGTGTATATTTCCAAGTTTCCAGTGGTAATGAGAAACGGTGCTCATTTATAAGAATTCTCTATTTCTCAGTTCTTTTATTTCTTTTATGCATAAATTATTAAGGATTATGCTATTCATCATTCGGCATGAGCCGTCAAGTATATTAATTTTTCTTTATTTCTACTCAATTAATTGAATTGTTATATTTATATTGAATTGAGACAGAAGGAAAAAATAAATAAAAAATTATAATTATTGGGATTAGCAGGTCAGTTGGTTTTTGAAGATTTTTATTATTATAAAATTGATTTTTTTATACATAAATTTTATTTAAATTTATCCAATTTTTTTAGAGAGATTGTGCGCTCATACTCTCTAACTGGAAATATCCTTTCTCTTCGTTTATTCATTTAAAATCCACGAAAACAATTATCATCAATACTTGTGTGACTATTTTCCCTTTATATTTAAGTGCGAAATCGTCCACGTAGAGCCTAAAACGTATGAACGCCATAAACCCTAACCCCAACAAGCGGTGCATATCCGAGCCATTCCATAAAAGAAAACAACTAAAAAGATAAAAGGAAAATACTAAGGTCACCGCTGGCCCAAAAAAACTTTTTTTTGTTTTTCTTAATTATTAAGAAAAAATTGTTTAATATTATTATAAATTTTTAATTTTTTTAAAAATATTTAAAAGTATTAAAAAATTATTTGAAAAAGAAAAACAAAAAAAAAGTTTTTTTTATGCCTAGCAGTGACTCCCAACGGTAGCCACCAACTATGCCTGTAGCACCGTGCAAAACAGAAGAATATTATAATATATTTTTTTTTAAAAAAATTATTGATAAAATTAATTATTTTTTTAATTTTTTATAAAAAAAATTAAATTTATCTCAATCTCTTTCATATATTTTAAACATATATTTCAATGTATTTAAATTTAAACAGATCTCAATTAAATTCACAAAATATTATTATTTCCGTTTCGACTTAAATCATCAGATCACCGGCTTTATCATATCCCATGGCAGCCTTAAATTTTCATGCTCATCTTTGTCCGACCATTGAAGCCCTGTTCTTCAAGCCTTTGAAAAAGTTGCTGACCCAAAAATCGTATACTGCTTCTTCATCTGCAAAATCCAAACTCGATATCCACCATATTTGGCTTTTCTTTCATTTCTGGATGTGTTTCGGCTTCTCTTTCATCCGATAAACGGACTACTTGCATCCCACCCAAATCCATGTCCATCTAAAGCCGCCAAATCCAAAAATCCACCATAATTGAGATGACTAAACTATAAACCCATATCTCACCCATTGAAGTGTTTCAGAAGATGGATTAAGGCAGTTATAGAGAGGTTTTCATAAGATGGAGAAGCTTGAATTATAAGAGATTGGTCGATACTTTGAGCATGTCAAGAAACGTAGAAAAGCCCCATAGTTGTTTGATAAAATGAAAGAAGGAAACTTTCATGCTGCCATGAAATTAAGCCATATACGATCTTTTTAAAGGGATGGAGCCTACCTTACCCAATGGAGAGAAAGCATCTAATCGTTGGATTTCAAACCGTAAAATTGTAGTTTGGATGTGGAATGAAAAGACGACGACAAAGCTCTAGGGTTAAAAGAGGGGATTTTTCGTGGGTCTGGGTCTTTTAAGGTAAGAAAAAAAATTGACATAAATACGTAAAGGAGATCACGTAAAATTAATATTACAATTTGTCCAATCGTTATCGATCTCCAGAATCGGAAATTGGAGGCAAGAATGACAGGAAAGGTGTTTTTTGTATCTTTTCTGGGTAGGAATGGAAAACAAATATATGAAAGGGTAATCCATTATGAAATTGAACACTAAAATTTTCAGTACATTCATGTGATTTTGGGTTAGTCGTTGCTATACATGAACTTTATCTACAGGTCATGTTCCTAGGAGGAAGCATAGAATGGCATATTCTGGCTGTCATTAGTATGCTCGACACCGATAAGATGACAGCGAAAAGAAAAAACAACTCAGCTAACCTAATCCTATATGATTCGTATACAGAATACATAATATCACAAATACGGTGCATCAGTCTAATGAGGGAGTCAGCATCATTGCTCCTGGCCGGTGACTAATCTCGGGGCAGTCTTTTGCAGTATTAGTGCTATAAATCACTTGCTTGTTGCCTCCTATATTTGCATGGACAAGCCTAACCATTGGCAAAAATCTCAATGGATGAGTGGCTTTTACCAAAGCTTATGATCCAAGTTCAAAAACTCTTAGCTGGTGGATAAGTGGTCAGATAGCTCATGTATCTCAGTTCGGTTGCTGCAACAAAACCATATTTGTAAGAATCCAGAACTATTTCCAATAGCTCAATACCTGAGGCACAAGTAACCGCCCAACTCAAAAGATTTCCTTTGTTAACATAATCATAATAACAGAAGAAGAAGAAGACGGTAAAAAGAAAAGGGACAAAGGTCATTTCTATTCTCTAGTCACAAGTGCTGGTTCTTTTTCTTCATCACATTACAAAAGTATACGATATCTACATAAACCATTGGTCATTACAAAAAAGTGCCAACATAGCTAATTGTTTGGGTTTTAAGAGAGTTTACACCATGTATTCATTTCTCAATAAATCAGATTTACTGGCTTTAGAAACTGCCCACCATGGGGAAAAAATGGGGAACTGTAGCAACTGCCCCCCCAAAGTCAAATTTACAAGGATTCTGTTAGCACAAGTCCTACCCAAATAACCCAAACAATACCTTATATCTCCAAACCTTGATCTTCAAACTACAGATTTTTGGTATAGGTAAAATTTAGACTGTTCAAAAAAGAAAAAAAAAATTGGGGGGGCGGCTGGGGGCTGTACCATTATTAAGAAGCCATTTACAAAAATGTTAATTTGATGCTTACCTGATTATATAAATGCTCATCAAACATACTAATAGGACCAGGCCCAGATGTGGAAGCCCAACTATGTTGAGTAGTCTCATAACCTGGTGTAGGAGTTTCAAAGCTTCCATTAACATGATAATCTACAGGAAGTTCTTGAGGGTTCATCTGTGTCGCTGGTTGGAATTTAGTATCGTTCATCGGATTTAAATTGTATGGCAAGTACGGATATTGCGCACCCAGTTGGAGCCTCATAGGGGCAATTCTAGAAAACTCATTCAGCATGCCATTTTCTTGCCCAGAATTATGAATCTCTGAATTTTTACTGGTGCAAAAGTAACCAGAGAAACTCCCAAGGGAGGAAGCCGTAGAGCACTCCACATCCCTAAAAGAAAAGACAGTAATCCAATGATTTGACTTCACATGTTAGATCAAGGCATCAATAATAAATTCTTCGATGCAATTTTTTTCTTTTTTGGGGATAAGTAATTCTTCAATGCAATATCATCATACACTGTTTGAAATTTTACCGATCATATGATAAGACAGATTTATCTCTTGTATATATAATGCTTCTCATAGAGAACTTTTCATCCCATAATAAGACATGGCTTCCTCCTTACTTTCCTGTCTTTTTTGTTGCAATCATAATGCTTACAAAAAAAGTGTAACGATGCCATAAACTGATATGGATTCTGGACAGAGTAACATGAAGAATATTTTGTAAAAGAACTCCTCACCTATGGGGAAGCAAGTTTGGGTCCTCAGGTAAAAATAAATTATGGTTGTCATCATTAGGAATCCATGGTAAAGTTTGGAGCTGTTGGTCAGAACCCATTGAGAATGGCATATGCATCTCATGTTGGAACTGCAAGATAAGGCTATTTAGATTAAAGATTATGTCAATACCAAGAAAAACACATGGGAAAATATTCTGACACCAGTTAAAGTCATTGTTTACCTGACCATTGCATTCTAATGACATAAGTTGCTGCTTCTGTAGATTTTCCTGCTAAAAAAATGTAGAAGGCATTAATATGTATAGAACTGTTGATAATAAAGAGGAGATGTTATGAGGTGCTCAATTTTGGAGAGTAAGAAGAAAATGCTATCAAGGTCAGATGCAATTTCCTCTCTAATTGACTTTGCTTTCTCGTTTGGCTCCTTAAAATGAGGTCATGCAAAACCTGTAGGCATTCTAGGTGTTGGCATGGTATAATTTCGCTTATCCTTTTAACAGCACTTTCGAAAATAATAAAATCTCAATTCTGGTACCAGTCATTCATATATCTCCTTTTGAACATTTCTTACATTCCTATTAGATAAGAAACAAACAAGACAGAACCATCTCAATCGATTTGTACTCAATAGCCATGAGATGATCATCTTAGGGTGATCCTTTTGTGGACAGAATTCTTTTCATTGACAACCATGCTTGAAAACATCATAGATGCAGATATATTTTGATGATTTTTTTAAACATATATTAAGTTGTGTTTTTATAATTTTATTTTTATGTGTTAGCAAATTATTGAGATCCAATTTTATATATGGTTATGTTTTATGATTTTTTTAATCTCTTTTTATTTTACATAAATGTGTCAAACGGTAGAAAAGTTGGCCCCCTCAGAAAAATTGCTGGTTCTGCCACTGATTGGTTCTGACTAAAAGTTATGGTCAACTTCAACATGTTGGAGCAAAGTTATACCAATGACCAACCATGGGACTTGAGGAGCATAAAGCATTGAACAAATTAAATACGAACTTCCTCAATGACGCCAACGACAGAAACAAAAAACATACCTTATGGGTTCGTATTTGGTTGAGTGATTCCCTAAGTGAATTTTCCATTTGCCCCAAATGTTCTACGCTGTCGATCTTATCAGGGTTAGTCCAATAGCTGCATAACTCAAAATACATAAAACTAGTTAGAATGGTGACCAATCATTGGATAACAAAATTGCAGCGGAAATCAAAGGAAAAAAACAACTAAACTCCACAACCAAGTATTTCCAGGCATTCACCTGAGTCTTTTATGTATTTCTGAAATTCGGGCCTCCAATGTGCTTGCTTGGTTAGTCAGATCCTGCCAAAAACATATAAGATATGTCAGCAGCAAGAATCGTAAATGATAATAGATAATATAGCGATAATTGGTTTGCATGCATACCTCAACTGTTTGAGTACTGAAACAAGAAGAAAAGGAAAACACAATTAGTTCAATATCATAATTCACAAAACATAGTAGATCTAATAGGTTCTACTAGGAACAAATTTATGTCAACTGTACATACCTTGTACCGAGAAATTCTTGTACATTTACGTCATGGTCCAGCTTCTTAAAAGTTTTCTTGAGTGCCTAAACTCTCAAAGAGAACAAAAAATTATGTAACGGACAAGGGTGATGACAATGTGTATACAAAATTAATAAAGAAAGAAGGTGGAGCACGGGTCCTAAGACAGCACTTACTTCAAGGCTTTCCAACTTCCTGTTCCAGTTCAAATGTGAAAACAATTCAATCACATTGTCATGTTTATTTAACTCACGTAAATGACGTAAAGTAGAGTGATCTTTCTAGTGGGAAAACTTGAAGTACCTCTTTGCCCTTTCCTGTGGAGTTAGTTGTGCGAATTTTGCAATAACCTCTTCAATGCTACTAAATTCACCAAAAAATAATAAATAATCATGTAGTGACAGTAATAATAACTTAATTTGATGCTAGTAATTATAACATTAATGGTCATAGCAGGTTCTTTTTTTATCGCTATGATGTAGAACTATAATCCTCTTTCATTAACTTCCCTTCATTTAAAAAGTTGAAAATTAAAAACTAATTATATTAACAATAATATTTTCTAAATGATTTATAAGAAGAAATAAATGCTTGACACGTTCATAATGATGCCTAATCTTTTTGGTGCTTTATGTCTGCTTGATTGGTGCACTGGCCTCTATTTGATTGATCAATCATGTATTAGTCCATCAAATATACTTTATGAGTAATATTGTAACAGCTAAACTTTCACAACTTATGTAAGAGAAATATGAAAGAAAGGTATCATCTGATAATCCCAAACAAGGAGTTGCTCCTTGCGTGAAAAGCAGTAGCCTAAAAAATAAAATAAAAGAAAGCAACAATCCTTCAATAGTATTGAATTTCTTTAAAAAAAAAACAAAAAAAAAACAGAGTTGTAGTCCATGGGGATAATAAAAGGCGAATTCAACATATAAATTATCTCATAATTGTTAAGGTCTCCATAAAATCCAAAAAAGAAAAAGGTGATGTTGGTATAAAACTAGCTGATTCTGAGAGTCAAAGGATGATCTCTCATCTGATTGCTCTAAATCACAAAGAGGCTAATCTCATCAGCGACAAAAAAACAGAAGAGGTATTGGATGCCCCAAAACAAACCTCACGGATAAGCCTTTGAAAAATAAAAGACACATGCAAGCTCAGAACAATTGACAAAAACGAAAAAGGCAGACTTAAAGTACACAGGGATTATAATGAGAAATCCAATGAATGTATTATCTCACAAATCTTAAGATCTCCACAAAATTCAAAACAGTAGAAGACAAAGTTGTTATAAAAAGCTTGACTTATTTCTCAGAGTTGAAGGACAATCTCTCATCTGATGATATTGAATCACATAGGAGCTGATCTCGTTTGAGATGAGCAGCAAACGAAAGAAGAGGTATTGAGTACCAAAAAACAACACCCACCGTAAGTCTTTGAGAAAAATAAAAACACACAATCGACACAAAAAGCATGAAAGGACCTCGATGATGATCCTACTTCTGTCTTAGCCTTTCCTCAATAATGTTCCCAGCTTGCAAAGTTACATGACACAGTGAAAAGGGATCGCTGGTCACTTTTATATTTTGTGTTCTTCTCTTAATAATTGCCCTGCCCACATACCTATATTGATCCCAAATGTGTGCATTTTTCCTCACGTCTCCTTTTCCGAACCATAGTTTACTGAATGTGTAAGATCTAGTTTCTTCAAAATTTCAAGCTTGTAGAGCACTATTATAAAGATTTCATAATGAACTTATGTTTAAACCTCTTTCACGAATATCTCAGATGGTCAGGTACTACTGTTCTTAAATACTTCCCTTTCTTTATCTAGTACAAATTTTGCTCAACTAGAGGAATGTATCAATGATGCCTCGTATTTTTTAATTTCTTAAGCAATCATCCATAATTAATTGCAAGTGCTTTAAGAAACGTTGACTTACATTAATGGATTTGGATAGTTCACATTGATTAAATGGGAAAAAATTACAGCAAGAACAAATTTGATTGTAAAATGAAGCAACTGAGAAACGAACCAAATTTGATGCATTATCTCCCTTCCTGAGTATGGGTCATCAATGTCCCTAAAACAATAATGCATTGCAGTCGTAGTATGTAAATAATTAGGAGTACAAAAGTGAATACCTGCGCATTCCCCTACATAATGAGGGCTTGCCTGTCGGTGAGAACATGAGAAGAACGATGTCTATGTCACACAGTACGGATAACTCATTCGCCTTCTTCATGATGCCATTCTTCCTTTTGGCATAGGTTGCTTGGCGACCATTTGTGTTCTCCAACCTCTTTATCTTTAGCTTTACCCTTCCCATCCTGTACAATTTAACCACAAAACTTAGTCCAGAATACCTATAATTATAGACTACCTAAAATTATCATGTAGCCCCTGGTACATTCTCAAGCTCCTATTTCATGAAGCATGATTATACTTTATACTGGCGTAATTCAATCATGCAATTCAAAATGACAGAACAATTCCGATATGCAGCAACTACGTGTTACCGCAAGTTTGCAAAAAAGACAAAGACTGAAGAGCTTGAAAATCCAAAAATTCAAATAACCAAACCCACTCTTACGCGCTCTAGGGAATTGAAATAAGTGAAATTTGAACGACCCAAGATGAAACAACCAGAATTGACCAAACCCTTTTAAGCGTAATAGCTAGAATCACAACGAAACAAATTTGAAAAAAAAAAAATACCAACTTTAACATTCATACAACATAGAAACTTTGAAGGTAAACAATGTAACATGGTCGGTATAAGACAACAGAGTACGAGATCAAAAATTTTACCCAGACGAGGAAACTCAAGCAACGGTGATATCCAAACGTCTGAAATGTGGTGGGTGAGCCAGATTACTCCCAAAAGAGGAGATTCAATTGCGCACACACAGAGAGAGAGAGAGAGAGAGAGAGAGAGAGAGGCGCGAGCATACGTATCGATTATATTACACGACCGGGTGACCGGAAAAATCGGTCGTGGAGGGAAGCGGGAGAATCGGAAGCGTCAGAAATCCCCAAACCCAAACCGACCAACAAACTCAATTAATTTGTGCCCTTCGCGCCCTGAAGCCCCATTTTACGGGTGAAAAACACTTCGGACATGTAACTGAAATTCGGTTTGTTTGAGCGGTGCCTTCCTGTTTACTAGGATTATTAAATGAATAAAACCAAGGTTGTGATATTGGTCTTTCCAGAAAGAAAATGTAATTACTAGTATTTAACAATAAATATCATTGTACTATAATATTCTTCAAAAGTGACCATTTATAAACTTATTATAAAGTATATTAAACTTATTATAAACTATATACGTGATACAACTATAAAAATATTATATAAAAATAAATTTATAAATTAAAATAATTTTATATAATAAGTTAAATTTATTTTATAATAGAAATATATTTATAATCTAAATTTATGTAACTTATAAAAGTCTGAGTTGGCCAGGTAGATTTCAATTATCAACTATATGGGGCCAACAGGGTAGGGCCAATCATGACTTAATTTCTCACGTGTCTCTACGGAGAAAATTAGTGAGGTAAGTGGAGGGGACCTTCTAGTACTTGTGGGCCCAATTCATTTATGGGCCTACTAAGCCCATGAGCCCAACTACTTACGACAACTCATGTACAGGCTGTCAACCAGATAACAACACCGTTATATTAGGAAAAGATCACTCAAATTAATAAGGAAAACTGTGGAAGTATATATTTGAAGAATAGTTATTTGTTATTCTCTACGTCTCTATAAATAGCCTATAGAATGTAAAAAATACTAATTAGATTCTACTTCATCTTCTATATACATTTATTCTCATATTATTCTGACTTTGGCATTAGAGTGTCCTTGGGGCAACTAGTACGGCCCATTTATTCGTTACAGGTTATCTTTGTGGTTAGTGATGTGAAACACATCCTCAACAATACCAATATAAAATAATTCCACAATTAATTTGTGGGGCTTCCTCTTTAAAAGCATTAGTAGTAAGCTAGGCATGGTCAAAATTTAGTGAAAATTTAAGTAACTTGCTTAAAATGCATCTACATCAAACTCAACATATTTACAGTAATTTTACCTTGAGCGGTGTTACTCAGCCGCCTAAGTAACACCGCTCCATTTAACCATTTGCACACTTTGACATTTTTATTTTTTGGTACTTTTTCTTTTTACATTTTTCTAATATACTTAAATATTTTTAAAAAATAAAAAAAAATTATCAATACACTAAAATTTACTTCTTTAATCATTAAGTAAAAAAAATTTTTTTTTGATGGGCAATCAAATAAAACGGTCACTTTTAAGAGGCAAAGTAGTGTTTTCCTTTTCAATAATTCTTGGCATCAGCCACTATTTGGCTCAGCCGGAACACACCTTATGTGGCGTCGGGGTAAATTTCCAATTCAGTCCTTGAGCGGCACGGCCTCTCTCCACGTTCCCCCTCACAAGTTTCCCGAATTTCAAATCAAATCAGCCTCTCAGAATCTCTCCTCTCCCCCACGCCCAAATCTCCAAACTTGCCCAACAATCCTTCCCCCCCATCCCATCCTTATCGCCCACCCCCACCCCTAACCCCGTAGCACAGGATATCGTCGTACCCCCCACCCCCATTCGTAACCCCATAGCCCAGGATATCGTCGTACCCCCCACCCTCATTCAAATTTGTCGCGCATAATACATCCTCCCCGCGTCGCATCACCTTCCGGTGTCAGTCAAGAGTCGCGACGCCGTCGCTTTGTCCAGCGAGAGAAGTGCCTCCCTTTGCACAGCGCCGCCCACTCCTCAAGTTGTTTGTTGCAACCAACAAAGCAGAATAACACCGAAAGGCCTTTGACATTCCTCTGTTTCGCCGCCGCTTGCTCAGCAGTGTAGGTAAATGTTGTACCTAGTTTTCCTTTCAAATGATTCCGTTCCTCTTGTGTTTGTATTGTGTATTTTGGGTATTGTGAGATGGCTTTCGAAAGACCTAGGCCATGGACCAAAAACCTTGTTTAGTGGCTTGACGACCTTGCTTTCAAAAACCCTTGTTTATTTACATTTTGAAGTCGAACAGAAGATGGAACAGATGTGATGCCCCCAACTCCCACATACGGCCACGTGGAATTCGAGACGTCGGAATGATGACAACACGGTCACACATCCCATCGCCAAGTGTCCAAAGTGTGTGCACAAGCAATATGTGTACAAATAAAAACACGCAGCGGGTAGATAAGTCATAAACTGAGTACCAGAAATTTTTCTCAGTTAAATACAAACCAGTTCAAAACCTACATAATATAATATTACCAATTCAACATCGTCTCAAATCCAAATACACACTAATAAAAACATCGCCAAATATAATATATTTAAAGGCCATCCAGCTAGTCCTCCGGCGGAGCCGCCTCCTCGGACTCAGCCTCCTCCTCAACAAGATCTGCATCAAAATCTACGGTACCAAAAATGGTGCCGCAGGTAAGTAAAATCCAAACAACGCAAGATGAAAACATATTAAAACCCAAACAATATGCATGAAGTATGCCCAATGCACATATCCCAAAAATATATTTTTCCACGCACGCCAAAAGTCCCATTTGGCCCAAAACATTTTCTTTAAATTACACCTCGCCATTATCTCACATAATGGCCCAAAACCAATCTCAAAACCATTTCCCATTTTTCCTTAATCGAATGCACCATGACCTCCCCTAAGGGTCATCCGCAAGCCCTGGCTTCATAACAAGCGATGCCCGGTTCCGCGTCCTGCGCGTACGTAGCCAAGCATCCTCAAGACGAGCGATGTCCAGTTCCGCGCCCCGTGCGTACGTAGCGAAACATCCTCTAGCCCCCGCCAGCAGAGGGGCCACGGAGTCGGTGAGTAGGGCGATGCCCGGTTCCGCGCCCGGCGCGTACGTAGCCAAGCACCCCTAGTCCCGCTCCCGTCGTCGCCCAGCGACAACTCAGGGGACGTCACTCAGTATATTACGCTCCCGAGTGACCAGAGGAGCTCCACCGAGATAATAACTCATCCCGGCTTGAGCTCGTGAGACACACGCACCCAAAGACCATTTAACTCATGAGAAACCTATTTTCAATAAAACGCACATGATCATGTATGCTCAATGCCATGCAATTAAAATCACATAAAATAACCAAAACATCCTGAACATCACTAACAACCAAACAAACAGCTCCGTCCTCAATCCATCCGACCCCTGAACTCCTCGGACTCAGTCCGGAATCAACAAACCAACCAGATGACAAAATAAATTATTGTAAAGGCAATAATACATTTAAATCTAAAACGAAGTGTGGGAAAATACTTACAGCGCTATATATGATTTTTAAAAGGTTCGGCGCGCAGCAAACGATAAGCGGAAAGCAACGTAACAGTGCAAATGCACTGTAGCCGTGGGTCAAAAAATATCCACTTTTGAACGGGGACAAACCAAGGCACGAAATTGATAGGGAATGATCTAGGGATGTTTATGAAACTAGTGGAAGCGAGCTTTGGCCGTGGGTGGAGGCGAAAACGCCGGTTGAAGTAAAAAACGAGCAAATTGGAGTTGAGCTCGTGAGAGCTGCTCCGGTGACCGATCGAGGCCGGGGATGGGTGGGTTAGGTCGACAAGAGGTAGGGGAAGAAGTGGTGAAGAGATAGTGGCCAGAGGTGGAGCGACGGCGCCGGAAACGGCTCAAAACCGTGCGGCTTAGATGGGTTTCTCCCGCTAAACGGCTGGCCGGACGGGGGAGATTTTCGGTGGGGTGGTTCACCGGAGGGAGGGGAAGATTTTGGTGGGGGAGGTGTGGGCCACGTCGGCCGGCGGCGGTGGGTCTGGGCGTTGGGGCTGGATGGCGACGGAAATGAAGAGAGAGAGAGAGATCGTGCGAGCTGGGCGTACGCGGGAAGGAAGGAAAGAAAAAGAAGAAGAAAAGAAAGAAAGAAGGAAAAGAAGAAAAGGAAAAGAGAGGAAAAAGAAAAAGAAAAGAAAAGAAGGAGAAAGAAAATTAGGTCCAATGCTCACTTCTGGAATCTGACGACTGATCCAAAAAAGATAACTTTAAAAGCAATAAAACCAAGAAAATATTTTAAACACGTCGTAAAGCTAAAATATATTAAATAAATAGTAAAAACCAACTATTAAATTTTAAATCCAAAAACAAGCTAAAATAAATTAAACAGCAATTTAAACTCAACAGCAAATAAAATCCAATTAAAATCTGATTATTTAAAATACAAGCACTATAATATTAATTAAATTAAAATATTCCTTCAGTGAAAATACATGTAAAAACGGGGTGTCACATCCTCCCCCCCTTAAAATAAATTTCGTCCTCGAAATTTGCAAGGTCAAACGCTAATGTTAAAGCAACCACAATATTCCACTTAGACCAAGCTTAAGGAACATACCGCTGTTTAATCGAACGAATATGGATACTGCTCCCTCATCTCAGCTTCTCTCTCCCAAGAGAAATCTTGAGCCAACGGATCTCCCCATGCCACCTTCACCAGAGGTATCGTCTTGGATCTCAACTATTGCTCTTTCCAATCCATGATTTGCGTCGGTACAACTTCACAAGTAAGATCAGGTTGCAGCTGAATACACTCTGGGTCGACAAAGCGTGGCTCTTGTTGTCTAAAACTTTTCTTCAAAGATGACACATGGAAGACATCGTGAATATCCCCAAAATATTCTGGCAATGCAACACGATAAGTGACAGACCCTACTTTCTCCAAAATCTGAAAAGGTCCAACATATCTCGGATCCAGCTTCTTCTTCTTCCCAAAACGCTTAACTCCTTTCATGGGAGAGACCTTGAGGTAAACCCAATCGCATTGTTCGAAGGACAAGTCTCTCCTCCTGGTATCCGCGTAACTCTTCTGATGACTTTGCACTGCAGCCATATTATCTCTTATAATCTGAATCTGGCTTTGCATTTCCTGAATTATTTCGGTCCAATTATTTTCTTCTCCCCGACTTCATCCCAACATAAGGGTGATCTACATTTTCTACCATACAGAGCTTCATAAGGAGCCATTTGGATGGATGCATGAAAGCTGTTATTATAAGCGAATTCTATGAGTGGCAAATGATTCTCCCAACTTCCTTGAAATTCTATGGCACACGCTCTCAACATATCTTCAAGAGTTTGAATTGTGCGCTCTGATTGGCCATCCGTCTGGGAGTGGTAAGCAGTACTAAACTTTAATTTAGTACCTAAAGCCACCTACAAACTCTTCCAAAAATGGGACGTGAACCTTGGATCCCGATCCAACACTATGCTCTTGGGTATCCCATGTAATCTCACTATTTCTTTTACATACATGCGAGTCAATTTTCCCAGAGAATCCGTATTATTGACCGGTAAGAAATGAGCACACTTAGTCAATCAATCAACAATCACCCAAACTGAATTCTTTCCACTGGGAGTCATCGGCAATCCCACCACAAAATCCATAGTGATGTCATCCCATTTCCACTTAGGAATAGGGAGGGGCTGAAGCAAACCTGCTGGTCTTTGATGTTCGGCCTTGACTTGATGGCGAGTGTCACATCTCTCAATATACAAGGCAATATCCCTCTTCATTCCTTCCCACCAAAAATTTTTCTTTAAGTCCCGATACATTTTTGTGCTACCAGGATGAACGGAATAGGGAGCCGCGTGAGCTTCTGCCATAATTCGCTCCTTAAATTCTGAGTCCTTAGGAATTACTCTACGATCTCGGAATCGAAGGATCCCATCTTTATCCAAATTATAGTGCAATGGCCCTCTAGATTTTCTGACCCTTTTCCTAATGTCCAACAGCGTCGGGTCTTTTCTTTGAAGAGTCTTCAATTCTTCAAAATCAACTACCCGAATATCAAGAATTGAAGATATCACTTCCTCTTGTTGCGAACTTCCAATGAGGAGCCTTCTCATCCCGCAAAGTATTGAATCCATCCCAGAAGATTCGGCTTCATCTTCTAAATGAGATTTCCGGCTCAAGGCATCAGAAACTACATTTGCGTTTCCTGGATGCTATTTAATCTCACACTGATAATCACTTATTAGCTCTAACCATCGTCTTTGCCTCATGTTGAGATTCTTCTGAGAAAATAAATGCTTCAGACTCTTGTGTTCGGTGTAGACCTCGCAAACTGCCCCATATAAATAGTGTCGCCAAATCTTAAGAGCGAATACTATTGCAGCCAATTCTAAATCATGTGTCAGGTAATTCTTCTCGTGGTCCTTCAGTTTACGAGACGCATAAGCCACCACTCGTCCTTCTTGCATGAGAACACATCCCAAACCAAATTTAGATGCATCACTAAAAACTACAAACGCTTATGTGGTTCTGGAAGTGCTAATACTGGCACAGTTGTCAATCTGTTCTTCAATTCCTGGAAACTCCTCTCGCACTTGTCTGACCAAACAAACTCTGCATTCTTTCTAGTCAAAGCGGTGAGAGGTCCGGATAATCGGGAAAATCCCTCCACAAATCTTCTATAGTATCCAGCAAGTCCCAAGAAATTTCGAAACTCGCACACTGTCGAAGGACGCTGCCATGATAAAATAGCTTCCACCTTACTGGGATCAACTGCCACACCGTCTCGGGAAATTACATGCCCGAGAAATTTAACTTCTTCCAGCCAAAATTCACATTTGCTAAGCTTCACATACAGCTGGTGCTCTCGTAACTTCCCAAGCTAAGCGAAAGTGATAAGCATGCTCTTCAATATCTTGAGAATAAATTAAAATATCATCGATGAAGACCACTACAAAAGAATCCAAGTAAGGTCGAAAAACCCGATTCATCAGATCCATAAAAGCTGCAGGGGCATTTGCCAACCCAAAAGGCATCACTTTAAATTCATAATGCCCATATCTCGATCGGAATGCAGTCTTAGGTATATCTCTATCTCTTATTCGCAACTGATAATATCCCGATCTCAAATCAATCTTCGAAAAGATAGCTGCTCCTTGAAGCTGATCAAATAAATCGTCGATTCTTGGGAGAGGATATTTATTCTTGATGGTCACTTTATTAAGTTCTCGATAATCAATACACATTCTAAGAGTGTCATCTTTCTTTTTAACAAATAAAACTGGCGCACCCCATGGCGAAGTGCTTGGCTGGATAAACCCCTTGTCTACCAATTCTTGCAACTGAACTTTCAACTCTTTCAACTCAGCTGGTGCCATACGGTAAGGGGCTTTATGCACAGGAGCCGCTCCAAGTTCCAAATCAATAGCGAACTCCAACTCGCCAACTGGAGGTAACCCCGGCGAATCATCTACAAACACATCGAGAAATTCTTCTACAACTGGAATATCTGCTAAAGACTTTTTCCCAATTGGTGTAGACACCACTTGAACCAAAAAGGCATCCGCTCCACAAGCAATATCTCTCTTCACTTAAATTGTCGATATAACTACCGGCCTTTCTTTTAATTTACTTCCCATAAATTCTAGATAATCATCTGGGAGTTGAAAACTGATTACACGACTCCTGCAATTTATACTTGCACAATACCGATATAACCAATCCATGCCGAAAATAATATCAAATCCCAACAACTTGAATACAACCAAGTCGGCATCAAGTGTCCTTCTACCAAAATCCAAGGGACAACCCAACGCAACTTTAGAACAACAAATCATTTCACCATTTGGAAGACTCACCACTAATGATTTTGGTAGGGGTCCTGTAACCAAATTACATATCCGTGCGAACGTAGAAGACACAAACGACTGAGATGCACCCGAATCAAACAATGTGCAAGCATAAAAATCATACAACCGGACTCTTCCTGAACCAACCACATAGACCCAAGAAATCCAAAATAAAGAAAAAACCAAACCAAACCAAACATCATATCCAAAAATTTATTTAGAACCATACCTGTAATCACTCCAGCATCGTGGGTCGCTGGTGCCTCATCATCCACCTCACCAGGGGAAATAGCATACACTCGAGCCTGCGCTACTTGCCTCTAATTAGTTCTTCCACCACGTCGTCCTCCACGGCTTTCTTGAACTCTACTAGGGCACACGCGAGCTAAATGTCCCTCTTGGCCACAACGGTAACACTGGATCCTACCACTTTGCCAACACTCCCCTTCATGGGCTCTATTGCACCTTCCGCAAACGGGCATTCGACCTCCTATACACACTCTTGAGGCTGCTTGTGGTCGAGCCCCGGTCCGCTGAACAAATTTCAGTGGCGATCCCGAGCTACTTCCTTCTCCCGTAAAACTCCGCCTTTTCTGACTTGTAGGGGAGCCCATGCTCAAATTAATTTCTCGTTCCGCAATGATAGCCAAATCAACCAATTCTTGGAAAATAGTAATTCGGAGGCAAACCACCATCCGGCGTATCTCGGGTCCCAGACCCTCTTCGAAGTGCTCAGTTTGCATCTCCTCCGTGGCGATCAGATGAGGAGCAAATCGCCCAAGCTCCACAAATTTCCGGGCATATTGTTCCACTGTCATATTTCCTTGAACCAAACTAGAAAATTCTCTAGCTTTTTGCCGCCTCACATGTGCAGGAAAGAACCGATCATTAAACTCCTTTTTAAACTGCTCCCAAGTCACAGCGGCGAAGGATCCCAATTCTAACATCAGCATTTCTCTTTTCGTCTCCCACCATTCGGAAGCAGTACCTTGCAACAAATAACTTGCATAGAGCACTTGTTGTGCCTCCGTGCAACCACAGACTTCAAATGACTTTTCTATATCTCTGATCCACTTCCCAGCTCTAAATGGATCTTCTTCTCCTGTAAAAGCAGGGGTACGGTGCGCTAAGAAGCGCTCATAGGTGCACCTAGCCTGCACCGCTCTACTTTGTTCCCCTCGCTGCAGATATTCAGCCAGTCTATTTAATTCACTGGTTTGAGCCTCTCTACTTTGCTCACTTCGTTGTAAATATTCCGTCAAACGGTTTAACGCTCGAGCCATGGCGAAATTTCCATCGCCTCTCGGTAATTCATCCTGAGGTTCGCCAGAAGGCCTCCATGGTCTCACCATTTTCCTGCCATAATACAACCTTTGACCCCGTTTAAACATCGGATAAAACAAACAACATAAAAACAAAACCAACCAACGATAAAACAAGCATATATATATATATATGATAATTAAAAACAAGTTAACTCAATTAAAAAATAGAAAACCAAGCTTCAAATAAAACAAACTCTTTAAAACACAACCTTAAAAACTTTCTGGTACCGCTCCTATGGGACATGTGGTTTTACCCAGAACCAAACTGCTCTGATACCACCTGTGACGCCCCCAACTCCCACATACGGCCACGTGGAAGTCGAGACGTCGGAATGATGACAACACGGTCACACATCCCATCGCCAAATGTCCAAAGTGTGTGCACAAGCAATATGTGTACAAATAAAAACACGCAGCGGGTAGATAAGTCATAAACTGAGTACCAGAAATTTTTCTCAGTTAAATACAAACCAGTTCAAAACCTACATAATATAATATTACCAATTCAACATCGTCTCAAATCCAAATACACACTAATAAAAACATCGCCAAATATAATATATTTAAAGGCCATCCAGCTAGTCCTCCGGCGGAGCCGCCTCCTCGGGCTCAGCCTCCTCCTCAACAAGATCTGCATCAAAATCTACGGTACCAAAAATGGTGCCGCAGGTAAGTAAAATCCAAACAACGCAAGATGAAAGCATATTAAAACCCAAACAATATGCATGAAGTATGCCCAATGCACATATCCCAAAAACATATTTTTCCACGCACGCCAAAAGTCTCATTTGGCCCAAAACCTTTTCTTTAAATCACACATCGCCATTATCTCACATAATGGCCCAAAACCAATCTCAAAACCATTTCCCATTTTTCCTTAATCGAATGCACCATGACCTCCCCTAAGGGTCATCCGCAAGCCCTGGTTTCATAACAAGCGATGCCCGGTTCCGCGTCCTGCGCGTAAGTAGCCAAGCATCCTCAAGACGAGCGATGTCCAGTTCCGCGCCCCGTGCGTACGTAGCGAAACATCCTCTAGCCCCCGCCAGCAGAGGGGCCACGGAGTCGGTGAGTAGGGCGATGCCCGGTTCCGCGCCCGGCGCGTACGTAGCCAAGCACCCCCTAGTCCCGCTCCCGTCGTCGCCCAGCGACAACTCAGGGGACGTCACTCAGTATATTACGCTCCCGAGTGACCAGAGGAGCTCCACCGAGATAATAACCCATCCCGGCTTGGGCTCGTGAGACACACGCACCTAAAGACCATTTAACTCATGAGAAACCTATTTTCAATAAAAACACACATGATCATGTATGCTCAATGCCATGCAATTAAAATCACATAAAATAACCAAAACATCCTGAACATCACTAACAACCAAACAAACAGCTCCGTCCTCAATCCATCCGACCCCTGAACTCCTCGGACTCAGTTCGGAATCAACAAACCAACCAGATGACAAAATAAATTATTGTAAAGGCAATAATACATTTAAATCTAAAACGAAGTGTGGGAAAATACTTACAGCGCTATATATGATTTTTAGAAGGTTCGGCGCGCAGTAAACGATGAGCGAAAAGCAACGTAACAGTGCAAATGCACTGTAGCCGTGGGTTGCAAAATACCCACTTTTGAACGGGGACAAACCAAGGCACGAAATTGATAGGGAATGGTCTAGGGATATTTATGAAACTAGTGGAAGCAAGCTTTGGCCGTAGGTGGTGGCGAAAATGCCGGTTGATGTAAAAAAAGAGCAAATCGGAGTTGAGCTCGTGGGAGCTACTCCGGTGACCGATCGAGGCCGGGGATGGGTGGGTTAGGTCGGCAAGAGGTAGGGGAAGAAGTGGTGAAGAGGTGGTGGCCGGAGGTGGAGCGACGGCGCCGGAAACGGCTCAAAACCGTGCAGCTTAGATGGGTTTTTCCGGCTAAACGACTGGCCGGACGGGGGAGATTTTCGGTGGGGTGGTTCACCGGAGTAAGGGGAAGATTTTGGTGGGGGTGGGTCTTGGCGTTGGGGCTGGACGGCGACGGAAATGAAGAGAGAGAGAGAGATCGTGCGAGCTGGGCGTACGCGGGAAGGAAGGAAAGAAAAAGAAGAAGAAAAGAAAGAAAGAAGGAAAAGAAGAAAAGGAAAAGAGAGGAAAAAGAAAAAGAAAAGAAAAGAAAAGAAGGAGAAAGAAAATTAGGTCCAATCCTCACTTCTGGAGTCTAACGACTGATCCAAAAAAGATAACTTTAAAAGCAATAAAACCAAGAAAATATTGTAAACACGTCGTAAAGCTAAAATATATGAAATAACTAGTAAAAATCAACTATTAAATTTTAAATCCAAAAACAAGCTAAAATAAATTAAACAGCAATTTAAACTCAACAGCAAATAAAATCCAATTAAAATCTGATTATTTAAAATACAAGCACTATAATATTGATTAAATTAAAATATTCCTTCAGTGAAAATACACGTAAAAACGGGGTGTCACAACAAACCATGGAAAAGAAAGGGTAAAAGGACCTGCGACGTTGACAACCGTTTAGTTCATAAACTTCTCCCTTGCTTGCAGAGTTGAGTAAGGAGTTCTGGTACTCTGCCTTTTCCTTAAGACTCTTTTTTATGAGATCATTGTATCATTTGCTGAAATAGATAATAGTTATGGTAGTTCTATGTTAAAATTTTCACAGGATTATTAGTTTGTTCATTCTGGTGGACTAAAACAGAAAAGAATTAGCAAACTTGTAGTTTTGGTTTTAAAAGTAAAACAAACAAATGAAGAAAAGATGAAAACTAATCATGAAAATAATTTGGTAGATGACACTTGCTACATGTGACGAATCATGAGCATCTTTCATGTATGGCTTTACGAGATAAGGATGTTTAATATTGTAAAACAACTTTGGTCAATGTGGGGGTTCTTTGAAAACATATACAACTTTAATTAACCAGATAAGGGTATGCATGTGTTGTTGGTATTCTTTTTAAATTGGTTAAGGCAATTTAATGTAGTAGTATAGATTTTTTGGGTCTGGCTTGCATTCTGTGCAAATTCTTAGGAGATCCGAAGTTGCACAGTCACACTTGCTTGTTGGTAATCCAGTCACTTAATACCTGTCATCTCTCACGTGTCCAACACATTTCATATGTTCTAAATATTTATTCGTGAGAAATATTTATTCATTAAATATAATAACTTGTATCCAAAAAGCCAAATATGAAATGTTAATTGGGGGAAAGGTTTTAGTTAGTTTATCTGTTTTGAACATGATGTTGTTGGTTAAAAGGAAGTCATCATCAAAATACTTGACATAAAAGACAGGCCTGTACATTGCTTGGATCAAGATTTTTCCTGAAACTAATGGACATGCTTTATGACTTGCTGTACATCGCATGCTGCAGAGTGCTTCTTCTGCTTTACAGGAACAAAAGAAAAGGCTTAAAAAACATAGTAAGTCCCTTGGCTTAAAGTCATTCAAAGTCTTCGTTATATTTGTATCTAAAATATCTATCTAAGAAAAATGGCCATAAGCAAGAGTAGAAACAGCTTGTGTATCTCATATTAGGGATCCTGGTTCATTGTTTGTAAGTATTGAAGCAGCATTGTATTTTTTTCACATTTTAGCCATATATGTATTAGTTGTAAATGAATGAACTGGAGCATTGTGTAAGGGCTGGCAGATAATATTTGGTGCAGTGGTTGAAGTCTATTTATTTGGTTTTACCAGTTACATGATGCATGTTTCACGTGTTTTTGAATGGATTAATCTTCATAGACCATGATTAAAGATGCTGGTATTGCCTTCCTGTACATGCCAATTATTAAAAAAAATTTCTCGTAGTCTTTATTGCGTAGTCATACTTAAGCGGTCTATATTACCATGTACGTTGATTCTTACAATTACATAGATAAACTGTTTGTACTTGTCATTCGATTTTCAGAATCTTATATCATGGCATCATCCCAATCATCATCTTCATTTGGTGATTTTGTGATGGAATCACCAACTTGTTGGTGTGGCTTGAAAACACAACTTAAGACATCCCGCACTAAGTCTAATCCTGGAAGAAAATTTTTTGCTTGCCCAAAGTATGATACGGTAAATCAACTATACAATAGTCATATTTGCATGTTAATATGAACATGTTCGAGTCTATTTGGTCACCCATGTTATCTGGGAGTTTGAACTTTGTGCAGGGAGATGCATGGTGTGAATTCTTCGTTTGGATGGATATATATCATTTGCTAGATCAAAACATTCGGACTAGAGAGAATAAAGTTTGGAGTATGTGGGATGAGGTCTTGCTGCGCGAGTGCCAAGTGCAGAAAAGGGAAGATAAAGTAAATGAGAGAGAGAGAACTCTTAAAAAAACAAATAGGAAATTATTGTGTTTGTATTGGGTTCTCACAGTTGTAATAATTTTAGCTTGGTTCGGATAATTTGTATGATAACTGTCACGTATTGAAGTACATCGTTTTCATATGGTTCCCCACATGTAAATTTATGTCAATGGTATGTTTTGGTTATGATGTACAACCAAGGGGAAGTTGTAAGATGGTTCCTATACGTGCGTTAACTGTGATTATGCCTTGAAGTACCTAATTGTAATTTTGTGGCATCCATGCACTTCCTGTGTAAGCTTCCAGCACCTATCAATTAGCAATGATACAAATATGCTTGTGTTCATATTTGACAGACTTCATCTATTTCTGGAATTCTAAGAAGAATATAACATAGTAGTGGTTATACAGAACCATTTTATTGCATTAATTTCTTGAAAATTGTGGTATTACATAAGCATCACGTTGACATTTCTAAAGACACAGCAGCCTACTCATTACCATCTAAGTGCATACAATCAGCCGAAGTTCTATTAAATTCAACGTGAATACAAAGATGTGCATACTATGTTTGCAACCACATTCACTGCTACAATATGATAAACATAAATTTTAATCCACAAAAAGCTCCTTTGCATGTTGCCTTGCATCTTCCAGCCGAACAGCCAAGCGGTTAAAACTCTTATCAAATGTAAACAAGGATGAAAGATCATTGACAATGCCTTCTGAACATTACACAGGGAAAAAAATCCATCCAATTATAACATGGGTATTACAAAGCTCATCAATCCAGCACTTCCAGCCGAAGCTCAACATTTCAACATGTTTGTACCTTCTTCATATAAAGTGAAGCTGCACAGTCACAAAAATCAAAGCAATATGATTAATTGAAGTCTGCTTCCTTTGTATATCACCAAATCGAAGGGAAAAAACAGGCATTCATGCGAGTGAGAGTAGTACTTACCATTTATAAAAGTCAGTAAAACCACTTGAAATTAATCCAGTGAATCCAATCGAAGTATTATTTAACTTTAGATTATATTAGCTTGCATGGGATCCTTTATGGCGATAAACTGAATTCCATGTGAATAGGACACCTAAGTTAATCTAAATAACTTAACATGTATTTCTGGATTAGCTAGTATCAATCTCAATTAATCTCAAGCCTATAGTTTCAGATTAATAAATATTCTCTCTATGGTTGCCAACAACAGAGGGCCATAACTGCCAAATATCTATTTATACCTTAATAGTTTCATCTGCCTAGAAATTATTATTCACATGTACTAAGAGGCAACATGGAAGGAAAAAATTGTAAGCCTTGCATACCTGTGTTCCTGAGACAAAAAATCCAGATCAGACAAGAAGTACCTCAATTTTTGCATTATTGGCCAATATGGTTCGTCATCAGTTTCACTTTATATGAAGAACCTACAAACATGCAAAACTTCTATAAACTACTTGGGATTAAATCAGATTACAATATTAAATTCTATAGCAACTAACAGATTACCTATTTAAAATTTCAGTACTTTTTATCATGTAGATTACTTGCATGCGCTGATCCTATAGATTTCCATAGCAAATAACACATAAACTGCCACCAGTGCTGCCTTACACCACTGCGAATAACAAGAAGTAAGAACCAAGAATTCATTACTTTATGAAAGATTAGTGGAAAATAACAAAGTCAACTGTTACATACCCCACATACCTTCCAAAAAGACAACCAAATACCAACACCCCACATATCTACAATATGATTTATCAATACAAAATATCCATCCAAGTGTCTCCATCATTAATAGTGACATCCTGTTTTTGGTCACCCATCTAAAAAAATCTCCAGAAAATAACCCAAAATTCATCCAAAAATTACACCAAATCAATAGTGGTCAACCATCTGCCAAAAAAAAAGTTGTTTAAAATTATTATTTATATCTTCCAATTACATACAAGGATGAAAGTAGAGATCCTAAGTTATGATCACATCTCATTTAACCAAAGACATATAGATACCACTATGGATATAAGACCTCCTCATTCCCCAATGGCAGGCCTTGTGTGAGCACACTGTTTTGTGTTCCAGAATCACCAACTCTCTCTACTGTATGATCAGGTTGAGATCCCGGGCTGTCAACCAATGTTGTTTCATGATCAAATATCAGCCTGCAGGTCTAATTGTAAAAAAGTATAGAAAAAAATCAATGAACTATATTAGTTTAATATGTTAAAAAAATGTTATATATATGTATATATATAAATACATATAAAGCCGCTGCAGTTTCACTTAATTAACGATACGTATGTGAAGATAATTACTGATTTCTTCTTTCTTTTTGTTCCCATCTTCTCAAGCGGCGGAACCTTTCTCTTAATTGGGGGTCTCCCTTTCCCTCGGACCACATTGGGGCTTAATATCTTCTTTCCCCTATCCGCGACTACGTTCTGGCCAACCATCGTTGATTCAGATTTCTCACCAAATCTTACATCATCATCATCACATTTCGAATCAAATTCATCGACGTACCGAAGGAAAGCATTGACACGCTCTTCACTTGCAGATATTTTTGTTGCTACCTTCATGCATCTTTTAACCACCATCTCATACCTCCTTGCATCTCCATTGGCCCGACAATCATCATAACTACTTGGGATCAATGTATATCTCCTTTTCTTGTCCTTTCTCCATCGATCCAAGACATATCTTGCAAGCAGCACACTAATCCTCTTAAACTGACAAACTCTAAGTACATGCCTACATAGAATTCCGCTCATTTCAAACAGAGCACATGTGCATTTTATCTCGCACTCCTCTTCATTATAATAAACTGTATAGTGGACAATTTTTGTGCAATCATCAAAAGATATTTCATCCAAGATATCGAAAGTTGAAATGCACCCCTGCTGGGAGACCAGTGTGCAATTACAACACATGAGGCCCAACAATTCTTTTTGGAACTCTTTAAACTCTGAATTTGTGTAAACCTTCTGAAACTGCTTCTCAAAGTTGAAAGGTGACATGCAGGGGATCGTTTGGTTAATAGAGTTGAAATCATCCGTGGTCTCCACCTCTACCTTCTTTCTTAGAGCATTATCAAATTGGTCGACGAATTCTTTCAAGGTCGTTCCAGAATGGACATACCGGTCGAAAAAAGCATTCATGCTTTCTGAACGCTGTGTCATGCTTATGCCAGCCCAAAACACATCTTTCAAATAAACTGGAACCCAAAAAGTCCTTTCCTCGTATAAGGACTAGAGCCAATTATTTTCTCGGAGATTATACTTATCAATTAGTTGACCCCACCTCTCCTCAAATTCCGTGCAGGAATGTGAATCATACAAAGCAGCCTGAATAGAGCTCTTCAACCTCGTGCTGAAATGCGAGTGAGATCCTAACTTCTCTGGAAGTTTGTGCATTATATGCCATAGACAATATCTATGGCGGGTATTCGGAAATACAGGGGCAATTGCGTTCTTCATTGCCCGGTCTTGGTCAATTATGATGGCTTTTGGCGCTAGACCATTCATGCATTCCAACCACATTCTAAACAACCAAATGAAGGTGTGTTTGTCCTCACTTGACAACAAGCCAGCCCCTAGCAGTATGGATTGCCCATGATGGTTAACACCGACAAATGGAGCAAAAGGCATTCCGTATCGGTTTGTTAGATACGTTGTGTCGAAGGTCACAACGTCCCTGAAACATTCATAAGCAGCTCGACTACGTGCATCGGCCCAAAATACATTTCTTAACCTTCCATCATCATCAACGTCGATGTCATAAACGAAACCATCATTCTGATGTCTCATTCTTTGGAAATAAACCCTAAGGGCTTCGCCACCTCCTTTGCCCAACCTTAAATGTCTAGACTTATCAATGAAATTTCAATAATCTTTCTCTTGGAATTCTAGGTTCTTAAATCCCCCAGCGTCAACCACAAGAGAATAATAATTCTTATTCATTCGGATACCGGCTTTATCATTCAGCTCGAGAATTCTTTGACTATATTGATTTAGTCTCTTGTAAGATCTTAATAGTCTTGTCTTCTTGGGGCTGACAGTAATATGGTTGTGCGTATTCTCAACAGTGGTCAGAACCCATTTTTCATTCTGTTTCAATATGGCATTTATCTTCGCCTTACAATCCTTTTTAGTCGTTGGCCGTGGCTTAGAGATATTACTGTGCTTCGGTTGGTATTTTCCGCCGCGAGCACAACCAATAGTGACATAAACAGGCCGACTATCATCATCTCTCTTCGTCCTCTGTGTCCTTACACCAAACCCCTCTTGCTTCACATATTTTTTATAGTACCCCAAAAGCTCTTTTACACTCTCGAATTCCATCCCAGATCTTGGAGCTTCAACCCGTATCTCATCATCCGGGACAACGGTGCTACCCTTTAAGTCTTCATCTATGTCGAAGTACATTTCTAAAGATGAAAACAGTGGGATGGATTAGACCGAACTCAATGAGTGCATCATTAAAGTGAAAGCATACAAAACTTAAATACCATCAGCAGCATCATTAGAAAATGTACAACCAACATTTTCTGAGAACTCTGTGCATTCGGGAAATTCTCGCAAAGAAGCATATGGATTGCCTGACGAAGGGTCCTGCATAGTTTTTCAAAGCAAAAAAAATTATGGGTGTTAGTTTGGAACATCACTTCATCCAAGATTAATTCTGAAATTTGTTGGGTATTGGCTAAAAATGCTGGAATTTAGGGTAAGTAATACTTGGAATGGCTCTTCAACTCGATTAAAGTCATCCAGATTACTCGGTTGAGGGTAGGACATATTTATATCAACTTGATTCTGTAATTATGGAAATAGTTAGATTCATCCCGCATCTTTCAAACACACTTTATTTATATTTAATAGACACTGAAACAGAGAATGGCTTCCTTCGGATTTAAACTCGAAGCACAAAAAAATCAGCAATATATAAAACAAGAAATTTATGTAGATCTAATGTTTAAATGGAACGGTGCAATTCTCAGATTATACAACCGTCCTCATGAACACATTTAATGATGCCAATTTTAATAGATGAAACATGAGTGACAAAATAATAAGATTTCCAGCTTATCTTCTTTCTCCTAGGATGAAAATCTGAAGAAAAAATGAGTGTATACAATTTTCTTTAAGGAATGCAAATAAGAAAATTGATGTACCTACATAAAATGAGGTACAGTTTACAAAGACAACCAACAGCCCATGCAAAAATACTAAATTAAATTAATCACTTCATGCTAAAACATGGACATAAACTTTTCTTAAATCTTCAGTGGAGAGGGGAAAAAGATTGGTTAGAAACCTAATTAATCTTACTACTCTCCGGTGAATAGGCTCTGATGATGAAGAAAGTTTCTGCAGAGTATCATTTAGATATTATACAAATAAACTGCATGAAACCAAGATATTTTAATAAAAATATCCTAAGGCCATCAACACTGCATGGGAAATACAATTCAGCTATAACAAATGAAAAACATAACACCAAGATATTTATATTCCAAATTCATTTTAAAATTCACTTCATATTAATAGGTATATGGGCAGCTGTTTTTCTTACATGCATAAAAACCTACACTGCTTATTTCTTATTTTCTTAAGCATCTTGGTTATATAATGTTCACCATTCCTTAACCATATATGCTTGTGTTCACTGCTCATGTCATTAAACTGTGAGAATCCTATTTAAAATAAAAAAGATTATGTGATGAATCTCTATCAGATTCGCATATTTCTCTTACTTGGTTATCATAAGATCAACCACTTCATATTAACAACAAAATGCACGACTCAAAACTTCTACAAAGCATTTTGCAGATCCTGTATGGCTCCATTCAGTTTCATTCTATGGCTAACTTTCAAGTTTCCACCATATAATGGTTAATAATTTTCCCACAAACTATGCACAGAATACCACATGGATAGTAAAATGCAGCACATCAATTCTACTTGTGAGGAAGATTTCTCTGAAAAATCAATTAAGTTCAGTAAACTCACCTGGAACCACTGGCAAAAAAAAATTCATGGAATTCTAAGGAGCACCTTTTGATAGACCAATAAATAGACTATCAAAAAAGAAGATATAGGTAGCCACACCGAGATCAGAAATCAGAGAGTGAAAGGTCTAAAATCAAATCAGCATAAACATAAACACATCCATTTAGGGAGTCTTAATTCTCTCTACCAATTTGGGGCTCACCCTCTCCATGTTTAAGTTGTAACGAGTAAAGATTCAGGGAGAGGCACTGAGGCAAGGTGGAGCGTGTCCAAGCCCTCAGTGAGTCCACTCAGTCATACCAACTTACAATCTCAGACTCAGTACCCCACCCACGTCCCTCTTAGTTTCTGCACACACTCACAAATACACACCCCTCGCTTCTAGACAACTGATATCACACACCTGATTCACCTCTCTCTCTCTCTCTCTCTCTCTCTCTCTCACAATCGAAAGAAAAAGCATTCTTCTTCATTAGTTTTTAAAATAGTATCATCAATGCAAGCTTTGCGACCTGCATGCTCCAGTCCAACCAAATCGAGGTAATCACTACTTTTCGAATGCACCAAAAGGAAGGCAACATGCAATGTGTTAATATATACGTATTTAGGGCTGCTACAATTAGATTTCAAACTAAACTTTCACTCCAGTACAATAAAAACGATGCCTTTCAAAACTTTAATGAAAACAGAGGTCATTAGCAGCGGAAAGTTTGGTTTTTTCTCCATGCCCTAACTCTTTCGAAACCCTTCTCACAAAACCCTTTTATTGCACCTCTCTCAGTAAACAATAACAACTTAATCATATGAAACGAAAAACGGAACAACTTTTTACCGTTGACCAGGGACGGCGGCGAAACAGAGTAACGTTGGAGGGCTTTGTTACTCGGGGTTAATGTGCGATTTGCTCCGTCAGAGGAGCACTCAGGGAGTGGTGGTGCTGTGCAGGAAGAGGAACATCGCTTGGTATCGTTGAACGGAGAGACGGCATTGCTGGGCGACGCTGGGCAGAGGAAGGTGATGTGATGCGGGCAAGCTAGGGAGGAGCTCTTTCGCGGGACAAACTCGAATGGGAAAGCGAATGACGAAAAGCCATCCAACCGAATTACAAAACATACACAAAACGCACCGTTTTGTTTAAAAAAAAAAAAAAAGGCAGCCACGTAGAGTGTGCACTGTGTGCAGCGCTACAGTGGCTACTCTATAGCATTACTCTTTCCTTTTAATATTTTTTTACCATCTAAATATAGCCAATTCAAATTTTCGGCCAAATCATTTTTTTACCCTAAAATATTCTTCCACCTGAAAGACCCACATTCCCGCTTAAGAATAGAAGTTGTCGGATAATTCTTTAATTAATAATTTAATGGAATATAATGACCAGTAAAATGGCCCAAGGAAGTCGATCATTACCAAATATTTTATTTATCTTTTTTATCGAACAATTGTGCACCAAAGGACGTAAAATAAAAAAATATACCTCTCCTCACTTGACAAATATATACTTTTGAAATTCTTTTATATTTTATTCTGTAAATGTTTTTATACTTTGCAACGACAAAATATAGGAATCTTTGTAAATATTTTTTTTAATTTATTATACTCCAATTATCATTCGAAATTTCGAATTAAAATAAATAAAAATTTTAAAATTAATATTTTAATAGAATAGTGATATTTGTAGTTTGTTATTTGGTATTGTTAAAAAGTAGTTAACTAAATTAAATAAATAAATAAATTTTCTAATTAAAATTTGGCTAAAGACTGCTCTTAATTAATTGAAGGTTTTCCCAGAATACAATCTAAGAGAATCAGCTGCTAGTAACTAAGAACGCATAGCAGGTTCAATAACCAAGCATAAATGACCACAAGTTCAGCTGCTAGTAACTAAAAATAAGAAGAAACCCCAAGAAGAAACCAAGAGTCTAAGCTGTTAAACTCGACTACCAAACAAAATAGGCAATAAATTGAAGACCTCAAAATGAAACGAGAAGCAAAATTCATTCATCTATACATAATTCCAAAACTTGAAACCTAAAAGAGCATCAAATCAGGTTGAGCAAGCTAACAAGCCACAGCACGCATGGTATGTAATTATAATGCAAGTGGTCAGAGGGACCTCGGACCAGGTGAGCAAATCACAATGGATGTGTGAGGCTTCCTCATCGGTGAGTAGATCGGTAGTGGTGGACGTGCGAGACTTCCTCACTGGTGAGCAGATTGGCAGTAGTGGACGTGTGAGGCTTCCTTTCTAGGAGAAGAGGCTTCAGTGAAAGAGGGAAGGAGGAAGGGTTTTTCACGAAGGACATTCTTTCAAAGTTATCAGGTGTGGACATGTATATAGGATTTGAAATGGAGGAACTATGGGGCAAAATTCCATCGGATGATTGTTATTTGAGGAACAGCAGATCGATCGGCTATAAGATTTCCTCAAAATAAAATCAATCATACAAGGTAAAATATTTACGCGATTCGACAATGTGCTTACATGTATAGAACTATTTCAAATGATAAATAAATATAATACGGTGGCTGTACAAGAGAAAATAATATCTATTCTATTATAATAAGTGGTTATCTAACTATAAATAGTAACTTTTATTATTTTTTTGTTAACTTTTCTTTTTTTTTTCATTAAGTCTTATTTTACTAAAAGGAGTTTAAGACCATTGAACATTTGACGTGTAGCTCCATTGTAAAAGTTAATAAATGATCCTGTTTTACCAAAAGGCCCTTAATAGCCCAGCGGAACACATGAATTGAAGTCTATTTTTTCTGTCCTTTTTGTTCCAACAGTGTACTCATTTTCCTTTCCTTCTGTTTCACTTCTTTTTAAATAAAAAAATGAAAATGACTTTACTCTTTAGAACAAAATGTACAACCAACATTTTCTGAGAACTCTGTGCATTCGGGAAATTCTCGCAAAGAAGCATATGGATTGCCTGACGAAGGGTCCTGCATAGTTTTTCAAAGCAAAAAAAATTATGGGTGTTAGTTTGGAACATCACTTCATCCAAGATTAATTCTGAAATTTGTTGGGTATTGGCTAAAAATGCAGGAATTTAGGGTAAGTAATACTTGGAATGGCTCTTCAACTCGATTAAAGTCATCCAGATTACTCGGTTGAGGGTAGGACATATTTACATCAACTTGATTCTGTAATTATGGAAATAGTTAGATTCATGAGCATCTTTCAAACACACTTTATTTAAATTTAATAGACACTGAAACAGAGAATGGCTTCCTTCGGATTTAAACTCGAAGCACAAAAAAATCAGCAATATATAAAACAAGAAATTTATGTAGATCTAATGTTTAAATGGAACGGTGCAATTCTCAGATTATACAACCGTCCTCATGAACACATTTAATGATGCCAATTTTAATAGATGAAACATGAGTGACAAAATAATAAGATTTCCAGCTTATCTTCTTTCTCCTAGGATGAAAATCTGAAGAAAAAAGGAGTGTATACAATTTTCTTTAAGGAATGCAAATAAGAAAATTGATGTACCTACATAAAATGCAGGTACAGTTTACAAAGACAACCAACAGCCCATGCAAAAATACTAAATTAAATTAATCACTTCATGCTGAAACATGGACATAAACTTTTCTTAAATCTTCAGTGGAGAGGGGAAAAAGATTGGTTAGAAACCAAATTAATCTTACTACTCTCCGGAGAATAGGCTCTGATGATGAAGAAAGTTTCTGCAGAGTATCCTTTAGATCTTATACAAATAAACTGCATGAAACCAGGATATTTTAATAAAAATATCCTAAGGCCATCAACACTGCATGGGAAATACAATTCAGCTATAACAAATGAAAAACATAACACCAAGATATTTATATTCCAAATTCATTTTAAAATTCACTTCATATTAATAGGTATATGGGCAGCTTTTTTCTTACATGCATAAAAACCTACACTGCTTATTTCTTATTTTCTTAAGCATCTTGGTTATCATAATGTTCACCATTCCTTAACCATATATGCTTGTGTTCACTGCTCATGTCATTAAACTGTGAGAATCTATTTAAAATAAAAAGATTATGTGATGAATCTCTATCAGATTCGCATATTTCTCTTACTTGGTTATCATAAGATCAACCACTTCATATTAACAACAAAATGCACACTCAAAACTTCTACAAAGCATTTTGCAGATCCTGTATGGCTCCATTCAGTTTCATTCTATGGCTAACTTTCAAGTTTCCACCATATAATGGTTAATAATTTTCCCACAAACTATGCACAGAATACCACATGGATAGTAAAATGCAGCACATCAATTCTACTTGTGAGGAAGATTTCTCTGAAAAATCAATTAAGTTCAGTAAACTCACCTGGAACCACTGGCAAAAAAAAATTCATGGAATTCTAAGGAGCACCTTTTGATAGACCAATAAATAGACTATCAAAAAAGAAGATATAGGTAGCCACACCGAGATCAGAAATCAGAGAGTGAAAGGTCTAAAATCAAATCAGCATAAACATAAACACATCCATTTAGGGAGTCTTAATTCTCTCTGCCAATTTGGGGCTCACCCTCTCCATGTTTAAGTGTAACGAGTAAAGATTCAGGGAGAGGCACTGAGGCAGGGTGGAGCGTGTCCAAGCCCCCAGTGAGTCCACTCAGTCAGACCAACTTACAATCTCAGACTCAGTACCCCACCCACGTCCCTCTCAGTTTCTGCACACACTCACAAATACACACCCCTCGCTTCTAGACAACTGATATCACACACCTGATTCACCTCTCTCTCTCTCTCTCTCTCTCTCTCTCTCACAATCGAAAGAAAAAGCATTCTTCTTCATTAGTTTTTAAAATAGTATCATCAATGCAAGCTTTGCGACCTGCATGCTCCAGTCCAACCAAATCGAGGTAATCACTACTTTTCGAATGCACCAAAAGGAAGGCAACAGGCAATGTGTTAATATATACGTATTTAGGGCTGCTACAATTAGATTTCAAACTAAACTTTCACTCCAGTACAATAAAAAGATGCCTTTCAAAACTTTAATGAAAACAGAGGTCATTAAAGCAGAAAGTTTGGTTTTTTCTCCATGCCCTAACTCTTTCGAAACCCTTCTCACAAAACCCTTTTATTGCACCTCTCTCAGTAAACAATAACAACTTAATCATATGAAAGAAAAACGGAACAACTTTTTACCGTTGACCAGGGACGGCGGCAAAACAGAGAACGTTGGAGGGCTTTGTTACTCGGGGTTAATGTGCGATTTGCTCCGTCAGAGGAGCACTCAGGGAGGGTGGCGCTGTGCAGGCAGAGGAACATCGCTTGGTGTCACTGAACGGAGAGACGGCATCGCTGGCGGCGCTGGGCAGAGGAAGGTGATGCGACGCGGCAGGCTAGGGAGGAGCTCTTTCGCGGGACAAATTCGAATGGGAAGCAAATGATGAAAAGCCAATCCAACCGAATTACAAAACATACACAAAACGCACCGTTTTGTTTAAAAAAAAAAAAAAAGGCAGCCACGTAGAGTGTGCACTGTGTGCAGCGCTACAGTGGCTACTCTATAGCATTACTCTTTCCTTTTAATATTTTTTTACCATCTAAATATAGCCAATTCAAATTTTCGGCCAAATCATTTTTTTACCCTAAAATATTCTTCCACCTGAAAGACCCACATTCCCGCTTAAGAATAGAAGTTGTCGGATAATTCTTTAATTAATAATTTAATGGAATATAATGACCAGTAAAATGGCCCAAGGAAGTCGATCATTACCAAATATTTTATTTATCTTTTTTATCGAACAATTGTGCACCAAAGGACGTAAAATAAAAAAATATACCTCTCCTCACTTGACAAATATATACTTTTGAAATTCTTTTATATTTTATTCTGTAAATGTTTTTATACTTTGCAACGACAAAATATAGGAATCTTTGTAAATATTTTTTTTAATTTATTATACTCCAATTATCATTCGAAATTTCGAATTAAAATAAATAAAAATTTTAAAATTAATATTTTAATAGAATAGGGATATTTGTAGTTTGTTATTTGGTGTTGTTAAAAAGTAGTTAACTAAATTAAATAAATAAATAAATTTTCTAATTAAAATTTGGCTAAAGACTGCTCTTAATTAATTGAAGGTTTTCCCAGAATACAATCTAAGAGAATCAGCTGCTAGTAACTAAGAACGCATAGCAGGTTCAATAACCAAGCATAAATGACCACAAGTTCAGCTGCTAGTAACTAAAAATAAGAAGAAACCCCAAGAAGAAACCAAGAGTCTAAGCTGTTAAACTCGACTACCAAACAAAATAGGCAATAAATTGAAGACCTCAAAATGAAACGAGAAGCAAAATTCATTCATCTATACATAATTCCAAAACTTGAAACCTGAGAGAGCATCAAATCAGGTTCAGCAAGCTAACAAGCCACAGCACGCATGGTATGTAATTATAATGTAAGTGGTCAGAGAGACCTCGGACCAGGTGAGCAAACCAGCAATGGATGTGTGAGGCTTCCTCATCGGCGAGTAGATCGGTAGTGGTGGACGTGCGAGACTTTCTCACTGATGAGCAGATTGGCAGTAGTGGACGTGTGAGGCTTCCTTTCTAGGAGAAGAGGAGGCTTCAGTGAAAGAGGGAGGAGGAGGAAGGGTTTTTCACGAAGGACATTCTTTCAAAGTTATCAGGTGTGGACATGTATATAGGATTTGAAATGGAGGAACTATGGGGCAAAATTCCATCGGATGATTGTTATTTGAGGAATAGCAGATCGATCGGCTATAAGATTTCCTCAAAATAAAATCAATCATACAAGGTAAAATATTTACACGATTCGACAATGTGCTTACATCTATAAAATTAAAAAGGGTTTTATTTCAGATGATAAATAAATATAATACGGTGGTTGTACAAGAGAAAATAATATCTATTCTATTATAATAAGTGGTTATCTAATTATGAATAGTAACTTTTATTATTTTTTTGTTAACTTTTCTTTTTTTTTCATTAAGTCTTATTTTATCAAAAGGAGCTTAAGACCCTTGAACATTTAACGTGTAGTTCCATTGTAAAAGTTAATAAAGGATCCTATTTTAACAAAAAAGCCCTTAATAGCCCAGCGGAGCACATGAATTGAAGTCTATTTTTTATGTCATTTTTGTTCCGATAGTGTACTCATTTTCATTTCCTTCTGTTTCAATTCTTTTTAAATAAAAAAATGAAAATGACTTTACTCTTTAGAACAGAAACACTTTAAGGCATTCTCATTGTAACATTTAACTTTAAGTAAATTTAACTGATAAAATACTTAAAACACTCAATATATAATATTAATTTAATTAGAATATAATTATTATTAATATTAATATTTAATATTATTAATTTGAATAGAATATAATAATTATTATTATTTTAATTAGTAGAACTATAAAATGTGATAAAAATAAAAATTAAAAAAATTATTAAATTAATAATATTTTATTAGTATATAAAGTAAATAGATAATCCATGTAGCACCCATGCTCTCTTTTTCTTCGAAAACGTCCAGCATAGAAGCTCAACCCTCCATCTCTCTCGTCTGTCTCTCCCATCGCAAATCCACCACACCCAAGCTCTCTTTCTCTTGCTCGTCTCTCTCTCTCTCTCATCGACGCCAGCCAGCCCAAGAGTGGGCACTGAAGCTCTTCTCTCTCTCTCTCTCTCTCTCTCATAAAAAACGTATGTTTAAGAAGCTCAACCATAGAGGACAATGGTGGTAGTTGGTGGCTGGTGGTTGACTGCGTCGTGCTGGAGGCTGCGTCGACCTGGTGGATGGATCGCGTTGGTGGCTGTGTCTAGCTGGTGGTGGCTGCATCGAGTTGGTGGCAGCATTTGGTGGCGCCTGCAGGCTGGCTAGTGGCAGCAACATGTGGCTGGGTGAGGTGAAATGCTGAGAAAAAAAAATGTTTAGGGATTTTTGAGAAAAATTCTGATGGAGTTGTCCTCATGTAAAGTTTTACTATATTAGTGACAAGGCAGTTCCTTATTTGAGGCTAGTTTAACCACAAAAATAGAAGGTACCACTTTGAAGTGATTCTGCACTAAAAATTGCAATGAATCCTTATTGAAGTGGGTCATGAAACTGGGCCGCCACAAACACGTTGAGTTTCATTCACTGGATATCCTACGTATGATCTAGTTTATCCATTTAGGTTATCAAGAAAAATTATGAATTCGGCATTTAAGGATCAAGAAGTTACTTGCATAAACAAAAACCTGCCATTGGCCTTTCTTTTTTTTCTTATTTTATTTTTGCTTTATCTTTGTTTTGGGGGTAAGAACATCATTCAAATTCCGTAAAGTTGATTATGAATGTGAATTGACCTCTATTATACCATCTGATTGCAATAAGTGTGCCTGATTTCTAGGAATATATGTTTTTTTATTAAAAAAAATGGAAGAGGGATGGTACCCTCGTGTTTAACTGGAACATTGTTTGTTTGAACAGTTTGTTAAATTTTTTTTTTTAAGCTGCCCTAGTTTGATCAATTTTTGGCATTCCATAGAGTTTTCCATACTCATGAAAGTTGTAGAATCATGATGGCGATGCTATAGGTAGGGCTGGTAATACGTGACATGACCCATTAATGCAACAAAGACATGACACGATAACAGCAGACTTGAGTTTAGTGCTAACGGGTTTGGGTCAAAACGGGTGAACTCGTTAAGACACGATTACTTAACAAGTTGATAACGGGTCATCCTAACGACCCGTTAGAATTGTACAGAAAACCGAGAAACTGGCCGGAACCGATCAAACCGACCGCCGAATTAGGGAACCGATCGAAACCGTTGGAGAACCAATCAGCTGGCGGTAGGATTTAAGCCAAACCGACGTCGATTGGTTTGGTTCCCATTTCGATCCAAGAAAAAACTATTGAACAAGCCAACGTCAACTATATTTATTTTTTTCAAATATGTGTAAATGAAACGACGCCATTTCACTTAAGTGAAACGGAGTCGTTTTGATAACGTAGGATACCAAAAAAAAAAAAGCAACGGCACCGTTTGGTCTCACCAAATGGCACCATTCAGTCTAGGGTTAGCCTTCGAAGAAAGACCCCCTTTCTTCTCTTTTCTTCCTTCGCCGTCACCTCTCTCTCTCTCTCTCTCTCTCTCTCTCTCTCTCTCTACTCTGTCTTTGGTGAGACCACAAGCTTACACGCGGGCATGAGCCACCACCTCCTCCTCCCTCGCCATTGAAGTCCCACTGCACTAATGGAAAGTGAAAACCGATCCCCAAATTGTCGAACCGATCGATGTCGACCGATCAAACTCCGGCCAATTCTCTTCTTCCCTATCGATCAGTTTCAGTCGAGATGTTTGGATATTTAATGTGTCGGTAGGGTCTCGGTTTGCCACCAAACCAATGCCAAACTTTCGGTTTTCAGCCCTATGACCCGTTAAGAAAGTTATAATTACAATTATACCATTATATTTAAAAGTAAAATTGTTGAAATTTTAATTTTATATTTTCATTGTTTGGATTGTAATTTTGAATTTGTAGTTAGTCTTATATTTTTTTTTTTACAGATATTGTGATTTTATTAATTATATAAATTTATGCTAAAATTAATCAGGTTAAACGGATTAATTTTATGTATGTTCAACCCCTTTACATAAACAGGTTAGGTTGGGTCAACCCATTATGTTAATGAGTCAAGCCTATAGGCTCAGATGTGTTGTCTGTTAATGTGGATAGTAAGGTATTCTCAGAATACTCTACTACTATTTATTATTTTATTATTACTTTTTGTCTATTTTTTATTACTATTTATTACTTTTTATTACTATTCAATATTCTATTATTACTTTTTCATTATTATTTATAAAGTATTTGAGATCACCTCACTACCTAAAAGCAACTTAGTGGACCACTATGTCACTTTTTTTTTCCTCCATCAGTTGAGGCTGATATCAGTTTAGTTTGTGGATAGAAAGTTGGCTAATGCAATTTAAAACGTTGTTTTCCAATTGCCATGAATGTTTTGGCTATTTGATGGGCAAGTTATCCTAGGCCACAATTCTAAATATTGTTTAAAAACTACTTTTGAGATGTCGATTTAACATAAATGTTTGCTACTAACATGACAGGCAGATACTCCAGGGCCTCGATGTGGCTTGAGATTGCTAGCTAGTCACTCAATTTCTGTCACAGACAGTTGCTCTGCGTGTATTTGATGTGCCTTTGCTTGGCTTCNCGTAGGCAGTGGGGCCGAACCTCGTTAACATACTGAGTTTGCTTCTCTCTTACCCTTACTCTTTATATTTATTGTTGTTTCATATTTTGTTTATATTTTATATTGTATATTTGATTTATAATTGTTATTTTTTTAAATACAACTCAATTCACCTCCCCTCTTGTGTTAGTCATCTGGGCAACAAAAAAGATTCACATGTCAAAGACATCGTCATTCACTTTTCAAAAATTTCAAACCTAATCTTTTTACTTTTTGCATATGACAAAAGGAGCACACTTTAGTTTTCAAAAAATTCAAACCTAATCTTTTACTTTTTGCATATGACAAGAGGAGCACACTTTACTTTTCAAATATTTCAAACAAAGACATCTTCCTTTTGCATAAGTCAAGAAAAGCATCTATCACTTTTGAAAATATTCAAATAAAACATGCACATGTGAAAGATGACAATCAATCATCTTAATATTTTCAAAGTTCAAACCTTTAATCATGTCGTGCACATGTGAAAGATGACAATCAATCATCTTTCAAAATTTTCAAATTTAATTTTCAAAATATTCATGCATGTGTGGAAAATGTATTTTAATGCTTTATGATAAAATATTAATTTTGAACCTTAATCCTAATTTCGAATTTTTAAGAGATTTACAACATTACTCTATGACTTTAATGTGAACTTGTTCCCTTCTTGCTCATGCTTGGTTCCTTGATGTGCTTGACTCCATTGTGTGGACAACTTGAGCTTGAGACTCATTCATTCTTTGAAATCATTTGTTATCATCAAAATCCATGTGTAGATATATAATTACATAAAACTTGAAATCTTAGGTTTAACAGATGCCATTACAATGGTTAGAAATGCAGTTAGATATGTGAGTTCATCTCCCACAAGATTAGAAAAGCTTAAGAGATGTGCAGAAAAAGAAAAAATTGATTGTAAAAAAATGTTATGTCTTGATGTACAGACATGATAGAACTCAACCTATTTGATGTTGGAGGCAACTGAGAAGTTTGAGAAGGCTTTCAGGCGGATGGAGAGTGAGGATTATAATTTCCTTTCTTACTTTGATGATGGGCACATGGGACCTCCTAAAGCTATGGAGTGGGAGACAGTGCGGGTGTTTGTCATGTTTTTGGAGATGTTTTATGAAGCCACTACTAGATTTTCTGGATCTTTATATGTGACAGCCAACACCAGTTTTTTAGAGATTTGTGATTTCCAAAACGAATTGATTATATTGAGTGAGAGTACTAATACTTGTTTGAGGAGTATGGTCATAAACATGAAAACCAAATATAATAAGTATTGGGGGTCATTAGATAGGATGAACTTGCTCATGTTAATTGCTGTTGTACTTGATCCACGAAACAAGTTGGGACTTCTTACTTTTGAATTGTAGAAAATTCATGATGAGTTCCGTGCTGAGAAGTTGGTTTCGAATGTGAGGCAGGTATTAGTAGATTTGTATGTAGAGTATAATGTTACATTCGGTTCCACCACGAGTACCCCAGCTTCTCAACCCCCTCCAACATCTAGATCCATGAATGAAGGTGATGGCAAACGTGAGACCAAATGGTTCCGGAAGTGGTTTAGGGTATCTTCCGCAGCCGGATCTAGTATTACCAAAACTGAAGTGGATCAATATTTATCAGATGGTTGTGAGGCACTTAGCGCATCGTTTGACTTGTTGACTTGGTGGAAAATAAATGAGGCTAACTATCCTATACTTGCGAGGATTGCACGAGACTTATTGGCCATACCTGTTTCTACGGTTGCGTCTGAGTCAGCATTTAATACGGGAGGTCGTGTGCTTGATCCTTTTCGGAGTTCGTTGGCTTCGAGAACTGTTGAGGCACTTATTTGCACTCAAAATTGGTTAAGGCATCCGTCAACACCCATTGATATTCGAGAGGCTATGGATAATGTGGAGAGCTTTGTAGTAGAATCGGGTAATGTTTTCTTTGTTTTCATTGTAATTTAATTTTGCCTATTTTTTCGTAATATGAATTCACTAACATTTGATATTTTATTCTTATTGATTCTTATAGAGTTGACCGCACAATCGAACGTGACAAGTATTGACGAATGAAGATAGAAGGCTTGAAGCAATAATGAGTGAACATGAAGATCAATATTCTTAATTTTTGGCATTGTTGCTATGTTTAAGTCTTTAAGACAATTTGTTTTTATTTATTTATGTTATTTTTTTACTTGCATTTTGCTATGCTTAAGACAACTTGAATTGTTTTCCAAATTTGTAATATGTAATACTAAATATCTAGTGAAGTTATTTTTATTTATTTTTAATTATGTAGTAAGTAATATAGTAATTAGTTAGTTAATAATTAATATGATGAATGCTTTAGTTATTTATTACTTTTATTTATTTTTAATATGAGTGATGAATTTACAACATCTTGTATGATGAATTGAATTATTAGTTAAGAATAAAAACTTAAAAAGATATTAGATGATGAATTTAGGAAAAAATATATATATATATATTTATAAAATAATTTTTTTAAAAAAAAAGCCCAAAAACCTAATGGATAAAAGGCCCAAAACAGGGCCCAAAACCCACGGTCCAAACCGACTAAGAAAACCGGAACCGATCGGCAAAGAAACCGGCCGGTTTTCTCCCCCCAACACGATCGGTTTCGGCAGGTTTGTTTTGATTTACACATTATGCCGATCGGTTTTCACCCCTAGTGGCAGCAACATGTGGCTAGGTGAGGTGAAATGCTGAGGGAAAAAATGTTTAGGGATTTTTGAGAAAAATTCTGATGGAGTTGTCCTCATGTAAAGTTTTACTATATTAGTGACAAGGCAATTCCTTATTTGAGGCTAGTTTAATCACAAAAATAGAAGGTACCACTTTGAAGCAGTTCTACACTAAAAATTGCAATGAATTCTTATTGAAGTTGGTCATTAAACTGGGCCGCCACAAACACGATGAGTTTCATTCACTGGATATCCTATGTATGATCTAGTTTATCCATTTAGGTTATCAAGAAAAATTATGAATTCGGCATTTAAGGATCAAGAAGTTACTTGCATAAACAAAAACCTGCCATTGGCTCTTTTTTTTCTTTTTTTTTGCTTTATCTTTGTTTTGGGGGTAAGAACATCATTCAAATTCCGTAAAGTTGATTATGAATGTGAATTGACCTCTATTATACCATCTGATTGCAATAAGTGTGCCTGATTTCTGGAGATATATGTTTTTTTTTAACAAAAAAATGAAGAGGGATGGTACCCTCTGTTTAACTGGAAATTGTTTGTTTGAACAGTTTGTTAGTTTTTTTTTTTTTTTTTTTTTTTAGCTGCCCTACTTTGAACAATTTTTGGCATTCCATAGAGTTTCCATACTCATGAAAGTTGTAGAATCAGAGGCGATGCTATAGGTAGGGCTGGTAATAGTGACAGATCCATTAATCCAACAAAGATACAACACGATAACAGCAGACTTTAGTTTAGTGCTAACGGGTTCGGGTCAAAACGGTGTGACTCGTTAAGACACGATTACTTAACAGGTTGTACAGAAAACCGAGAAATTGGCCAGAACCATCAAATCGCTGCCGCCGAGAGCGAACCGATCGAAACCGTTGGAGAACTGATCAGCTGGCGGTAGGATTTAAGCCAAACCGACGTCGGTTGGTTCGGTTCCCAGTTTGATCCAAGAAAAAACTGTTGAACCAGCCAACGTCAGCTATATTTATTTTTTTCAAATATGTGTAAATGAAACGACGCCGTTTCACTTCACTTAAGTGAAATGACGTCATTTTGATAACGTAGGATACAAAAAATAAATAAATGTAACGGCACCGTTTGGTCTCACCAAATGGCGCCATTTAGTCTAGGGTTAGCCTTCGAAGAAAGACCCCCATTCTTCTCTTTTCTTCCTTCATCGTCACCTCTCTCTCTCTCTCTCTCTCTCTCTCTCTCTCTCTCTCTCTCTCTCTCTGTGGTGAGACCACAACCTTACACGCGGGCATGAGCCACCACCTCCTCCTCCCTCGCCATTGAAAGTCCCACTGCATTAATGGAAAGTGGAAACCGATCCCCAAACCATTGAACCGATCGATGCCGATTGATCAAACTCCGGCCAATTCTCTTCTTCCCTATCGATCAATTTCGGTCGAGATGTTTGGATATTTAATGTGTCGGTGGGGTCTCGGTTTGCCACCGAAACCAATGCCAAACCTTCAGTTTTCAATCCTATGACCCGTTGAGAAAGTTATAATTACAATTATACCCTTATATCTAAAAGTAAAAGTGTTGGAATTTTAATTTTATATTTTTATTGTTTAGATTGTAATTTTGAATTTGTAGTTAGTTTTATAGATATTGTGATTTTAACAATTATATAAAATTATGCTAAAATTAATCAGGTTAAACGGATTAATTTTATGTATGTTCAACCTCTTTACATAAAAGGGTTAGGTCGGGTCAACCCATTATGTTAATGAGTCAAGCCTATAGGTTTAGATGTGTTGTCTGTTAATGTGGATAGTAAGGTATTCTCATAATACTCCACTACTATTTATTATTTTATTATTACTTTTTGTCTATTTTTTATTACTATTCAATATTCTATTATTACTTTTTTATTATTATTTATAGAGTATTTAAGATCACCTCACTAACTAAAAGCAACTTAGTGGACCACTATGTCACTTTTTTTTTCCTCCATCAGTTGAGGCTGATATCAGTTTAGTTTGTGGATAGAAAGTTGGCTAATGCAATTTAAAACGTTGTTTTCCAATTGCCATGAATGTTTTGGCTATTTGATGGGCAAGTTATCCTAGGCCACAATTCTAAATGTTGTTCAAAAACTACTTTTGAGATGTCGATTTAACATAAATGTTTGCTACTAACATGACAGGCAGATACTCCAGGGCCTCGATGTGGCTTGAGATTGCTAGCTAGTCACTCAATTTCTGTCACAGACAGTTGCTCTGCGTGTATTTGATGTGCCTTTGCTTGGCTTCAATGCAGCACAGACAATGAACAAAACATGAGATCTCTGTGCGAAGCATACTTGTTCTTCTCTCTCTCTCTCTCAAGAGAAAATCCTAACTTTCAGTCATTTGTGTTGCAGCAGCTAGGGTTGAGAATTTGAAAATTCCTGCACTCTCACATAGCGGTCTTCCGACCTCCCCAAGTTAGTTGTATATATGGGACTCGGTCTGGCACAATGGGCCAATGCCTGATCATCTATATTTTTTTAAAAATTATTAAAGAAATCATTTAATGAATTAAACTCTTTCTGCTCTTTCTTTTAATGACCATTGTGTTTCTACAATAGAGACATGATGCCCCTAAAAATGCATTGAGAATTGATTAATGATACGCACACAATACATTTTTACAATATATTTTATAACAATATTATAAGATGAGAATGTTATTATAAAATATTTTATTAAAATACTTCTCATTTAATATATTAACAATAATATAATATAAAAAATGTTTAGTGTAAAATCATTTTCCTTGAGAATTACTGTCTGCTGCATTGGAAGGGGATGTGCCCCTTATACTTAAAAGGTGTTCAAATGTGCTGTGTACACTATACATCATTTAATACCATATGTGAAGGGCTTTCGAGGAGTCTGGTCCCTATAAAAGCATTTGATGCAGCGTCACTTTCTTCGAACCGGATTTTATAGTATGGGAGGAAAATTAAATAGAATCTCAGTTACCTCATAAGGTACGCAGAAGGATTTAATTGATTAAACAGGAACTATCTTGAACACCATTATGACTGATTCCTCGCAGTAGTGAAACTAGCTAGGAACTTTTACCAGGGGGGAACCAACTTGGGAGCCAACTTTTACACGTTTATAAAAATTAAAAAATATTAAAAGATCATAAAATATAACTATATATAAAATTAGATTATAATAATTTGCGATTCCAATAATTTGCTATATATACATTGAAATAAAATTCTAAAAACCACATGAACTTAATATATGTTTTAAATTTCTAACAATAATGTTTTATGGAATAATATTAATTTATTATTATTTTTGTAATGAAATATTTAAAATTTATTTTTTTCATAAAAACTATTAAGTAATATTTTAAAATGTCATCTTTTATTCTAGTAAGTAAGTTAGTTTATCAAGTTTTATGCAAAAATCTAGATATTTTTGTATCACATTAAGCATATGATGTTATAAGTGAGACCTTAAATAACTTTTTTTTTACTCAATGAAGTCTAGAGGCGGATAAAACCTCTCAACCATTTTTCATGTAAATCATCAACCATAAATGATTTTTCTTATATTTTCATTTTGAATTTCATATTAAAAAGAAACATTGTATAACAAAAAAAACTTTAAAATTCATATTAATGAGTTTGTTATTTTTTTAAAATTTAGTTTTAATTTAATTTTAGTGAGGCCACGTACTTGAGAATAAATAATATATAAAAATTATATAAAAATTTGGAGAAAGACATTTATATCTATATTGAATTTTAGAAAATTTTAGAATACATGCTAGGATTGTAAATTTGGAGAAGAAGGGAGGGGGGCTAGTCATAACGTAGGTCCCGTCGTCGGTTCCTCGCATGTCAAAACGACACAATGGATGGTGATGTTTTACCATCTTAAGTTATCACTCATTTTGCAAAGTGATTACAAGTTAGTGAAGTTTTAGTTGACATCAAACATGCATCTTCCATGTTGGGTTTCTTGACAAAAGATTACACCATGATTTACGTCTCAAATTTACACTAAATTCCAAGTGTTAAGTTTACACAAACTTTCCCCAACTAGAGTATACAGACACTGTATATATCTGGGCTTGAAAAGAGGGCCGTAGGAGGAGTAGACTAGACTAGAGTGGACTTTACTTGCGTGAAATAAGTGGTCTATTATTGTTTGTCTCCTCTTTTGAGCGTAATAAGTTTTTGTCCATTAAAAGAAACTGAATGAGGTAACCTCTTTGGGGTTACGTTGGATTTAATCAGTTAGCTAAGTACCTGACATCTGAAACACTGACGCATTGCTAACTTATTTACTACGTCACTGAGCAGATCGATTGCGACTTCTTTTGTCTCTTTTATTCTTGGAAATGACCAATCGGGGTTGGCTTTTAAGCAACTCTGAGAGTGTTATAAGAAGACCCGGATCAGTCGGTTATGCAAAAAAAGTATATCATTTGGGCATAGGAATTCTCTGTGAGAAATACTGCAACAACAGAAACAGCATCTTGCATCCATACAGAGACAATAAAATGCAAATTCTTTTTTGTTTTCCTTTGGTTAAAACCCTATATTGTATATTCACGTCACGAACCCTATTTTCATTGATCACCTTCATGCAAGGCAGTTTTTATGGTAAACGTTGCAGTGCATACTGAATGGTTAAGTGAGTGTCAAGTGTAGAATGTGTGAAGTCCAATGAAATGGAGCGCCTAAAGTCAGCAAACAGTGAGGGATTCATGCCGGACTGGTGCCGTGAACTGGGTACGTACACGGAAGATGCAGTGGGGTCTATTTTGAGTCAAGATTGTTCAGAGGTTTGATTAATGAGCAATGTTATATGACATAGTGGAATGTGTAAATTTTACACAATCGCTTTAATGAAAAATGAGGTTTATGATTAAAAAATTAATTTTTTTTTATAAATATTTTATTAATTCACTTTTATAAAAAAGACTATACAATATTTATAGAATCATTACTACAAATATCATCTCTGTTTATTAATTTGCCCATCAACCACATATGAAAAAGAACAGAAAATAAAGAAAAGGGTATCAGTTCTTTTCAGCGGGAGAACCATCCGTCCCTACTCAACTAACTATCGACATTTGTCACATCAATCATGTACGGTTGTTCATTATGCGTAGAGAAAAAAGTTAAAAAGTACCGAGTAACACCACCCACATATCCTGCCGAGTTTGAGAGACAACAAACTAATTACGTACCTAAAATTTCCCAGGTAATTAAAAAGAAAAACAGTCTGAAGGGAAGAGGTTGCACACTTGTTAGTTTCTCGGGAAAACAGTGATCTTCTTCATGCATGCTTAGAGTACTGAGCACTCACAATGTATTTTTTCTCTTATCATTTAAAATATATTATTAAGATTTATTATTTTCTTTTATAAATTAATTTTTATAATATATCATATACCAATTTATCTAATTTTTCTTTATATCATTTAAATTTATACATTTTAATATTTTGTGAGAGAAAGTACAAGGAGAGAAATTAATTAATTAGAAAAAAAAGTACAAAAAGAGATAGAAAATAAATAAAAAAATATTTATATTTGTGCACAATCTCTTTTACATCTAGCGGCAACCTTATAGAAAAATAGAAAATAGAAATGAAATAAAACAAATCCGTTGGATGTAAATTTGAACTACTTTCTTTTATATTTTGAGCAATACTACACAACTTCCTAACCTCTCCACACCATATTTTTTTATTTTTTAATATTTTTTTGAATTTATTATTCTTAAACTAATTAAATTCTTCTATTCATTATTCATATATTAAATATTTGATAAAATAAAAATTTTTTTAAAAATTAAATTAAATATAATATGCGAAGGTTGTATGAATAGTATGAAAATGTGTATCTTTTTTCTTATATTTTATATAAAAATGAGTTTTACCTAGAGTGCTATTGGAACTCAAACTAATTACAAGAGAGGTTACTCGTTAGGTAATAAATAATTTGTACTGTATATCTCATGTAAGAAAATATTAAATTTATATATATTTTTAAATTCTTTTAAGAAGATCAGATAATAAAAAAATATTTATAAAAATAATGATAAAATATTAATCTTCACATTTATGCTAACGTATGCCAGCATAAGAGCTGGCCGGCACGCTGCCACTGTCCATCTCGTTTATATGAGTCTCCTGACTCGAAACACAGGCGTCTCGATCTTTGATTGCTAACACTGGAATCTTGTCAATCTGAGTGATCACTTTCCAAAGTATAATAGTGAGTGGCTTTTTGGTTCGGTGTCCAAGGAAGACTATGAACCGTTGGGCCTGCTCTGTTTCTTTGGAACAGCACATAGGGGTCTACGCACGTGGACTGGTACAATCATCTGTTCTGCTTGCTCAGACACAGAGTGAAATAAAAGAGGGGAAAAAAAAAAGGCGAGAGTTTGGAGACTGTGTTGGGAGAAAGAGAGAAATGTAAAACTATTGGAAAAAAAGGATCTGGCTTGCCTCCAGTTGCAAAGTAACAGGACATCTCCTGTTATTAGATCTAAGGGCTATTATTGCATCTTTTAAACAAAAAAAAGGGTGCTAATACTGTGTTGGAGAGGAACATGTTTTATTTATTTTTTATTTGTTAATTTCTGTCAAAATTTTACTACAAATAAATTTTAAAGATTCTTGTTTTTGCTACATTATTTATGTGTAGATATATAAATATATTATTTGTTATAAATAGTAGAAAAATAAAAATATATTAATGTCTTCCATGCTAGCACTTGTAAAAATATAAATATTAAAAAATAAAGAAATTTTGTTCCCCACGCTGGCCCTGGCAATAAATTTATGCCCAACACATTGCATCAACTATAATTGTTTTAACCAAAAAATTATTTATTTAATTATTAAACACACTAATAATAATAATAAAAAAACCATCTATTTATCAATTAAACATAGTAACTAGTATCAAATATATTTATATTTTTTTTAATATTTATATACAAACATATAAATAACATCACAATGGTCTCTTTAAATTTATTTTCATTAAAATTGCAAGTATATTTTCAACATGGTTAGATTTTACTTGCCAAGGCAACAAACAAAGCTGGCTGTTCAAGTCTCAACAGGAGGTGTCCTGTTACAGTGAAACTGGAGGCAAGCCGGATCCGGAAAAAAATCAGGTAGCAGACAATTCATCTACGTTCGTAAAGCCGTGTCTTTTCCCCCAAACAATGAAAGAAGATCTCAAACGAAATCAACGCACTGTCCTTTCTCTTCACCTCACCTCATCTCTGTCGCCCTTTGCACAGTTACTTAACTTCTTACTTGCAAACCCCCAATAAATACTGTACAAACAACACCCCCAAAGTTCCCACCATACCCTTCAGTCATTGGCTTTACCTCTCTCACTGCTAGGAGTCTCTGATATTTCACTCGGTTCCGAGTACTACGTACTATTCGCCTCGGATTCAGACAGAGAGAGAGAGATTTTAGAATGGGTTTGAAACTCTCTCACACCCTGCAACCCTAAGCCGTCCATTTGTGATGACTTGTTAACATCTTGGGAACCATGGGGAAGTGTGGATAACCAACCTCTACTTTCCATATGGAGTAATTAAGTTTGCAATGAGGTCATATCTTTTTAAGCCTTTTCCAGTGTTCTGATCGTTTATTTCTTTATCAGTAGGGTTACTGACTGTTACAGCTTATCAGTCTAACTCCTCCCCACCTCCACCTTTATGACCTATATGTGGCATCACAAGCCTTTAGATCACTTTCCTTGTCTGGATGATTGACGGAAGGTTAGTAAGGGAAAACGGCTATCTATATACATGCAGTCTCTTCTCTCTCTCTTTTTCTCTCTAAAATATTAGAATAACCTACAGATGCTGACTTCAGCAGATTTATTATGGCCAGTGTCAAAGAGCTGGCTGTACTGTAGCCCCATATATTGTTACTTCAATCTCGAAGAACTCGAATAACTGGTGTATTTGTGGACTTCAATGATGGAGTTCTGTTATCACAGTGATCACTTGAGGGAATATGATCAACATGCAACATGCCATCGTCAACATCATCACGACACTGCATGCATAGTTAGTTGAGCTAGCTGCATATGTACCTTTTACAATTTAAAAAATAAAAATTAACACACCATATATTAAGTATATATAATTCGTGTGATTGATATTATAAAATAGAAATGAAATATTAAGTAAATTCATATAACTTTTTACAAATTTATCGTGTACTCAGCAAAGTCATCCTAAGCAGAAAGACTTTTTTTTTTTTTAATTTTCCCTTGGTTGCTTTATCTTTCCACGCCTTTTTCATTTCTATTTTTTCATTTTCTTCACCCAAGTCAGTCTTCCTCAAGCTTCTTCCAATTTTTGTCGATTTAACGGGAGCAAATTAGGGAAACCATCACATTTTCCGTCCGATCATCAAGCATTCTCTTCCAAAATCTTCTCAACAACCCGATACTCTCACCTTCTCCCGCTCATTTTACTTAAAATAAAATATGACCTATAAATCTACAATTAAAATATGCTGAAAATAAATTTTAAAAAATAATAAAATCATATTTATAATCTTGAGTGTATAAATATCATATAATCATTTTTTTAAAAAAATAAATATAAAATTTACTTAAAAAATAAATAAATTTTCAACTGTACAACATTTACATCGTCTGTATATAACATAATAATCTAACGTGGGATATGAAGAAAAGTAAAAAGTGGCAAACTTTAGCTAAAGAGATACTCAAATTGATGCTAGTGCGCTGCAGGTTTTTGTTTTTGTTTCTCTTTCTCTTTAAAGGAGAACGAAATTAATGAACTGATTTCTCATTTTGAAATAATGGGATGGCCACTAATATCATAAGGTTCATCCTTGGGGTGATCACGGGCTGGACTGTGATTTCTGAATAAGAACGCGACATTGTTAAGATTTATTAAGTAAAATAAATAGTTTAATTTGGGTGAAGTTGCGATCGATGGGATTGGCCTCTGATACTAAAATTAAATTAAAAAAAAAAATTAATTTCATGGACAAAGATACCATAAAAAAGCATGCCGAGTAATGCTTTAGGGTTTAAGGTATGGATATATGCATGGGCAATGAGGTTTTATTCTCAGAAACCACAAAAAGAGACAAACCATGGATTTTCCCAATTTCACCAATATACAATGATGCCAAATGGGAATTCATCTAATGAAGAGAATTTCAACCATGGGTTGCTTTATTGTTTGATTCTACGTAATCGAGTCAAGGTTAAAACGAGTCATGAATGCGTTTTACTTCACTATATATTAGTTTTAAGTGTAAAAGATGAAAAATATTTAGAGAGGGAAAGAGATCATTATGGTCTGGGTGTGGCACAGTGTATTTTCATACGGCCGCTGTCTCTGTGGGCCGTGGGGGCTGAGAGAGAGAGCATTTATATGCTTTGCAGGTACACGACCCGAGAGATAATGACGTGGGTCTTCTTCAGCTGTTACATTTTCTAAAGCTATGGACTAGCTGTACCTCATATAATTGTTTGTTAGTTTTGACCCCTTTCCTCCCTAACTCTGTCACATCATACCATTTGACTCCCCCACTCCTTCCCGAATTATTAATAATCTATCAACTTGCTCCTCTTCGCAACTGAGAAATATGAATGGAGTAATTTTATGTACAATTTTTTAATAAGCAAGTTTTACATATTATTTTTTTTTAAACGAGATTTATAATTTAAAAATAATTTTTTTATACAGATATTATATTTATTTATTTATTTAAAAAAAATATGTAAGATTTGAACACTATAAAAGTGTAAATATCATTTCTCATATAGATTATAAGTTTCCGTTTAAATTTTGAATATCGTTTTTTCTAATTTCGTTTCATTTTATTATTATAATTTTTTTAAATTCTCTTACTGAATATAATAAATAATTTATTTTTTTTTAAATTACAATTCAATTTTTTTAAAATTCTAGAACAATAATATAATATTAAAAAATAATATTCGAATAATATTTTATTTAACTTTCATTTTTCATTTAAATTTATCTCATCTCATTTCTGAATTTGTATCAGCCCTAAGTCTATATATATAATTAATAATAAAGATATATATACAAATTTTAAATATGCAAGTGATTTTTATAAAATAAAATAATAACTAGATTTTTTTATGAAAAAATATAAAATACATCTCATCTCACTTTTTGTTGTTGTTGCGAATAGTCTTTTCATTATAATAAAATAGTCACAAAAATATGTTTTTCTTATAATGAGATACGTTAGATTTATCTAGACATATTATAAAAGCAGATTTATAAATTAAACTCATTATATGGTGTCATGCATTTCATAATTAAATAAATTTTACATTACGCGTATTACATCATATCAAATCAGTTAATAAGATCATTTTTATAACCTTTTAGTTTAAACCAAGCATTTATTATATATATTTATATATATATATATGAGTCAATGAAGGCATAACAGTATTAGAGATGTTATCCTAATAAGTAATATCAAGATAATCAAATCAAGATTTTGACTTGATATTATCTCTAAGACACATAATCTTCATTTGACTTTGTTGGTAAATGTTAATGTTAAAAAATAGTACAATAGGTAGGAAGGAGAGAAATAGAAATTTCCAACTTGTTATAGTGATTTGGGTCTCGATCGATGGGGTTTGGAGCCTTCGACAATGGTCTGGTGCTGCTATACGATATCTATACGTACATTCATGACAATGAACAAGAAATAAATATAAAGAAAATAAAGAGATGAAAACACAGATTTACGAAACTTGCTATAATACCTACATCCACAAATGGTTTGTTGGGAGGAATTTATTATAATATGATTATTTTACAAGCTCTCATGATCACTTATCATTATTGTACAATGAATATCATAAATCTATTTTTTAAAGGTGACCCTATCATTGGTGCTCTTGTTTCGGGAATGAACAAGCTAAAGAAGAGATCAAAGTAGCGATCTAGAAGAAGTCCCGAATAAGCTCTCAAAATCATCTCGTTTCCTCTATTTTATCTTCTATCCTTTGTTTCTTTCCGTCTCGTCATTTCTTCTTTATATCACATCTCTTATTTTTTTTTTTTAATATAACTCAGCTTTTTATCTCTTTCTTTTTTTTAATTTTTTTTTTCTCTTTTTTATCAGTGACGAGACTCTCAATTTTAGGTTAAGCTTAGAAAACATTTTGAACTTGTGATATTTTATTCCCTCCGGCGCACATTGATCTGTATCTATTTGTTTACGTATCATTTTCTTATATTATATTATATTATATTATATTATATATATATATTGTTAATTGTAAAATAGTTATAAAAGGATTATATAAATAGATATGGTAAGTGACAGATTAGGTGTGGGCTACGTGCATGTTTGGCAGAAAATATCTTTTTAATTCATAGCAGGGTGATTTTGAATTTTTAGCCAAAAACTTTTCCCTACTTGTTTCTTTTTATTTTTTTTTGGGTTCCCTACTTGTTTCTAAATATTAAATATACAAAACTCTTTTATCTCTATATATATTCAATTCTTCAATAAAAATATTTTAAGAGTAGAAAATACACAAACTTAACGAAAAAATTCATTAGGTGGGCCCATTACGATCGACTTATGGGGCACTTGAGATCCCATGGGGGTGACCACCATCTGCAACCCGTTGGTTCGTCCAGGTCGGGTGGTCGATGATGGCCGATTGTCCCTTGGACGGATGGATTAGATCAGCTGTCCATGTTGGTGGCCGCAACCCCATGTGACAACTCCGATTATGTTTTATTTATTTATTTGAATTTAGGTAATAAGTTTTGAAAAAAAAAAAACTTTCACAATTTCATTCATGTTTAAACATAATTCTAATTAGAAGGAATCCGTAACTTTTACCAGACTTTAAAATCTTCATGATCTCAACTCATTTTTAAATTATTCATAAGAACTCCTCACACCTTTTACATTCAAATTTCAAACAATATCACCTTACATACATAGGCTTGAATGAGATATCAATGTCCAATCTAAATGCATGCTTTGGTGACTGTTTGGCTGGATTATTAGATTGGTTTGTTGGTGGACCTCGGCGGGGAAAAAGGGGTAGGGCGGGTGGGGAGCGTGGGTTTGCGTGGTGTGGGGTACCCTAAAGCAACAGATCATGACTGCCTAATTGCCTTGCATTGCATGTTTTCACGTAGTTCCAAGGGAACAGCCCCAACAGAATCGTATGGATCAGTGATTTTATTTCTATGGCGGGCCATAGCTATGACCCTTAATTTGTTACTCATATTTCTTTTCATTCATTACTGGCTTGCATCACGTACGCAGTACTGCTTGATTTTACCTAGCCATCCCATGCCCACACATGCACTTTTTCTTATAACGTTATACATGCATATGTGGGTCATTCTAAAAGCATGTTCTTCCATTTGTTTTTAACTAACAAACCAGCCAGCACATGCACTTGGGGTGACCTGACTCACCAAACCCACCCNCCCCCCCCCCCCCTCCTATCCATGCACCTCTCCGATGGAAAACCAGAGACACGTACGTTGCACGTACAATTCTCCCAACCACTCCCCTCCCAACATTTATGTCTCTTGGTTTGGCAACTTGACAACACTTTTATATTTTAGGCTCCACTTAATGTTACAAACACATGTAATTGATGTGTGTGTGTATGTATATATATATAGTCTCTCTTTTCTTTTTTCTTGGCATTTTAATGTGGTCTGTTCAACCATACTACAGATGTTGCTACTTTTACTAAAAGTTTTTATATCATATATTATCCACGTGACATAATTTAATTTGAAAGATAAATTTAAAAATTTGAATCTTACAAATCAAACACATGTACAAGCAAATATTATTTTTACATCAAACACATGCAATACCCATATTAATTTATTGATTAACTGATGCAGGAAAGCCTGAGTCAAATGATATTAAGCTATCATTTTGCATGTTGATGGTGCTGATCTGCCAGTTGAACTACCTAGGAATGGCAAATGAATGCAAGCACAACATGAAATAGTGATCTTTCTGTATTTTGGGACAGTTTTGGACATTTTTCGATATTCTGTCTATAATTTTGGCTACGGGTATCAGAATCGCACATATAACCCCAATTCGGAAAAGCTTTATTCGGCATACATGTTATGCTCACTTAGCTATGCTCGATGTGCATAGTTTTGGAGGCCAAAATTCTCTATTTTTCCCTTCGAATCTCCAATTTCAAATATTTTTCCATTTTGTGGTAATATTTCAATTCTCGTTTAAAGTGATTTTAAACTCGATTTGTACAATATTTTTGACAAATTATTTCTTTAATTACATATTTATTTTGGGTGTGATTATTGGAATTTTATTATTTTGGTAAAATTATGATATTTTCAATTTACAGTTATTACAGCCTGGCTTGTAGGTTGAGTTGGACATTCTTGAATTTTGACAATTTGAATTGAACACCAGAGTCGTTTTCTCTATATTTTTTAGTGAATATTTTGTATTTTTTGTATTAATGGTCATATAGTGGAACTAGCCACCAAAACTATCTCAATTCTGTCCTGTGTCATTAACTCTCACTTTTAACGGAAAAATATTTCTTACACCATAACGTTTTGGGATTACAAGAAAATTCCAAGAACTAAGATTTTATAAAACCTATACAAAAACACTTTGCTACGTGGAGTTAAAACTAAATATGCAGCGGAAGAAAATGCTTTTTGTCTAATGGTCAAGAATGCAAATAATTAAACTTGCAATTTTTCACCATAAGCTTAAGCTCTTAGAATAAATGACATGTTTGATTAAGCATAAGTAATGCCGAATATAGAGATCGCTGCAAGCGAGTTAACGACCCTGGTCTCTTTCTGATGTAATGGGTTTTCATTGAAATATCTTGATTATATAGATGAGATGTGATGAGATGAGATGAAATGTTTTAAATAGTAATAAATAAAATATTATTATAATATAATTTTTTAATATTAATTTTATATTAAAATTTAAAAAAATTAAATTATTTATTATATTTTATATAAAAATTTTAAAAAAATATAATAATAAATTGAGACGATGAGATTTTTAATTTTAATTAACCAAAGCCGCAGCTTGAATATTTTGTGGCGAATGAAGCCACGCGTTTCCCACCATGACGTGGGGCAATGGGGATACAAGGACAAAGTACGCTCTTAAGCTGACTGGGTTATATAGGCATCCTAAGTTTGATTGATACAGGGGCAGTCTGTAAAATGATTCTTTCTTTTGAGGGCCCCCGTGCAAAGCCATTTCATCCATTTGCTAGTCTTGAAAGTCATGGATACACTCGTGCAAACATGGAAGGGTACACGTGGGAGTACTGGAATGGCAGGAAAGAAAAACGAAGATCAGGAGGATATGCATGACGAGAGCGGTAGATTCTCCAACCCCAGCAACTAGCAAACAATGTTTTAACCCGTCAGTTATCTTCTCCATCACGGGATAAAAAAGAATGGGTTTCGGCTTTACGTTCTGTTCCTGCGCGTGGACACAGGACGCAAGAAGCCGTATCCCCAGGAAAGGATTCACTCTCTTTGCATTTTGGTCTGAAAAGTTGGAGACCAAGTGATCTATCGTCCTTTGTCTTGTGAATCTGACATATGATCCATTGTAATTTGGATGGTTTCTCTTGGCATCCTCATGTTGTAACTAACTGTTTCATCATCTTTGAAAATTCTTTCTTGTTGTTTAACGTTATATATATATATATATATGTAGAAAAAATAATCTGAAAAGATAGAGCAATATATATATTATTACAAACTTTTTTAAATTCTAATATAAAATATAATAAACAATTCAACTTTTTTAAATATCAAAATAATAATAATATTAAAAAATAATATTCTAATAATATTTTTTTTAACTTTCAACTTTCATCTTATCTCAATTCAACTCAACTCAACATCTAAACGCAATTTAAGACTTTGTCCTAGTTGGCTTGATCTTCTATACATAGGATGTTTAAAATATTCAGAGTAGTTAATACTTCTGTAGCGTTCAAAAGATCCTTGTCCTCTTTTCTTTTTCTTCTTTTTTTAAATACTGTTTTGGAAACATTTTAATTTTGATCATCGAATGGTGCATGCTCTGATTATGAGAAATCTCACACTTAGTGATTAGCAGGAACCAGCATGACATGACCCAAGACCATCCAATTATGGATCCTTTCTCTGAAACTTTTATGGATGTACTCTTCTGTGTAAATGAATATGGTAAAATTTCTGTGGTCATTGATGGATCATTGCGTTCTTTTCTAATGATATAACCGGAGTTAGTACTCATAGATTAATGGCCTTATTTTCACAATTGATGTATGAACTTGAAGTGCAGTCAGTGCCTTATGTGGATGTTACGAGAAACCCCTCTTTACTCAGCTGTGCGAATATTTTTTAGTGGTCAAGTTATATATATGACATTACCATTCTAGTAGGATTCATATATTTCTTTTGCAAATTTATGCAATTATTTAGGTTGAAAACTCTAATTATGTTTGGATCAATAGGACAACACTAGACAGAAATCTGATACTAGCCTGGTCATGATGACATCAAGAGAGTTCAATGATCTCATAAGCATGTTCACATGCATCTTAAATGCTATTGACAAGAGCTAGTACAGCTACAGACTCAACTCTCATGGAGAACGAACAATATTTAGAGACATACAAACATGCCTTGGTTTGGTTGGGACCCTATGTTCAGAGAGAGTTGTAGACTTTGGAAGCAAGTCCGATTCCGGAGTTCATATTCTTTTTATTGCTTTCTATTTGATTGCAGTTACTAATTACAGTTGTTGGGAGGTCAGTTTAGTTGGGCTGTTTCCGATAAAAAGTCAGGGCTTTCAAAGTTTTTGACCCACAGCCTTTCAGTTCTTCACAGCACAGATAGTACATTCCTGTTGCACTGTGACAAAATTTAAATGAAACGTCTGCCATTGGGTTTCCAGGGAGTGAAACTAAAGAAAGTTTTTTAAAAAGGACAAGTTTTTATTTTTATATTCAACAGTAACTTTTTTATTTTATTTTATTATATATTTAGGTAAGAGGCAATGAAATGCAGTCTCTAGAACGCACCTTACATGGAAACATGGCCATTCCTTTTAACTGGTTTTATTGAGGTTCTCTTTAGAATGTGCAGACACTGGGAACTTACATTCCAGTGTTTTAAATCATCAAGACATCATTATTTTAGAGCGGGGGGACCTGCAGGAAGGTTTAAAACTTGACCCGATTGAATAAAAGGATAACAAAATCAAATTCCAGAATTTCTTTCCAGCTGGATCATAAATTCAAGCTATACTGAAGGTTAATCCAAATAAAGTATATAAGATCCGGAAATCAGGAAGAAAACTTTCTGCTCCGTTGTAGAGTTCACTAAAATTTTTGTGTACTTTGAGTTATATATTGTCTTAAGCGTCGAAATACATACGAAAGAGGAAAAAACAAACTAGTTGTGAAGGCCTAGAAAGAAACTCCAAAGCTAGTTCTGTAAAAGGGGCACGAATCAAGTAATTATTTTTGCCAAAATGTTTGGTTTCGGGGGTCAACTTCAGGTAGTTAACTGACGAAGTTAAACCGAGTCTCATATAGTTAAAAAGGGGACTGATGTAGATGGCGACTGTAGCTTATTTACTAGTGTTGACATGGGTTGTGTTGTGTCAAAGTCTTATTTTCTTCTGCTTTTGAAAAGAAAGGTGTCTAGCCCTGCACGAGCCCAAGCTGGCACACATCACATTATGAGTCTTTCTTGTCAAATTACAAGGGGACACCCTAAGAACCTTCAACCATGAATAGAGAGAGAGAGTGTGTGTTTGGGGTGTCTCTCATTTTCACACGTGTGAATGATGTGGGTTATGTTGTGAGAAGAGGGAGGATAGCAAATATAATAATAAGAACTGGTCAAGTTAAAAAAGAGGTGGGGTGGGTCCGGATGCTTAACTACTTTCAAGCTGCATACACATTCTCTTTCTTCTCTATCGAATAGTCGGAGCCTGTGAGAGAGGAAGGAAGCCAAGTGGCCAAGTGGGTCTCTATACTTAACAATTCGCTGTGGCTCTTCTGTAGTTTCAAGTTTTCTCTTCTCATACTGCGGAAGTCCTTTCTCCTTCCCCTTTTCCTTTTTTCTGTCAAACTTTACTTCTCACTGTTGGTCCAACATGCCATTTTTTCATATTCTTCTGTGGCCGTAAAGATTAGTTTCTAACCGTTCTTTGTCATCAACGTTTGTGAGATAGGATATGAGGGGATGACTAACGAGTATGCTATGTATGCACCCGAAAACCAAAGTAACCTCAGCTGCTATTCATTAAGTTCTCCTTCCTCTATGTCTTCGTCGTTAGGGATGGTTGCAGAAATGGGTTCTCTCTCCCTCACTCGCAACTATGGAGTAGCGTCGGCAGTTTCTTCTTCGCAAGAAAACAATCTCTCCAAGAATTCTGAGTTGGAAAATAGGAGAGCTTGTTGGGGTTTTCCATTCAGGGGGAACTCCATTGCAAGAAGCTTTGAAGAGCACCACAACAGCAATGCTGGAGAGAGTAAGGACTCTGACAGCAGAGATGATTTTGGGAAAAATAATGAACTCATGGATCAGAATGTCGACCTAAATGATAAGAACTCGAACGAGAATGTGATGAGTGGGAAGGAAACAGATACCGGGCAGTCGAAACTTTGTGCTAGGGGGCATTGGAGGCCCGCAGAGGATACCAAGCTCAAGGAACTTGTGGCTCTTTATGGCCCTCAGAACTGGAACCTCATAGCTGAGAAGTTAGAAGGAAGATCGGGTAAGGAAGTGAGGGAAAGATAACTTGTTTTTATTTTCACTCATTTCCTCTTCGATGTAATATCGTTCTTTGGGTAAACTATTAAAATACCTTTTTATCAGCCTTTTCATTATATATGTAACTGTTCCTCATTCCTAATTTTCGTGGCTTTTCTGGGTTAAAAGGTAAGAGTTGCAGACTGCGATGGTTTAACCAGTTGGACCCAAGGATCAACAGAAGAGCTTTCAGTGAAGAAGAAGAAGAAAGGCTTATGCAAGCGCATAGAATTTATGGAAATAAATGGGCCATGATAGCTAGACTTTTCCCTGGAAGAACTGATAATGCAGTGAAGAACCATTGGCATGTTATAATGGCTAGGAAGTACAGAGAACAATCCAGTGCTTACCGGAGGAGGAAGCTGGGTCAATCTGTTTACAGAAGGATGGAGGAAAATCCTAACTTTGTCTGCAGAGATGCAGCCACAAGAACAGAAGCACTACCATACTGTCTCAATTTCCCCGGTGGAGGACTCAGCAATGCTACTCCTTTCCCATTTGGGACATTTGATGGTGCCAGTAATGGGGTTGATTGCGGCTTTAATGGTTCCCCCTCCATGACCAGTGGAGAAGCAATTTCAAGCAGCATCCTTCGCTATAGTGGTTTCTGTTCACAACAGACGTCTTTTGATTTCTTCCCTGGTGTGTCCCTTTCCTCAGACTTCTGTGCTGCACTCATTGGTGTGATTTGTTTTTATATTTTACCTTATTTTCTTGTTCTGTTATTTGATCAATGTTCTCCTCGCACTCTTTGCAGCTGAACAAAGTCGATTATCTTAAGAGTTCGTTTATTTATATTCTGCGTTTATGCATTTACTGATGCGACTCTTCTTGTTACCCTTGTTACCTCTATTAAAATACCCCCGCTCCCGGGGAAACACCTCTCTCTCTCTCTCTCTCTCTCTCTCTCTCGCTGTGACTTTTTAAGCTAATTAGTAGTTCTATTTGTTGTCCTGACTAATTGTGTTCTTCAGGTCCCAAGAACAACGACACGAGAGGCAGCTTAAGCCAGGGCAGGTCTTGGGATAGACCAAGTGATGGAGCTCACGTGTCTGGATTCTATCCCTACCACCCTCCGTTTTTTATGGCAATGCAACAGTCAAACAGCCACAGCCCTTACAGTTTCTTAGACCCGTCAGCACCAGCACCTCAAGTTTCAGCCAGTGATCCTTCATCATCAGCATCAGCTACAGAAAGCGGAGTTGCTAACCATTTTGAGACCGTTCCACCACCATTTATTGACTTTCTTGGAGTAGGAGCCACATGAAAGTAGAAACGAAAAAAAAAAAGTTGAAAAAGTTTTCACAGAATTATCGCAAGAGTGCCTCAATGTGGATGTGATCCAAGATAAATGTAGAAGCCATTAGAGGTAAACAGACAGGATTGTTGTTCCAGTTGGGTGACAGTACAAATCTGCATCAGTTTGTTGAAGTCTTGTCCCACCATATATCTTTTTCTTGTAACCCCCTTGCCTTATGAGACTCTTCTTTCCAAGGTGAAGGAGCAAGTTAAAATGTTTGTTTGTCATAAAGTCCATGTCACCTCTCATCTATGTTTTCTTAAATTTCTGCCATCGTTCACTTCTGATAGTGAAAGAGCCATGCCCAAGAACAGAAAATGGAGCCTTGCCCGAGAACAGAAAATGATTAACGAAAATGGACTTATAATCTCTGTTGAACATTTCCACTCGAAAAATTATAATAAAGAAAATATTGTTGACAGAAAGGCCCCATTAAGCTAAGAACACAGCTGTCATTCCTTCTAAAAAGGAAAATGAGGAAAGGACACCAGGATCAAACAAACGGACGCCTGGAACTGTTCATAATTTTCCTTTCAGTTTTAAATTTCTTATTTGTTTCTGATAAGTTTTTCGCTTGATATGATTAAACTTTATATTAGCAGCTGAAAAGTTCATTAACTCAAGTGTTTTAAAGAAACAATGTTGTTTGGCTTGTCTCGACAAAGTGCAATACAAGGTTGAGAAAATGAGTGCATGGGTGAAGGTATAATTGCAGGGATGATGAGGCTAACAAAGACAAAAACAAGAGATTGGAACTATTCAGGACATCCTTTTCTCATGGGCCTGCAAAAGCTCAGGCACAAATTCTGCAACTGAATACCACCACTTCCTGTACATTCATGATAGACACTGTTCAACACCCTTCCCTCATCAGCAGAATCTCCTGAGACTTCATGCCACCCACATGGGGGGGGGGGCAGCTGTTTCAAACTGTCTTACATGGTATGGTTGATCCAAAAATTCCCTAGGATATTTGATTATTTGCTGATACAATAAGCATGACTATCTGGTGACATTATCCATACACCCACCCAACTCTTTTCAAAAGCCAAGAAGACAACCTCATTACTATGATGCAAATATTAAGCCACTGATTATTGCCATTATTAATGGTTGTTACGGACTCAATATTTAATTTGGAAAAATGGACAACTAGTATATGGTTTTTTTGTCAAATTATACGTTACTCTGTTCTAATTTTTCTTTAAATTTTCTTTTATAGAAAATGTTTCACTGTATTGCAGTTTTACATGCAGCAGATCACGCTTCCTACAAAGCCCAAAACGCACATGCAACAGTACAATTTCTTTAAGGTCGATGAATATGTATTGAGAAATGAGATTTGTAGTATTATGGTATATAAGTCTTGTGTATTTTTTTTTAAATGAATAAATTTAATACTTAGGAAAAAATTATTTTTTTAATAGTAGATCATACTTTTCATTTAAAAGAAATATGCGAGATTTATATATTTTAAAATTGTCACGGTTAATCATTTACTGGGTGTTATCAGAAAGAATAGAAAAAAAGGAAAAAATAAATAAAAAATAAAAAATCATAATGGGTCAATATTATCAGGCTAAGTAGCATTTTCCTTCCTTTTTAAAAAAAAAAAATTTATTTTATTTTATTTTAAGTCAGGCTAATTGAACAGTGGATGAAAAAAATATCTTTTATTTCTCTGTTCCGTGTAAATTCTTGTAAAACTGCCCGTCTCCAATCATTTTTTCCTTTTTTTTTTTTTGTACACCACACTCCTAGTGTCAATTTTATTATTTGAAATGTCAGGTACAGTGCATACTTGCCATTTGAGATGGTATATACTTGAAAGAAAAATGTTAATCTACAAATAGATATCATAAAATTAAATTCACAAACTGATTTAAATATAATATGTTAAATTTATTTTATGATAAAAATAATTTTATAATCTAACGTATCACATCAAATTAATCAATTTATAAATTTATTTTTACGAGGTCTGTGTATAGATGAAGTGTTTTTCTATTTAAAAATGAATGATGATACTTAAAGAAAGGAATTGATACTAAAACTTCTTTAATTCTCCACCAAAATAAAAATATCAGTATTGCTACATGATGGTATACTGGGACCAACAAGAGAGTAGGCCCTGCTGCAACAATCCAATAACAGATTAAAGAAAGGAAGAATCTCGTTACAATTCAATTGTCAATAATGCTATATAGTTGTTTTTTTTTTTTTTGTTGAAATAAACCTCTGTTTGTATTCATATCATTGATGATTCATATGTTTACAGTATTTTTCATCTATCATTTTCTGATAACATTCAAGTGGGACACATTCCATCCACACCTTTTCCTCTTCTATATTCAATCCTATCTTATAAAGACTGTGCCACTTGGTTACATTCCCTATGAACAAAGCTCAGCGTCCACCCATTGCAGCTATGAATTACTTTCTGCAGATCCCCCACTACTTGGCCCTCCCACAATTCATCCTCTTCTTCCCTATTCACTCTTTCAACTACCTATAGTGCATCCCCTTCAAACCATACAGAATATAGGCCCAACTCCTTACAAAGTTCCAAAGCTTTGTCAAGAGCTTTACATTCAGCCATAAATGGAGAAGCAGCATGCATGATTTTTGCACTGAAGGATAAGAGCACATCCCCCCTGAAGTCCCTCATTACCATCCCTATTCTCACTCTTTTTTCTCTTTGCTCTATAGCTGCATCAAAATTCACTTTAACATATGATTCCTCAGGTTTCTGCCAAGCCTTTTCTTTTTTAACTTGTTCCATTTTCTTCTCACCTGATTTACCATCATTCTGCACTTCCAACCCTCTAGACTAACCAGAGCTCTTTTCATGACACTAGTAGGACTGCAGAATTTATTGTCAAACACTCAAGTGTTCCTCCTAATCCATATCGAGTGCATTATAGCCACTGTCCTTTCTACTTCTGATTGAGGCAGGTCCCTAGCCATTCTCATCCAAAGTTCTTCAAATTCACCTCCATTTGAGATCCATTTCTGCACTGGACTACCCTCTTCTGCCCACACATTAGCAGAGGTAGGACAGGACCATAAAACATGAACTATTGCTTCCTTTTCTTGAAGACAGACTGGGCATTTTGAATCCTCCAACACTCTCTTTTGACAAAGGTTCCGCTTAGTTGGCAAAATATTATGAAGGGCCCTCCAAATCATATGCTTTTATTTCCCTGGCACCTGCAGTGTCCAAACACTCTTCCATCTCTCCCCCTCTTTCTCAACACTTGAAGCTTGTCCTTGCACCACTTTACATCTTTGAATTTCAGCATGGTAGGCACTTCTAATAGAGTACTTACCATCCTTAGTCAAGCCCCATAACAGTTTATCAGATGCTCCCATTCAACTAAAAGGGATAGCAGATATGACAGATGCTTCTTCCTTATTAAAGACCTCCCTGATCAAATTATGGTTCCACTTCCTTGTCACATTGTCAACCAAATCACACACCCTTGCATCATGATTTAGCACCCTTACTGATGATTGGATAGAAAAAGAAATTGGTATAGGCAACCATTTTTGACCCCAAATCCTTATATCCTTTCCATTCCCAACCCTCCACCTCATTCTATTTCTTACAATCTCTTGTACTGACCATAGACTTCGCCATATATATGAGGGCATATTGCCCAACTTTGCCTTAGTAAAATTTTCTTCCTTAAAATATTTCTCTTTGAAGATCTTTGCAACCAACGAGTTCTCCATTTGAATTAGTCTCCAACCCTATTTTGCCAACATTGCTTTATTAAAATTCTCTATATCCCTAAAGCCAAGACCACCCACACTTTTAGACTCCCCCAGCTTCGACCAGCTCTTCCAATGTATACCCGCATCCTTTTTGCCTTGTTTCCACCAGAACCTAGCTATTAACCAGAACCTAGCCATAATAGCCTCAAGATCATTACACAATTTCTTAGGCAATTTAAATACACTCATTAAGTATGTTGGTATAGCTTGAAGCACTGCTTTGATCATTATTTCTTTCCCTGCTTTGGATAAAAACATATTTTTCCAGTTTTGAATTTTTTGCCAAACTCTTTCTTTGATTCCTTGGAAAGTTCTATACTTTGCCCTTCCCACCATTGCTGGGAGTCCAAGATATCTTTCATAACTATCACACCCAGTTGCCCCTATCACCTTCACCACCTCATCTTTCACTGGTTTCTTGGTATTTGAGCTGAACATTATTGCTGTTTTCTATTTATTAATGGTTTGGCCAGATGCTAGCTCATGCTTGCCCAGGATACCATCAATTCTCTTCCACTCCTCAATTTTGGCCAATCACAATCATCTGCAAACATAAGGTGATTAACCTTAGTACCCCTTCTTATAGCTGAAGCACCTTGAATCTGTCCCTCCTGCTCTGCACTATTCAGTAATTGACTCAACCCCTTAGCACAAACTAGAAATAGGTAAAGGGACAATGGGTCCCCTTGCCTTAAACCTCGAGAGGGCTTAATATGCTGCCCAACATTTCCATTTACAATGACTGAATAAGTAACTGAACTAACACATTTCATTAATAACTTTGTCATCTTCCCTCCAAACCCCAATTTCAACAGCATTGCATTTAAGAAGACCCATTCAACTCTGTCATAAGCCTTTGCCATGTCCAGCTTCACAGCCATACAGCTAGTTCTCCCCTTTTTCCTTGTCTTCATAGAGTGTAACAACTCATAAGCTATTATTATGTTATTAGATATAAACCTTCCAAGGATGAATGCACTCTGATTTAAGGATATACAACCTTACAATACCTCTTTCACCCTGTTTGCTAGCACCTTTGAAATGAGTTTGTAAAACACATTGCAATGGCTTATTGGTTGAAAATCCCTTACTGAGCTTGGTGATTTCACCTTAGGAATTAGGGCAATCAGAGTATGGTTAATTCCAATACTCATTTCCCCCCCATTTAAAAAGTCTAGGACAGTCTCACAAATCTCCTTCCCAACCACCTACCAATGACTTTTATAAAAACCCACCCCAAATCCATCAGGTCCAGGGGATTTTAAAGAAGACATTTGCTTTAAAGCCCTTTCCACTTCTTCAGGTAGAAACTGTCTCTCCATCCTTCTCCTCTTCTCATAATCAATTTTCTGCTCCACCCCTCCAACACAGCACTCCACTTACTCTATTGTAGGATTTGAGGAAGTATAAATCCCTCTGAAGTACTCTCTAAATGCTTTCTCAATCTGTTCCCCACCCTGCACCTCATTCCCCTCCACATCATCAATTTTTATAATTGCACTTTTTCTTCTTCTTTGAGAAGCACAAGTATGAAAAAACCTTGTATTTCTGTCTCCTTGTTGTAGCCAATGTCTCTTGGCTCTAATCTTCCATTTCAGATTCTCTCTTTCCAATAACTCCTCAACTTCCTTACTTTTTGCTTTTATTAGAGATAACTGTGAATTACCTTCACTCTCCTGCAGTTTCTTTAGTTCATCAAATTTTTTTGTTAATTCTTTTTCTCCCCCCTTAAACTTCTTTTTACTCCATTGACTCAAAGCCCCCTATACCCTGCCAACTTGTTTTGAATTTTCTCTTGTGGCCTCATCATTCTTCTACCTCTCTCCCATACTTCCTTCACAACCTCCCTGCACCCTTCCCCCATATCCCAGCTTATCTCATACTTAAAAGAGTGGCCCGTTCTCACCCCTCTCCTACTTACTGCCCAGTTTGCAAATAGTACCACAGGACAATGATCTGAACATATAGCTGCCAAAATGTCCACTCTAACCTCCACAAATTTATTTCTCCAAATATGATTAGCAACTATTCGGTCTAACCTTTCTCTGATGACAGAGCCATCCTCATGCCCATTACACCAGGTAAATTTACTCCCCCTCCAACATAGGTCAATTAGATCTCCATCTTCTAATACCCTTCTGAATGCCTCCATTTGATCCTCTCTCCTATCCCTTCCCTCTTGTTTCTCACTATTACTCGAAACTTCATTAAAATCTCCCACTACCAGCCACCCCTTAAGTTGTCCAGGATCAAAAGATGATAAAATATCCCAAGAACCTTGCCTTTTACTCGAATTTGGATGCCTATAGAAAGCAGTAAGCAACCATTTGTTCCCCCCATCCCCATCATCAATCCAACAATTGATGTGTTTGTGGGAAAAATTAATCAATTCCATCATCTCTTCTGTCCTCCACAGAAGTAGAAGAGCCCCACTAAAACCCCACGAGTCCACTCCTATACAACCATCAAAACCTATCTTCTTCAACAACATACTACCTTTATTCACTGTCATTCTAGTTTCAATCAAAAAAACAATATCAGGCCTAGTTTCCCTTATTGTTACATAAAGGGAATGAACTGTTCAAGGGTTGCCTAGCCCTCGACAATCCCAACTTAAGATTTTCATGGTTGTTGGCAGGACTGCCTCACAGCCTCCGCCAATACATTTGTTACCTCAACTGTCCTCCCCCCCTTTTCTGCTTTGATCTTTTTCAGACCCCCTATACTACCTCCCCCCTCCATACCATCTCCTTGTAACTTCCTCTTAGTAATTTTCAGAGCCTCAGTGACATTATTAATGCCTTTTTCCCTAGCCCTCCTCTTCCATCTCCCCCCATAAACACTCTTATCTTCCACATTTCCATTCTCACTGTTTTTTAATCTTTTCTCCTCCTCAATTTTCTTCCCCTCTTTCTCACCCTCCCCCTCCTCCTCACCCCTTTTCATAATCAGCATTGCTTCTAAAATCCCCTCCTCCTCTCCTCCCTTCTGCAGCACCATTAATTCTCCTATACCCACCCCTTTGTTATTGCATTCAGACCCCTTAACCTCTCCTCCCACCTCTTCATTTCTGGAATTTTCAATGGCCATTCTATCACTCACAACCTCCCTCACCATTTCCTCTTCCCTACTTCTCACATTAAGACTTACTTCATCATTCTCACCCCCTCATTTAACCGTTCCCTCTTCTCTCATAACCTCCCCCACCATCTCCTCTTCCCTGCCTTCCTTCTCAGTCACCTCCTTACCCCATCTGTCTCTCCCTCCCTCACTCTCACTACTCCCTGATTGGGAACCATCTTTATTCCTTCTAAAGGAATCACTCCTCCATAAAGCTCCCTTAGTGTTTTTCTCAGCCCGAAGCCAAGCCCATACTGAGGCCCCTTTCCCCTTCCCCCACCTACCTTACAACAACTAGAACCACCATGGACCATGAGACCACACTCAAAACACAATTGTGACAGTTTTTCATATTTAAAACTCACCCAAACCTTCTTACCTTCAACAGCAACCATACGCCCTCTTGTAATAGCTTGCTGGATTGGAATCTCAATTCTTACCCTCAAGGAGCTGCCCCATCCAATTCCATCCTTAGGAACATCAACCTTTAAGACCCTTTGCACCGTATTCCCAATCATCTTTCCACAATCTTCATTCATACTTTCCAATGGCAGATTCAACATTCTTATCCAAAATACTTCAGTCTCAAACACTATGGACGGTGCTTGAGCCAATCCATCAAACAGTTTGAGTGCAAACAGATGGTTATCGAATAACCATGGTCATCCATCCAGAACTTTGTCCTTATCCGCGAGAGTTGAGAATGAGATAATGAAATTATTTATCCCAATCTCCTGGAACCTTGTCGGCTTGCTCACCCTTCAGATCTTCGCCATCGTGGATTCCAAAATCTCCCTCTCAATCTGTCTATCAATCCAGATCTTCCCAACCAAACTCTTCCCCCCTTTCTTTCACATCCTTTCTTCCATTCCTACACTGTAGCCCCTCGAAAAATGTGTAAATAATATTTAAAATTATAAAACAGTGTCTTATGATGGTACAAAAATTTTTCAAAAAAAATATATATATATATAAAATTTAATAGGGCTAGTAAATAAAAATTGGAAAAAGAAAAGAGCAAAAAACATTGTTATTGATGCACGTGGGCAACGTCTTGGTTGAGGTGAATTCATCTTCTACCTCCAACCGGGTCTGAAAATGGGTCGTGGGTTATTGTTTCTGGTCAATGAGTTTTCAAATGAGTTTTTCCCAATTTCTTGCAATTCTTAGGTCAAAAAATAAAATTTATTTAGGAGAAATAATATTGAGTACTCGAAAAACACATATATGGTGTTTTAAAACAATGGATATCCATGTTTGATGTAGATTAATCAAACTTTGAAATGGGTATGAACCCTAGTTTTGTAAAACTCAAAACCCGCAACAAGCAACAAAATTGGAGTATTTAAAACAAATAAACAACATCCCAGAAACTATTTTGATATACTTTTGATGAATTTGATCAGTCATTTATGGAATTCGATTTTCTTTTCAATAAAGGGTTCCGAAAAATAAAAAATAAAATGAATCCATAAAACACAACTATAAGGCCCGATTAATATATCAAAAGAACAAGGAGATTGAGAGAAACAAAAGTCCCAACGTTTTGAAGATTTACAATAAACGTGTTTTAACAAATAGGATTTTGAGTATTTGGTTTGTATAAGAAAACAGAATTGAAATTACAAACTCAAGAACACCCTTTTTATTCAAAAGATTCTAAGCCTAGCATGGTGGCTCTAATACCAAATGTAAAAAACATAAATCATGCTTGAAAAGATAATCTCAATAGACGGAGACAGTTTAGGAATTATATGCAGTATACCTGCTGAAGTCATTGTTAAGAAATGCAGACTAAATCTTCCTCTCCTTGCTCCTCCAAAATATTAGTTTTCAATGGGGCAAATTAATGGACATACGGAGAGGAGAGGGGACCTAGTCATATATATGGAAACCTTTTAGAGTCCTCCAATTAAATACTCAAATCCCAATGGGTTTAAGAAATTTTCAGAATAAAACCCTTAAGTTTCCAGTCCTACAAACGTAATTTACCACATTTAAATAGGAGATAATCCTATACTATTAAGGTGCAATAAATCCCAAATAATCACTCAATTTATTGGGTTTAACCAAAATAACATTGTGAGCAATATATATATCTAACCCGTTTTTATAAAACATGCAATCAAATGTAGCCCATATTTGTAATTATTCTAACATCAACTACACCATCCCCTTTTTGGTCTCTCCCATCTCACATTCTTATCCTGTTTCATACAAATTCTCGGTGTAGGAAGGTTTAAAGATTGCAGCAATGCATCATCTCTTTTACTTGTAACTAGCTATCCGTTAACAATTTATGTTATCTGCTCGAGTATAGGGCAAGTACTAGGTTCGATTATCAAACATCTATAAGGATGGTTAGTCTTTCAACTTAGGAATTGTTCGGATAATGAGATGAAATGATATGGTTTTAGATAAAAGTTAAAAGTTGAATAAATATTGTTAGAATATTATTTTTTAATATTATTATTGTTTTGCGATTTGAAAAAGTTAAATTGAGATTTTAAAAAATTGAATTTTTTATTATATTTTGTGTGAGAATTAAAAAATTTTATAATGATTAGATGAGATGAATTAAAACTATTTTTAATCCAAACAACCTCTTAAGTGTTCGAATATCTAAATTTTTAGTCTGGACATGCGAAAAATATCAAATCAAGAATGATAGAAGAAATTTTGGAGTTACATAGTTTTTAATTGTAATTAAATATAAATTATAGACCCATATTTATAGGAAAATTACATGGAAATCAAATAAGGTAAATACCTTCATCATTATAAAAATCAAATCCCTTAATTAAATAATTATAAAAATAGAATGATAATCAATATGTTGTTTGATATGATCTCCGGCAAGACCAGATCATAACCTTAGTTAGAAAGGCTAAGGGAACATTGGCCAGACTTTGCTCCTGATTTACCTGACTTTAATATTCAAGTTTATTTAGCAAACCAAAAGCACACTTGTAAAAATGTATGTGGACATTCATAAAAGAGCGAAATAAACGTACATCTATTTTTTAAAAAGAAAATAAATGTACAAATATTATTTTTATTTCGTTAAATCCTGTAAGTAGTGACAAAATTTTTAAAATATTGAAGTGTAGGATGAACACAAATTCGGGTACCAAACACCACATATATTTTCTTATTTCACTCCATCTCAATCCGAAATATAGAAACATTAAATTTCATAAAATATAAAAAAGAATTAGAAGCAAAAAAAGAAAAAATCGAAAATAATTTTTCAAATCATGAGTATAAAAATAAAGAAAAACTTAGTAACCCATGGTGGCTCCTCTGGCCACTATCGACAACAAGATTTTTAGGTTTGGATATTGAGTTAAGATGAGATGAGTTAAAATAAAAGTTGAATACAATATTATTATAATATTATTTTTTAATATTATTATTATTTTAAATTTTGAAAAAATCTAATTATTTATTATATTTTATTTAAAAATTTATAAAAATTATAATGATAAAATAAAATTAGATGAATTGACATAAATTCACAGTACAAACCAAGCCTTTGTCAAAGATAATTAAGATATTCTGGCTAGGAGTGTAAAAAATAACCGATAAACCGGTAAACCGGACCGGACTGGACCAAACCGATGGCATCGGTCCAGTCCCAAGGTTGGTTCGGTCCGGTACTGGTTTTAGTTTTCTTAAAACCGGTCAAAATCGGTCCAGTTTCAATTTTTCTTTTTCTAAAACCGAACCGGACCGGACCGGACCGATTTATATATATATTAATTTTTTATATTGTATATAATATTTATATATAATATATAACTATATATAAAATAGTTTTGTATTATATGATAAATTACTAATTAATATAGCATTAAATTTTAAAATCTTATATCATTTTGCTTATTGTATTAATAGTTATACTAATATTATATAGTGCATATTAATAGTTATACTAATACTATATCACTATATATTATAATATACTATAATATATCATTATAGTCTATAATACAATTATAATATATATAACTACAATATATTATCACTATAGTATTATATACTATAATATACTATATTTATATATTATATAATATATAATATAGTACATTAAAATCTATAAAACCGGACCGAACCGGACCGGAAACCAGTAAAACCGGATTACCAGTTTAGGAGGGTAATCGGTGCGTAATCGGTTTTCAAAAATGCAAAACCGGTACATACCGGTTCGGTCATAAATTTTGTCTAAAACCAGACCGAACCGGACCGATTACACCCCTAATTCTGGCTAATTGAATAGCCGAATGTGGGCCGTCTCGTGACACCCAAACTCTTTGGTCGCTAAGAGCTAAAACTACTGGTGGGCTGCTCGTGGGGGTCGCTAGCAGCCTAGCACTACTTTTGCTTCAAGCCTTCAACTCTTTTTACCATTTGGACCTTTGCTTTACGTTTGAACGTTTTTTCTCTTTAATTTTATCAGTTAATTTCTTACCGGCTCTTAGTTAATGGTCCTATAAAGTCAGTTTTCTCTTTGGGAAAGTCTTGTTGCAGGCATAAAGCGGAGGCATTTGCGTACCGCAGCTGACGTGGATTAATAAAACGATGCGTTTTGGTTGGAGCTCGTCATCTGTTTCCTCCTCCTTGTAAATGAAATGTTGCGTTTTGTCCAGAGTGGGTATTCATTTCATCTCTTTGTTTTCCGGATGGTTTCAATTCTTCCCCCCTTCTTCATTTCTAGTTCTCTCCTCTCCTCCGTCAAAATCCATCCCGATGGTCTTCTTTTGTTATGAACCCTAACCTAAGCTAATGTCCTCTTCTTATGTCATTTAATCCCCATTTTTTGTTCCAAACCCTAATCCCTGCAAATCCCTCTTCTCCATGAAAGCTAGTCGAGAGCAACGTTTATTCTTCTCAACCACAGGTATCTCTCTCTCTCTCTCTCTCTCTCTCTCTCTCTCTGAGCAGAAGTTTCAATAACTGATTAATTTTGTGTTGTGGCTATATTTTCATTTTTTGGTTATCAAAAGTTAGGTTTCGAATTTAGTTTTTTGATCTGGTATGTATTTACTTAGGTTTTTAATTTCAATTTTGTATTATGGATATATTTTGATTTTGTGGTTTTCAAAAGTTAGGTTTTTCATAAGGTTGACAGAAAATAAGAAAATTCCTTTGACGAATTATTGATTTTTCTTGACACTGAAAAGGTTGATAGAAAATAAAATAGATGAGAAACAGCTTACCAGTATCCCATTCATGAAACGTGCAAGAATACTTTGTACAATTGCGTATGCAGCTAGATCCAGTTCATTAACATGGCCAACAAAAAGCTGTTTCGCCACATACACTCCAAAGTCAATTCGTTCATTGAATCAATGCTTTTAGTTTGCTTTTCTTGTTTTGGAAGCATGGACTTTGATACCAACTATGTCCCAAGACCCCATCCATGACCCAAAGTCTAGGGTCAGTCGATGCCCTGTCCATTTTCACAACCATTAATTAGAAGCCCCTTTCTGAATTAATCCACCAAGTTATAAATAAAATATAAGCACTCATTTGGTTTTCTGTCATATATACCTTCAATAAGCACTCATTTGTGAAGCGACTTGAAAATAAAATATACATGCATCCAGTTGCTAGTTGAAGTTTGAGCTTGATAGTTATTTACTTGTTATCTTCACTAATAAATGCATTATTTTGATGTTGATTAGAATCGCTATTGGTGATCTGTATAACTTGGTCTATTCAGCTGAATGGTTGTTGGTGGTGCTTAAAACAATTCATACTTGTTTGGAGCTGCAAAAAAGAATCTTTTCTTTAATCTTCTATATGCTGAAGGCAGTAGCTCAATGTTGCAGTTATGATGAGGATGCGCAGCATATATCAATGGATGTACCAATAAGAAGTGATTTGATTCAAGTTTGAAGCACTATATGAACAAGGGAAGGTAAAAGAGAATTAGGATTGGGGCCACGAGAGATGACCTAGTAATCTGTAATGTTAAGGAAGATATGACCATTTTTTAGGAAGCTACCAATAAGCTATTGGTTTACCAGAATTTTTGGTAAGTTTAGATTGTTAGAGGAGTTTTGGTTGTTCTTCCATTTAGGTCCTGACTTTTCGGAAGCTGTTTGATGTATTATCATTCGAGTAGTTCTTATGTTGTAATTTAGGAAAGAGGTGTGATCTTTTGACATGTTTCTTTTCTCATATTGTTGTGAACTGTAACTTACAAAAATGATTGTTATAATTACGAGCTTTGAGGTGAATGAAGAAATTTTTTGTCCTGGTGGGATGGACTTTTTCTTTGCCAAATTTGAATGCTCCTTTACTTGTGTTTTGACCCCAAGAACAAGATCCGGCCTTGGACATTTTGGATAAAAGTTATCACATATGCTGTCATTGTCGCTCGTTTTCCACATTGCTCCAAACAGAAGTTGTCCAAAAAGCAGAAAAACGTGTACACAAGCTAACAACATGGAAAAAGTTGTGAGTGTCGACATAGTGATTCTTCTTTTTACTTTTTGCACTGATAATTGTTAGTTTGCAAACTGTCTACGGTCTTATGCAAAAATCAACGACTGGGTTTCTTCACAAATTAATTATGTCTCTAGCTATATACTGTCTCATGCAAAAAGTCGATAAGTAAATTATCAGTTATTAACATAAAAAAAAGTATTTAACATCAGTACAATATTCCTTGATCTAACATCAGTACAATATTCCTCAAACAGATTTTCCCCAAGTACATTGACTTTTAGCCATGGTTGTGTCCCAGACAAGCTATCCAGTTGGGTTCCATCCACCCCAAATTGCATCTGGGAACATAATATAATAGTTAAAAACTCATTCACATGTAACAAAATCAATTAGTTTAGAGAGAGTGACGAAGTTAAACAAAAACCATCACACTTTCTTGAGTCTCAATCTTTGCAAAGCCAAACTAGGTTCCACTAAGGTCCAACACTTCGGTAGTACTTTGGGGTGGCTAAAAAAAAAAAAAAAGTAGATCAATTTAAAGGATGAAATAAGCAAGTCAAACACCATGAGATCTCTTACAAGAAACACAAGGGTACGTAATATCTCAACAGCTCAAAACTTATCTTTATTGAGAGGTATGCAATATATTCTAACCTTCATTTAATAATCTCTTGCTTTTAGATCTTTGTGTAAAAAGTATCTCTCTCTCTCTCTCTCTCTCTCTCTCTCTCTCTCTCTCAACACATCCACCAAGAAAATTATGATTTGGAAAATCTGGGTGGGTTCCCCAATAGCATTATCAAAAGTGTTAAACCAAGCACATTCAAGCCAACAGTAATCTCTTCTGAACTGAAATAAATAATAACACTTTGTTGTTCTCAAATAGCTTTGGTGTATATGTACCCTGCATGTGAAGGAAGATATTGTACTGTCAGAATAGACTCTTTGGAAAATATATATTCACAGAGAGAGGTGAGAATCTAGTGGGATCTAAATTGTTTCTCTGCTATGATATTTCCTTCACCTATGCAATCTTTATATATCTGTTACGCACGAGGCAATTGAAGGACTTCATGGAGTAACTATCAAGGACTTCTCACTACGGCAAGAAAATAAATTAATTTTGATGGATCAGCTATCACATAATTATTAAGAGATTAATTTTTCCACAAACTTTTTGGCATGAAGTATATTGACCTCAGTTCATGCCAAAAGGAAAATTATCAAGGTAAAAATTACCTCACAAGGATCTCTTTGATTATCGTTGTTTGAGAAAGGGAGATAAAACTGATGACTATATCCATGACACAATCATTGTTATAATTACCTAGCATACAAGTAGCCACTGAATCCCATGGAATTCATGATCCGATGTTCCTTGGATAATGTTACTTTTGGTGAATAAAGATACACACTGCTGTTAGCATAAATTGCATGATTACTTATTAAAAAATAAGAAGCATAAATTGTATGATTAACTGTTCAACCAAGTTATGCCGTTAATTCTGTTCAATTTATATTTTGTAGCACATACTATAGCAGAATCCTTGGTGATTAGAAGCAGATTTTTTTGGGTTTTTGTCTCTGTGTTTTGAGTTTTTCTGTATTATTCGTTTTATTTATTTTTCAGCTGATAAGTTTCGCCCAAGGTAAGATTGCATTGGCATTAGAAGGAGGATACAATCTTGACTCTATAGCAAATTTAGGACTTGTGTGGAAGTTTAGCATTTATGTATTTATTTCTATGTATGGGTCACAGTAAGACTCATACGTAATCAGTTCAAGAAAACAGAGATAAACACATACCAATTGCAGAAAAACTATGTGTAAAGCAAAACAATAAGCCAACAACCGAGCAAAAATATCACAAAGTGCACGAATCAGGTGTTGTATTGTTCCCTAGAAAATGCAGGAAAAGAAAGAAAAATTGAAACTTTTTTCCCAAGAAAACCAACTAATCTAGTACACGGGACCAAAAACAATTAATTTCCAGTTTGTTATTTCTTAGCAATGAAAGCGGATAAAGCAAACCCAAGTAAACAAGAATGTTCAAATAAATAAATGAATTAGGAAAAGCAAATTTGCTATCAGCTAAACTAAAAATATGCATGCAACGAAACCATTAATACACAGAGAGAGAGAGAGAGAGAGAGAGAGAGAGAGAGAGAGAGAGAGAGAACCTAAAATTGCAATTAGCTGCACTAAAGGAAAAAGTCGACAAAGGTAGAAGAATGTTGTAGCTTGGGAATCATCGAATTTCTAGAAGGGAGGAACATAAGAAAGATCTTCGACTCTTTGCCCTGACTTTCTGCTCTTCTACTTTCGCTCTTGTAAAATAATAAAAGAACTGTGGAAGTGAGAGAGGAGTTGGTCGCGGAAGTGAAAATGGTGGGGAAGATCCGTGGAAGTGACCTCAGAGGAGGTGGTCGCGAAGGAGGTGCTCGCAAAGGAGCTACAGATGGGAGAGATGAAACGAAACTTCTGAAGCACGCTTTTCTTTTCGTACGTATTTTCCCTCTTTTTTCTGGCTTTTTTTTTTTCAAATAAATCAATTGATCTGCCACGTGTAATAGTGGTGCGCATTTTCGTTCGCCGTCTGCTTGAGTGTAGAAGAACTCTTTTTCTTTTACGTTGGTGATAACTGATTCGTTTCTGAAGGAAAATAATTTTCTTCAATTGGTTGTTTCATTCATTGCACAGTTACCAAATAAATTGAGGTTGGCGTTCAGAGCATAGTTTCGAATTAAGAGTAATGTTATTTTTCTGTTGGACGTAAGCAGTGTGTTGTTTATTTTCAGAAAAAAAGAAAGAAAAATTGTGAATATTTTTTAGAGATTTTCCTGATAATAGAGAGGTATTTTTTTTAATGGAGCTTTGGGCTCAACTACTTGTGTAGAGTTGGTTCGGGTTGTACGACGATCAGTTGGGCTATTGTATCTTGAAGGAGTCAAGTCAAGAAGAGTTATGTTGCACCGGCGAATTTAAGACTTTGTACATTACAAAGGGCTTGAATGTGACGCCCCCAAATTCCGCTTGGGATTGAACGGACATTTGAAGCGTCGAGACATGCAACACAAGGTTACCTGCCCCCGTTCATGACATATAAGATGCAATGTTCCTAACATGCATCTAGTATTATGCAATATTCGCAGCGGATAATTTTTTTCTTTAGCAATACTATGCACCAAACTAAAAATATCCCAAATACTTGAAACATATTTCATACATAAAGACATACTAAAAAGCCGTGATCACCACACTAGTCTAAAATGGTTGTGATCAAAAGAATACTTGAGATACAAATCCAAAAGTACAAGTATTAACCTAAGTTAAATACTATACCATCATCAACATCGCACCGTGGCCTAGTCGACCGTATTCAGTTGGTCAGATTCCAATTCTCCTTTGGGTCCTGTAACAAGATCTACCATTCGGGGGGAATGGTAGTTGGGACTACCACAGTGAGATTTGATTACAAATCTCAGTAAGTTAACATAAAACTCACACACAGGTTAAAAATGCATGCATGGCAGTAAAAGCATAAATGCATAATTATAGTCATACATAAACATAGTATAACTTGACATATAGCATGACTTAACCAGAACTTAAGCGTGAACTGAACTTGACTTAAACACGCCATCCGGTATATCACGACCTAATACAGAGTACACTCACGTGAACTCTCTTCCATCTACACGCCATATTACAACTACGGCATCCATCTCACGCCCATACTCACAGCACAATCCACAAAACTACACAATCAAGCCCAACACTTCACAACCACACTTCGCTTCACAACTACGCAGCGAACTCCACAAACACTAACTACACAGTCTACAGCCAACCAAATCAACTATGTTAAACATAAATAACTAAAGATAGAGGGTTATACCATCGACGGGATAACCCGTGCGTCGCTCGCTGCTCGTCACGAACATGCGTCGGAGGAGCGTACGTGGCGGTACGGTGTCTGTCCACCACATAAAGTGGTAGTTTGGGCTTGAGAAAGGCTAGGCGTGGTCTTGGAAGACTCACGGTCGCCTCGTGGTGGTCAAAGGTGACGGAGCACGGCGGCATCACGCCGTGAACAGTAAATCCGAACGGTGAGCGGAGGAGACGCGAGGTAGCGAAAAGCCATAGAACTTCATGGAAGCTAGGGAAAGGTAGAGGAACATGTGGTGGAGCTGTGGTGGCGAGGTGGTGGTCGGACGGTGGCTAACGGCGGCAGATCGGCCGTTTGAAACCATTTTTGGCCTTGGAGAGTGCGGGAGAGTGTGAGCTCTACGAAGCTCCGTTGGCCATGAAATTTCTTGGAGAGGTTCATGAGGATGAGAGGAACAAGATGGTGGTGGTGAAACACCACGGGTGGCCGTGTACGGCGGCGCACGGTGGTGCAACCGAACGGGTGTTTTGAGAAACCCATATGAGAAAAAGTGAGAGTTTGGGAAAAAGAAAGACATGGGGAGGAAGCCCTTGATGTGGTGAATCCAATGGTGGTGCTTGGTGGCTGATTTGGCCGTGTATGGTGGTCCAAAATGGTGAAAAGCCTTAAAAACCCATTTGTTTGGAGGCGAGAGTGGCGGCTAACCGTGGCTCGGATGGAGGTGAAACTTGGAGGGGATGTTCACCGGTGAGAGGGGAAGAAATCTGGGTGGGTGGTGTAGTCCACGCCGCCGGCGAGCGGCGGTTCTGGGCGGAGAAAGAAATCGGCAACAGGGGAGAAAACAGGGCAGGGGCAGCAACTTCCGGGGGCTCTCGGCGACTAACGGCTGGTCCGATGGCTCTGAAAATTGGTGTGTATGAACTATGGTGAAAGGGGAAGAGAATGGCGGGGGTGGTGTACGACACCTCCACCGGACGGCGGAGAAACGGGCGGTCAAAGGGGCGGCGACGGTAATGAGACAAGAAGGAAGAGCACGGGAAGAGAGAGAGAATTGGTGGCCGGCGTTGCACACCTCCGGTGCAGATGTGTTCGCCGGTGAGGGAGGGACATGCCGGAGGTGGAGGTGAGGCACGGCGGCCGGAGGTGGCGCCGGTAGGAAGCTAGAACCGATCAGCTATGGTGGAAGGGTGTAAGTCGACCATGGAGAGAAGGAGAGGAAAGAGAAGGAAAAAAAAAAAGAAAAAAGGAAAAATGAAGGAAAAAGGGTAGGAGCCTAGGTAATAAACTTCAATCCTACGTTTTGGGATCCTCAAATAATTCAACGGTGAATTAAAACACTGATTAAAAACGCGTAAATGTTTTATTTTAAATAAAACACTTTAAATAAAACACCACGATGAATTAAGGTAGAATATTATTTTATAAACTAAAATTTATAAAATAATATTTCCTCATCATTATATAAAATGATAAAGTACCGTTAATTAATCGAAGATGATAAAACCAATTAATTTAAATAAGAGTTTTCAACGTAAAATTAAACATCTTAATATCTTAAAACAACTAAAATATTTAATCTAAGTAATTATCCACAATTATAATATTTTCAGAGCTCATNATAAGCGTGAACTGAACTTGACTTAACATGGCATGAACTTAAGCTTAAAACATAACATGAACAAACAACATAACATGAACGTGAAACATAACATGGACTTGAAATATAGCATGAACGTAAACCTGCATAACAGTAAATAAGAACTTGAAAATAACATAAACTTGAACATAACATGTACGTGAGTATACATAACATGGACTTGATCTAAACTTGACTTATCATGTATTTGATCTGAAACTGGACTTAACATAAACTTGGAATCTTATTCAATTGTCTTGATTAATAAGTGCGTTAATACGTACTCCACAGTTGTTGTGGCCCCACGTATTCAAGTAACATAAAACATAATACGTACTCCACAGTTGTTGTGGCCCCACGTATTCTACATGTCACAATTGCTGTGTCTCATGTAGTGTATGCTCCACAGTTGTTGTGGCCCCATACTTCATGCTCCACAGTTGTTGTGATGCTAACATAAAATATAATACGTACTCCACAGTTGTTGTGCAGTCTCTGTCACAATTGTGTGTCTCATGTAGTGTATGCTCCACAGTTGTTGTGGCCCCATACTTCATGTAACATAAAATATAATACGTACTCCACAGTTGTTGTGGCCCCACGCATTATAAGTAACATAAAATATAATACGTACTCCACAGTTGTTGTGGCCCCACGCATTATAAGTAACATAAATATAATACGTACTCCACAGTTGTTGTGGCCCCACGCATTATAAGTAACATAAATATAATACGTACTCCACAGTTGTTGTGGCCCCACGCATTATAAGTAACATAAAATATAATACGTACTCCACAGTTGTTGTGGCCCCACGCATTATAGTAACATAAAATATAATACGTACTCCACAGTTGTTGTGGCCCCACGCATTATAAGTAACATAAAATATAATACGTACTCCACAGTTGTTGTGGCCCCACGCATTATAAGTAACATAAAATATAATACGTACTCCACAGTTGTTGTGGCCCCACGCATTATAAGTAACATAAAATATAATACGTACTCCACAGTTGTTGTGGCCCCACGCATTATAAGTAACATAAAATATAATACGTACTCCACAGTTGTTGTGGCCCCACGCATTATAAGTAACATAAAATATAATACGTACTCCACAGTTGTTGTGGCCCCACGCATTATAAGTAACATAAAATATAATACGTACTCCACAGTTGTTGTGGCCCCACGCATTATAACGTAACATAAAATATAATACGTACTCCACAGTTGTTGTGGCCCCACGTATTATACGTAACATAACATGTCTTATCTTTCTTAATGCATGAGATATTATTTAATATCATATACTTTTCTAACATGGCGTATACTTGTAAATGGCACAATATGATTTACATCATCAAACATTATCAAAGGTACATACATGTATCAGATGACATACTTAACATGGCATAATACGATAACATACATACATAAATTGTAGTTCCCTTACCCATCACACATACACAATAAACTGATAGTAAGTTAGAGGCTAACTTACCTCGATCGTCGCGTTCTATGAGAATAGAGCGCGAAACACGAGGAACTGCACAACAGCTGGAAGAGGAACACTCAAGTCCTTAAGATTTTCACTTCTGAACTCAATTGTCATATTATGAGCACTTGCAACACCACGGCAACTTGAGGTTTCACTATACCCAGAAGAGATAATTTGACTTCAGAAAGCCTTTGCACTAAAACAAGTTCATTAAAATTATCAATAATAACCAAACAAACAATTCCTTTCTCAATCCATATACTCTTAGCCATAGTCAACCACAAGATGACACCAGTCACCCCGGACTATAATCCATAACACCACTGCTTCGGGACACTGTCATACAGTTTCCCAACACTACACCATACGCTCCACACTTCTCTGCTACGCCATCCAACCCTTCGTGACACGCCATCCGGTATATCACGACCTAATACAGAGTACACTCACGTGAACTCTCTTCCATCTACACGCCATATTACAACTACGGCATACTATCTCACGCCCATACTCACAGCACAATCCACAAAACTACACAATCAAGCCCAACACTTCACAACCACACTTCGCTTCACAACTACGCAGCGAACTCCACAAACACTAACTACACAGTCTACAGCCAACCAAATCAACTATGTTAAACATAAATAACTAAAGATAGAGGGTTATACCATCGACGGGATAACCCGTGCGTCGCTCGCTGCTCGTCACGAACATGCGTCGGAGGAGCGTACGTGGCGGTACGGTGTCTGTCCACCACATAAAGTGGTAGTTTGGGCTTGAGAAAGGCTAGGCGTGGTCTTGGAAGACTCACGGTCGCCTCGTGGTGGTCAAAGGTGACGGAGCACGGCGGCATCACGCCGTGAACAGTAACTCCGAACGGTGAGCGGAGGAGACGCGAGGTAGCGAAAAGCCATAGAACTTCATGGAAAGCTAGGGAAAGGTAAAGGAACATGTGGTGGAGCTGTGGTGGCGAGGTGGTGGTCGGACGGTGGCTAACGGCGGTAAATTATTATAATTGTGCTACTTTAAAAACAAGCTTATCTAATACTTTGAAATTCGATGGATAAGATCCGGGAAAACGCCATCGAGGTACAACGCTTAGGATAAAACTGTTCATGATTTTACAGCTGTCGGTGAAGAACAAATTACGTGATTTACGGAAAAGATAATCTATACGCGTGATTCCAGATGAGGGTAAAGACGAGAGAGATGTGATTGCTGTCGGGAAAGAATCCAAAACTGATAATTTTAGCGGGCTGTTACATTGAATCTCCTTAAAGAAAGCAAGATTTCCGTACTTTAGTCCAAACTGGCTTCGTTTCAATTTTAACTTTATTGTAATTTTTATTACATTATTGTGTAATTTCATCAGCAATTTTAAGTAGATTTTTTTTTTTGAAGAAAGAAAGCAGATTGTACTTATCATTGAACAGATATAGCGTAGCGCCAATAGATATGGGTTCACAAATCAGTCTTCATCATTAGAACTTGCATATGCTAAGCCTAGTAAACTCCTAACAGGATTTTCAACATTGTCACCTCCCTCTGCTTTATTCGATCTTGTTGAAGACCAATCTTTCTCCCCATGGTCAGCCTCAGGCTGCCTTTTCCCCTTCTGGTGAGAATCGGGCATGAGATTCTTGGGACCATAATCACTTGAAGCTGGAGTTAATTGATTACCATCAGAGGTGCTAGAAGTTCTAAGCCGTTTGGGTTTAATTTCCACCACCTTTTTCAATAGATCCTGCTGTCTGATTCCACTCTTGGGTTTGGGCTCAACTCGAAGTGGCAAGGGGACTGATGCAGGTGAAGAATCTGCTAAACTCGTTGCTTTCTTAAATGCAGCAAATGCCCGTTCCTCAGTACGACGAAGGAGGCGTTCTGCATCCTCCTCTGCTTCCATCTGCTCCTTTAGATAGAGTAGATCATCACTGGCCAAGGCGCCACGCCCATGCAGGTAGCCTCCACGCTCTCCTGCAACCTCTTGCATCTGCTTGCATCAATCACCCGGTAAAGGAAGCCAATATCCCTTTGCAACCATGCGCTGGAAAGTGATGTCTTCATCATCTATCTTCTCCTTCCCTTTACCCCATTTCTTATCTTTGGGGTCGGTGAGATTGGTGCTTTATTTCAAGTAGATTTAACATGGAGCCTACAACTGAAAAACCCATTGAAAGCATTGGAGATCTTAACAAGCCTTTCCGTTTTAAAGGAGCCCATTTCAAGAGATGGAAGTGCAAAGTGCTCTTCTATCTAAGCCTTCTCAATGTCTCTTATGTTATCACTGCAAAGAATCCTAGAAAGATCACCACCGAGAACATGACTAAAGCACAAGTGAAAGCTCACGAAGTAAAGATTGAAAAATATACAAAAGATAAGTATAATTATCAATGCTATCTTTCAAATTGTCTTGCTGATCAATTTTATGATTACTACAATACTACTTACACTTCTGCAAAGAAAATTTGGAAAGCTCTACAGAGTAAATATGATTCGGAAGAAGCCGGAACAAAGAAATATGTGGCGAGTTGTTTATTTCGATATCAAATGATTGATGGAAGGTTCGTCGCGGAGCGAGCCTAGGATTTTCAAATGGTTGTAGCAGAAGTTAGATCCGAAATTATCAAGATTGAAGACAATCTAATTGTTTGTGGTATCGTCTACAAGCTACTACCTTCGTGGAGAGAGTTTCAAAAGTTGATGCACCATAAACAAAAAGAGACTTTCTTGGAGACCTTAGTCACACGTATTCACATAAAAGAGGAAGCTAGATGCCAAGATGCTTTGGTGTTTCAAAATGGTAATAAGGATTCTGTGACAAAGGTAAACTTAATTTCTAAAAATGATAGCTTGCTCAAAGGTCAAAATACAAGAAATAGTTATTTGAAGCCACAAAGAAATGATTTCAAAAAATTTGGTGGACCTCACAAAAAGGGTTTTCAAAGCCAAAATAATAACCCGGACTCCCTTCACAAAATCAAGCTTGTTTTGTCTGTGGCAAAATTGGGCACTTTGCTCGAATTTGTAAGTTTCGGAAGCGAGAAAATAATCCCCAAGTTAATGTAACTGAAAAACTTTTTGTAGCTATGATTACAGGCATTAACGTGGTTGAATTTGTTGAAGGGTAGTGGGCAGATTCTAGTGCCAACAGGCATGTCTGCTATGATAAAGATTGGTTCAAAAATATTACTCCATTGGGAGAAGAGAAGACTATTATGCTTGGTGATTCAAGTAAAACTAAGATCATTGAGAGTGGTGAGGATAAATTGAAATTCACCTCTGGATGTATATTGATGCTAAAAGATGTACTCTATATATCGTCTATGAGGAAGAATTTGATGTCGAGTTTTTTACTCAACAAAACGGGCTTCAAACAAACTATGGAATCGGATCAATATATAATTACAAAAAATGGAGTTTTTGTGGACAAAGGCTATGCTTGTGATAGAATGTTTAAATTGAGTATTGAGAATAAAGCATAGAATGTTTATCTTTATATGCATTGTTCTTTAATTTTTTTTTGGGCTGCATGTTTATGTGATATTAATAATAGATATGTTGCAATCACTAGTTTATGATTAATTCTCAAATTTGACAAAGGTCATTTGTGTAATATTAAAGAATGCGATCATGATTGTGGAGATTTGACAAAGGTTATTCGATGCTCGCATTTCACTCTTAAATTTTCAATGGAACAACCTTGTTTTTCTTACATATGGAATAAAGAAATTTTCTATATTGAAAAAAAAAAATTGAAAAAATGATTTTTTTTTTTAGTGAGATGTGTCTTTCTCTCTCTGTTTTTTTTTTCAATGAAAAAGAAGATTTTTTTAAATCCAAAAAAATTAGTTGGGGCCCGTCAAGTTTTTAGAAAAAATTTTCAAATGATTTTTGGCTTGTATGTCTTTCTTCAGGTTTTTTTTAAGCTTTTCTGAATAAAGCCGAGTGTTATTAATATTTTGATATTATACGTTTAGTGCATTTAGATGAAACTTATCCAAACGGTTTAATATTTATGTGGGGTATGTTACGAAACTAACGAGAGAGAGACAGAGGCGCTTGTTATTCAATAATGAAAACTTTGAAAAATACCCATATATATAAGAGTATAAAGGAGATCTTGGCCGTCATAATTGACGGCTAAGGACGGTCAATTATGACGGTTATGGGCGGTCAAAATTGATGGCTAAAGACGGTCAATTATGACGGATACGAGCACGTAGCGGTCAAAATTGACGGTTAAGTACGGTCAATTATGACGGCTAAAGGTGGCCATACAAGTCGGTTTATAACAGGGTACATCTATTATCATTATTGGATTTGTTTAAAAGCGTATATGGTGTTAACCTTCGGACTGTTTTGGTTATATTGTTATTGTTTAATCCGTTTTAGAATTTAAGGATTCATTGCATGTTTTGGCTGCCGTATTTTTCCCAAGTCAACTATGGAGTTTAAATATTTTGGCTTCAATAAAGAAGCAAATTAGTTGAGAGATTTATTCCTTTATGGGATAAATCAAATGGATAAATCTAATTTATCCATATTAATTCATTGTGATAGTACTACTACAATAGATAGAGTACAAAACCGTTATTGCAACGATAAATCTGGATCCTTTAGAAGGAAGAAAAACATAATATTGTGAGATTTTATTTAATTGATGGTGTTATTAATGTGAATTATGTTAAGTATTGTGATAATCTTGCAAATCCACTAACTAAGGCCTTGATAAAAGAAATGATCTGAAATACATTGAGAGGAATGAGATTAAAACCCATAAACTCATGAGCCATGTATGAGGATACCCAACATGGGGACTAGAGATCCTGAGAATCAGGTTCAATGGAAGAAACGAATCATATGATGGTCGTAAGAAATGCACTATTTATTTTATTTCTCATTCCTAAGATGTGAGTGCATTTATCCTGTAATGTTGTGGAGGATGAGTTTTTGGAAAAACTCTTAATGAAATTATGTAGCTCTTATAAGTAGGGTGTAAGAATTACATGAGCACCATTGACAGATTTCACCTATGTGAGTGTGGGAGTGGAGCCGCTCTCTATGAGAATCGGGGTTATTCTCAAATACACTCATGAAACCGGGATTAGCACAAGGCCATAATGTGCTGGCTAATAAAGCTCATGTCAGCACCTGGATTGCTATGTGTGAGTAATAATTCTTTATTTCCCTTAAGCAGTCATAGTTAAAGTCTGAGACCACTAATGACTCTGGAGTAAAGGTTGTTATTTTACGAAGTGAAAGTTCAATACAGAGTACACCTTTATGATGCATAATAATCTTTCTTTGTTTGGAAATATCTCTCTTATTTATATTATTTTTTATTATTAAAAAATAGTGAGAGAATGTAGGTATTTTTTAATAAATAATATTTATTAATTACGTTTCTTTTTAGAGCTAGGTGATGATTACCAACGTTTTTTTTTTTTTTAAAGAGGTCATTACCATTTGTACCTTTGCTTTACGTTTGAATGTTTTTTCTCTTTAATTTTATCAATTAATTTATTGCCGGCTCTTAGTTAATGGCCCTATGAAGTCGGTTTTTTCTTTTAAGTTGGTGATAACTGATTTTGTCTTTTCCTGAAGAAAACGTAAAATTTTCTTCAATTGGTTGCTTCATTCATTGCACAGTTACCAAATAAATTGAGGTTGGTGTCCAGAGTATAGTTTCAAATTAAGAGTGATGTTATTTCTTCATTGGACTTAAGCAGTGTGTTGTTCATTTTAAGAAAAAGACAAAGGAAAATTGCATGTATATTTTTGAGAGACTTTTCAGACAATAGAGATGTGTTTTTTTTTTTTAATGGAGCTTTGGGCTCAATCACTTGTGTAGAGTTAGTTCGGGCCGGTGAATTTGAGACTTTGTACACCGTAAATGGCTTAAATATCATTAAAAAAAGTGAGATTTCCGTGCCTCAATCTAAATTGATTTAGTTTCAATTTTAACTTTATTGTAATTTTTATTACATTATTGTGTAATTTCACCAACAATTATATATATGTGTGTGTTTTTTTATATTATAATATTAAACGTAATATATTTCTTAATGCCTAAAAATAGCGCAACAGGCAGAAAGGGCAGAAAGATCCATTCCTTGTTGGTTGAGGCTGTTTAGCCTTGATTGTTATAGAGTGGAGCCCCCAGAGGTGGTTCGGTGTGGCTGTACAACGTCGGTACGTACATACATGGCGATAAACAGTAAATAAATGCAAGAAAAATTGAGAGGCGGTGACATACATATTTACATGGTTCGACGTAATATCTACGTCTAAAAAATTTGGGTAGAGAAGAGTCCACTATAATATGCTTATTTATAGTTTCTCACTATCTCTCTTCCTCTCTGTATAATGGAGATCTTCTCGCCCTATCTTTTGTTGCAACTCTTCTCGCTGCAGTCCTCTCATGAGGTTCAAGAAGCTGAAGTTCTTGAGGTCGAAGCAGGCCTTCTAGGAAGTAGTCTAGTCTCTTTACTTAACCCTTTGCTCCTTGCTTATTTTCATCCATTCACCCATCCTTTATGTCTCATGATCTCCTCTTTTCCTCTTAACACCCTGACACCATTCTTAGTCTTTTGTCTCTTTCTCTTTCATTTCTCACTTCCTTCCTGATAAGATCCCCTTTGGTTGTGCCTTGAGAACTACTTTGAGTTTGGTATATTTTATTTATTTCAATATTTTTTAATACGCAGTCAATCACATCAATAGAGTACACAAAAAAATACATAAAAGTAACTGCATATAAAATTTTTGTTCAAGAAAACCCGAATCCGCATTCGCACATATATATGAATCTAGATATCTACATTTAGGCAAAGATGCAGATGTAGATATCTCGAATCGGGCATGCATCTACACTCGAGCATGTATCCAGCCAAGTATCTTAATTTTAAAACTTAAATGAAAAAAAGATAAATCAAACTTAAAATAGAAATTAAAATAAAAAACAAAATTGAAAAAAGCGACCTAGTGACCCTCCTTGGTTGACGGTGGCCACTCACAAGGAATTTATTTTTTTAATTCAAATTTTTATTATGAAAAATTATACTTATCATTTCTTATCAAAATCAGATTCTTAGCTTGATATTATCCACCGCACAATCGGGTCACAGCCTTACTTAGAAGGGCTAAGGAGACATTGGTCAATTCTCTTGTATTAATAATTGTGAAAATCAAATCAGTATAATAATCAAATAAAATTTTTTGGTTTGTTATAATCTACAATATAATCAAATCACATCCTTAAATAGAAATGCTAAAGAGACATGGGCCAGACTTTGCTTTCTTAAAATTACTGTCCGGAATATTTTAATTTATTTCTACTTAATAGTTAAGGGAATAATTATTAATAAAATTATGTACTTTTTTTTAAAAAAAAATATTTAAAGATATCTAAAAATATATTTAAAAGTAAAAGAAAAAAAAGGTTAAAATATACTATGGGATATACTCATTGGTACTGTGATACTCCGTTTTTACGTATATTTTCACTGAATGAATATTTTATTTTAATTAAAATAATAGTTCTTTTATTTTAAATTATCAGATTTTAATTGGATTTTATTGGTTGTTTGAGTTTAAATTGCTGTTTAATTTATTTTAGCTTGTTTTTGGATTTAAAATTAAGTTGTTAGTTTTTACTAGTTATTTATTATATTTTAGCTTTATGAGGTGTTTAAATTATTTTCTCGGTTTTATTACTTTTAAAATTGTTTTCGTTTGATCAGTTTTTGGACTCCAGAGGTGAGAATTGGACCGCATTTTTTTTCCTCCATATTTTCTTCTCTTTTTCTTTTTCTTCTTCTTTTCTTTCTTTTCCTTCTTTCTTTCTGTTTCTCTCTGGCTCGCGCGACACCCTCTTCTCTCCATTTCCGTCCGTTTTCTCTCTCCGCCCAGACTTACCGCCGCAGGCCACTGTGCGGCACACCACCCACCCAGTTTTCTTTACCTCTGGCCGGTGATCATCCCCGCCAAGTTTCACCGCCATCCGAGCTGCCGTTTAGCCGGAAAAGCCACTCCAAGCCGAACGACTTTTGCACCGATCTGCCACCGTAGCTCCACCTCTGGCCACCACCTCTTCACCACTTCATCACCGACTCATTGCTGTCCTAAACCACCCATATCCAACCTTGATCCGTCGTCGGAACAGCCCCCACAAGCTAACTTTCTGATTTGGGTATTTCGGCCTCCTACGGCCGTTTTCGCCGCCACCCATGGCCAACCTTCACTTCACTAGCTTCATAAACACTTCTAAGTCATTCCCTATCAATCCCGAGTCTTGGTTTGTCCCCGTTCAAAAGTGGGTATTTTACAACCCACGACCACAGTGTTTTTACACTGTTACGTTGCTTTCTCTTCGCCGTTTGCTACTCGTTGATCCTTCGAAAATTATTATATAGCGCTGTAAGTATTTTTCAAATTTTATTTTAGATTTAAATATATTATTACTTTTAAAATAATTATTTGTGACTGGTTGGTTATTCCGGACTGAGTTCGAGGAGTCGGGGGTCGGATGGATTTGAAGATGGAGTTGCTTGTTTGGTTGTTATGGATGTTTGGAAATTGTTGGTTAATTGGTGTCGTATCATTTGCATCACATTGTGCACACATATGCATGTGTTAAATATTAAAAATTGAGTTTTCATGTGTAAATGGATTTTCGAGTGCGTGCGTATCACGACCCCAAGCCGGGATGGTATATTATCTCGGTGGAGCTCCTCTGGTCACTCGGGAGTGGATAATACTGAGTGACATCTCCTGGGTTGTCGCTGGCGACGACCAAATCGCACGATACTGTAACGCTATCGTGTTGACTCCGTGGTCCATTGGCTGGTGGGGTCTAGAGGATGCCTGGTCCAGGTACGCGCTGGGCGCGAGACTGAGATCGCTCGTTTTGGATGTCACATGCATAGTTGTTACCTGCGGTGTGACATAGTAGCCAGAGTGTGTGGATGATCCCTATGGGAGATCATGGTGCATGATTTAATTGGATTTGGTTTGGTTTTGGATATAATCAATTTTCTGGGAAAATTTTGGTTTCTTGTTTTGGGCTATTATCTGGGATAATGGCGAAGAAATATTTAAATAAAATGTTTTGGGCCAAAATGGGACTTTTGGTGTGCGTGGAAAAATGTGGTTTTTGGGATATGTGCATTGAGCATCTTTTTATGCATATTGTAGAGTTTAATATATTTTTATCTTATGGCGTTTGGATTATTACTTACCTGCGGCACCATTTTTGATACCGTAGACTTTGATGCAGAGGTTGAGGAGGAGGAAGAGGCTGAGCCCGAGAAGGCGGCTCCGCCATAGTTTTGACTTGGAGTTGCCTATCTTTGAATATTATCTGTATTTGTTTTTATGTTATGTATTTGGATTTGAGATAGTGTTGAACTTGTAATATTTTATTATGTGTTTTAAACGAGTTTGTATTTAAATAAAATTCTGGTACTTAGTTGTAAGACATTTATTATCCGTTGCGTTATTTATTTGTACACATATTACATGTACACACACACTTGGCACTTGGCGATGGGATGTGTGACCCGTGTTGTCATCATCTCGACGTCTCGATTTCCACGTGTCCGTACGGGAGAGTTGGGGGCATCACAGGTACGTGCTCGGCAACCTTAACATTGTCGTTTGATGTAATCGTTACATGACATAGAGTCTGTTTGGAGTTACGATAGGAGTCTTAAAAAGTATTTAAATAACCTTAAAATCTCTTTAATGAAAAAATTAGGTTGTTTGGGTGTTATATATTAAAGCATTTTTTATCTCAAATAAGTTAGAAAGCATGTTTGAGAAAAAAAATATCATTTTGATGCTTTTCCTCAAACGTGCTTTTCGGGATAATGCAGAACATAATTTGAATTTTAAAAAGACTGTCAATGGACAAAATTAACCTTATAACTTTAAGATAATTACAACTTTCAAACTTTCAAGGTTATGGTTATAATCTTTAAAAATTTAAATAATCGTCATTTTTACCTAAAAAAGAACTTTTTAAATTTGTTTACAAACAAAAGTAATATGTTTGAAAATTGAAAGTGGTTTAAATATATGGATACCAAATAGTAAATAATTTTTTAATAGTATAACTTTTTATTTAAGTTTTAAGTTATAAGTCTTAAAGTTATAAGTTATATTTTTTACGACAATCCCAAACATGCAAATGGAATATTCAAATTTATTTAGCAAACCAAAAGCACACTCATAAATGAATAATGCTAGGCATCCCGCTGGATATTTCTTTTTTCATTTTTTTTTTATTTCGTGATTAAGAAAGTGTTTTTCTAATGATGTTGTGAAATTTTTTTTAAATATTTAAAAGTTTTAAAGAAATACATGTAGAAAAAAAATATAAAATTATACTAACGGGAGTCCTAACGAAAGCTACTAGCGGTGAGAGTAGCACCATTCCTCGTAAATATGTCTATGACATTCAAATCTCACACCAGCAAAATATATAAACGTAGACTGTAGTTAAAAAAAATTAAATGTACAATTCTTTTTTAAATTCGTAATTAAATCCTCCAAGTAGAGACAGAAATTTTAAAATATTTAAGTGTAGGATGAACACAAACTTGGGTGCCAAACACCACAGATATTTTGTTATTGCAATCAATCTCATTTCGAAGTAGAGAAACATGATTGTGTTTGATTGTTGAACTAAACTCAATTCTTTTTAAATTAATCATTGATTAGATTTATTATTTTTTTAATTTATCATAAAAAAAAGTTAAACTCATCTCAATCTACTTCACATGTTTCAATTTAAAATTTATTTTAATAAAATATTACTATTCACAACTCAATTCATGAACTTATCTCAACGTCTAAAACTAAAAATTCCATAAAATATACAAAAGTTTCTTAAGCATAAAATTTCAAATAATAATATAAATAAATAAAAATTCAGCAGCCCATGGTGAGTCCTCGGGCCACCATAGATAGCAAGATTCTGTGGAGGATTGGACAGCCCGTGACACCCAAAGTTTCTGGTTGCCAAGGGATGACACTACTAGTGGCCTGATTGGGCCGATCGTCGTGGTGGCTACCACCACTACTGTTTCATCTCATTTTTTGTTTGTTTGTTTGTTTTTTTTATTATTATTATTATTATTTTATTTTTTCCATAAACTGCTCATTTATTATTAATTATTTTCTATTTAATTTCTGATTAAAATGAATATCTTTTCATCATATATAATTATTTTCGTTGTAAAAATTATACAAATAATAATTTTTCTCATAAAAGACAATAAAACCTCATCTTAAAAAGATTTTACAAATATTAGCTAGCATTCTATACTATTCATAATCTTAAACATACAGTTCCAGACATGCATGCCCTTAAAAAAAAAAAAAAAGAAGGAAAAAAAAAAGTTTCGACATTAAAAACAGTACATGATGCAAAATTAAAAAATAAAATCTAGTACTATATATCGGAAATTTAGACTAAAGGATTGCCATGATCATAAACTCAGACCTACCTAGCAGACGATGACAATGAGGCTTTTATCAATTAAAACTCTTCTCCATAAACTTCACAAACTCGCTAAAATCAATCAGTTCATCTCCATTCTCATCCACTGCCCTGATCATCTTTCTGCATTCCTCCACCTCTGACCCTTTTTCTAGCCCCAAATTGCATAAAACCTTCTGTAACTCTCTTGCATCTATAAATCCATCTTTGTTCGCATCAAACACTTCAAAGGCTTCCCTCACCTCGTCCAAACAAGCTGGATCCTCCTCAAATAGTTGTGAAAGCTCATCTGCACCGATTCTCTCCTGCATCTGATCCCCTCCAATTGGATCATAATTTAGTCCTAGTATTTCCATCACCTTCTTTACGTTCTTCCGGCTTAGTTTTTCATCCTCTGCGTTTTCACGTATGTCAAACTGTTGATTCAGTATTTCAGTTGTCAGGCTAATCATCTTCGTCCAAACCTTCCATCTAGTGTGGACATACCCTAACAAGGGTCGAACATAGAAGTGGAAACTCGTGAAGAAACCTCGAATTCTAACGAATAAGGTTGTCATGTTTGCTACGCTCTTGTCGGCCATCTTATTAACTCGAAAGAAAGACAGAAATTGGATGATGTTCCTGCATGCAGTGTTGGTGATGCAATATATTAATTATTAAGGATATTGTGCTTTCAAGTATGATCGATATTTATGTGAAAGAAGCGTTGCCTCAGCTTCTGATGCAAGCGTCAACGTAAAACTTGTTGATAGTGCCGAATGACTCATTATTAGCTATAAATTATGGCTGGAGCTTTCGCGGAAATAACAGTGAAAATGCAGAAGTTTCTCTGCTTTTTAAAAAGTCTGTTCAAATTAAAAATCCATGTACGTTTAATAGACTGCCTGTGATTTTACTAATGGTAAGTAGTTACGAACTCGTCTACTTCCAATACGAACAAGCTCCAGAACATAAAGAAGGTCATACAGCATGGGAACATGAGAAATTCTGGCAGGAGGAGAGCAGTAGGCCGGCGAAGCATATCTTTTTGCCTTTTGTCTTTTTCTATACCATCTCTTTTATGTGTTCTTTTAGGAAGTTTCCTACAAAAGAGAGAGGCGGTGAGTCGGTAACCGAATACAATGAAATATGAGAATCGGAAAAATCTAGTGGTTGTAAGCTAATGTTAAATGTTCATTATGGCGGTCGTAAGGTAATGTTAAATACAGTGCAAGGTGCCTTACCTTTCACGGCACCCAAGAAGACTTAATTTCCACGAAATTCGGAGTGCTTAAAAACTTAGATAACACGTAACCGCGCTGACCAGATGAGGACCACCTGCTGGCCAAGTCTTCCTCTCTCTGGATAATAAATTAAGAACAGTATTCATTTGAAGGCCGTAAATACAGGTATAGTTAATTTTATTTTTAAAATTTTTTAAAATTATTAAAATATTTTTTTTTTAAAATAAAAGATCTGCATATACAAACTCAAATAAAAACTGCAAATAAAATTTTTCATAAATTAATATTTTATCATCATATGTACGGTTGTATATAAACAAGAATCTTTGATAAAATTAATTAAGATCAGTTCTGACTTCTGACGTCGAAAGCTCGGCTCATTTGTTAAATAAAATTATGATAATTTGTATAAAATCTTACTCAATTCATATAAATTTATTCAAATTTAAATAAGTTCATATTTATTACTTTTTATGATATTATTTCTATACTTCAATGGTAAAATTATGTGTAATTGGCAGTAAGAAGAATGCCTCATATATATATATATATATATATATATATATATATATATATATATATGAATAGAGCCCCTGTGCCGCCTGGGGTTTACCGCCCAGGTTGACCGCAGGCAAAATTTTTTTTTTAACTTAGTGATTAAGGAAGTAATTTTAAGTGTATTGATATTTTTTTTTTACTTAGTGATTAAGAAATGATTAAAAAAATGTGAAATGAAAAATGAAAAAAAAAAAAATTTACACTGGGTGGTTCGCCCAGCGGTATATTTGGGGCGGGACAGTAGCCATATATATATATATATATAATTACTAGATTCATATATAATTATTGATATATGTATATATATTAACTTTGAAAAATTCTACTAATTATTCCATACACAGCATACCACATCTCGATCTTTTAATTTTTTTTTCCTTTCCCCATAACTAATATGTGGTGTATAGAGAATGAGCAAAACAATATCACTACAAAAAAAATGGGTTTTTGTAACCAATTTATTGCAATGAAAAGACTATTTAACTAATTGATTGCGAATAATCTTTTCATTATAATAAATTAATTACAAAAATCCGTTTTTCTTATAGTGAATTCAATTAGTTTAACAAGAATAAAAAAATTAAAATATGTAAAGTATGTGGTATGAGATGATGAGTAGTATCCCTCGTAAACTTCATAAATATATTAGTAAAAATGTCAAAGTTGTTTATCAAAATTTGTAGATAAATTAGTTATAATGAGTAATATTAGATACAATCATGGGCTATGTATTGCTAAAAAAAAAAAAAAAATCATAGACTATGTAAGCGCCATGCACTATTTTTGAAAAAGAGTATGGTTCACAATTAAAAAAATTAATTTTTTTTTTCACTTAAATTTTATATTTGTTTTTTTTTTTCAAAAAGAATGCACGACACTTATATAATCTATAACTGTAAATATAATTTCTCTAAAATAAAACAGCTCGTGAAACAAATAATAAATTAGTTAATTTGGGAACATAAAATACATGAATTCGTTGATAAACTCAACCATCCAGTTCTACTGGGTCAAGCTTTATTTGTTTATGCCTTGTCACGTAGTTATGGTTCTTACTTGTCACTTTTGCTATCTTATATGATTATATGATCTTTTCCTCCAAAAAACTTGTGAGTATTGTTGTATCCTAGTTTATTCAGTTATCTTATGCCCATTTGATTTTACAGATGGTCTTATCCAATCTCATCTCACCTCACCATCAAAATGCTATTTAAATATAAATATTTTTTAATTTCTAATTTTTAACTTTTTGATATAATCCTTACTTAAAATCATTATAAATTTTTCTAACTTATAAAAAAAATACAAAAAATAATTAAAAATTTTCAAACCCTAAAATAAAAATAATATTAAAAATATACATTTTAACAATAGTTTAACTTTATAATATTTTTATTCAAAATTTTCTCACTCATTTTTCAAAATTTCATAAAACATCTTAATTTCTTAAATCATTTCATTACTTTTTACAAATTATCTCACTACTATTTAAATATTTTTCATTTTATCCGTATAATCAAACGAAACCTTAGTGTTGATTTTCTGGATTTTTTTTTTTTGAATTTATCGCTCGTATAACTTTTTTTTTTTAGGTCATTGATTCTCTTAGTGAGAATCTAAGGCGTTACTAATTGATCCAAAGGATCTTGACTAATATCGCTCCTATGACTTTGATTAATATTGAGTCTCAAATATCGCTGTTGGATGATCGATTATGATATAGTTGGGATATGTTCTCTATGGTTATTGCCTAATTGGGGTCATGAATTATGGTCAACGTACAAACCATGTAAGTTTCCACAAGGCTCGGAGGGAGATCTGTCCTGTATTTGCCACGTATACAGTAATAGAACAAAGTGCCCACATGATATCTAATGGCAAAGAGGCACTTCGTGTACAGTTCTAGATTATTAGTTTTAGAGAAATGTTTTATCTGATGAATGAAATTACAATGATGTTTCGAAGATTGACGTTGAAATGGTTAGGGATAGGGTACTAAAAGCTGGGCCGGGTTTGGCTTTAAATTTAGCAAGCCGTAGATTGAGATATGATGACTATAAGAGCCTCTGGAACTTTGGATCAGGTCCAAGCTTTCCCCTCTCTCCAAATTGAAAAATGATATTTATAATTTTAAGTATAAATTTCACGTATATTTAAAAAAAAAAAGTAAATATAAGATTCATATAATAAAAACATTTTTTAATGGTAGATTATATTATTTTTTAAAAATAGTGTACAAAAATTATATATTTTAGAATTGTATCTAGTATTACTTTTTTTGACCAAATCAATTCAGCTAAGTTATAAATAACCTAATGAACATAAAGTATAATAACATCCATAATTGTTTTTCTATAAAATAAAAAATTAATTTCCCTGATCAACTAACGAACTAAAAATTTCGTGTTTTTTTATTTTATTTTTGAATAAAAAAAAAGAAAGAAATTAATGGCCCACCAAAGTTCCAAACTCTAAAGTATCAGCAGCGTGGCTGTGGAGAAGAACTATAAGGAATCATAATTCACAGGTGTACTAATAATTAAAGACAAACATATTTTAGAGTTGGTAGAGACTTTTCGGAATTTACCCAAAAACAATGTATAAAATACAAAAAAATATTGGAAGGGATGTCCCGGGTGACCATGCATGCATGGAAAAGCTAAAAGCTATAGCTAGGCAGATGCTTTTGCACTATCAATAATCTAATATAATATTGCCGCCATACTTTTGAAAAGAAAAAAAAAAGGGTTTGATAGCTTTCCGTCCCAATTACCTTCTGGTATGTGTTCTTCACCTAACATCTGGATTACTTTTGTTTATATATATATTTATGCTACTTTTCGTGAGCTTGTGGAAGTCAAGGTTTTGGGAATTCATTGTTTCTGCTGAATGCTGATCATGTGATTTTCCGAGCACTTCACTTCCAACATACTATATATACATATATGGATTATACGTATTTGTGTGAACATGTGTGTGTGTGTATATATATATATATAATATGTATAGAGGAGGCCAATGTTTATTCTTTCAAAGGGATTTGTTGAAACAAATTAAATTATTATCCTTTAACGTGATCATGAACAGTTGAAACGTTATCTATGATTATATATATATATATATATGGGGTATATTATAATTTATGGGGTTCATGATCAAATTCTTTGAAATTTTCAATGTACCTTTGTAGAATTACGAAATTGTCTACCAATTTCTTTAAACAAATTGATTAGATATCAAATATCAAGATTATATAACTAATCAAATACTTAAAATAAATAATCAAACTTGCAAGACATATCGATTGGTTACGAATAGAAACCTTTAAAAAAACTCTTTAAAGGTAAAATCATGCGGGGCAGCCAAACCCAGGAAAGTCAATCTTATTGTTTAAAAATAAATTACAAGTAATTCTCAATAACAAAACTTTTGTAACTTGACTCTTTTACTTGTCCAGACAAATAACCAATTTGTCTTCTACCGTAGTAGCAGCCAGAACCTCTGGCGATTTTCAAACTATTGACTTCCCTCTTGGAACTCCAGTAGCTGAAATCCAATAAAAAATCATTCACACTTGAAGCACGATCACATACAATGAGAGATCACAAATATGAAAATCCACTAAGGAATTTTCTCACCAAAATATGTACTAGAAAGTGCTCTAAAAAATATGTAAATTTGAATCTCTACAAATCCTAACCAATAGGATCTCTTAAATAAACAATCTGGAAAGATTTCCAGTTGAATTAGGATTCTGCTGATGGATAGAATCTGTCGCAAGAACGTCTCATGACGAATTGCTGACATTTCGCGATAACTCTATTCTGCAGTGACTGATTTTTGTTCAGCTTTTGTTCTGGATAAATGCAGATCCTCATGGACTCAATTTTTACCTCAATGACTTATCTAAACAACCTTTAAGACTTTTAAATAAACGCAATGTTGTTTAGAGATAAAGTCGATAATTATTTTACATTCATCCAAAATTACAAATTTAATGATAAGATAAACCTTATCATTTAGTCATCTAATCCTAGCCAACTTTTACCTTTACAGTCTCTCCCTTTGGCAGATTGGTGACAACACCAATTTGATGAATGTAATATAAAACTTGTCAAAAGCACAAACAGAAAACGAAGAAACTGAGTAGGAATTCCAAGCAAATAATCAAGAATAAAAACTTATGGTCAGAAAAAATAAACTTTCTCCCCCTCAACAAATTCATTTTAGGAAATTTATTTATTAAACTCTCACTCAACAACACACTTATTGAAACTCCTCTTAAATTTCACAACACCAAAATATTTCAATTTGCACTTCCACCACTCCCCCTCCACTCCCCCTTTTTGTCACTAATAGAATAAATATCACTTATGTGTGCCAAGATAAATACACTAAGAAAGACATAATGAACAACTCCCATGTGTCTAAACTTTTTATGGATTAAATGCACATGATGTATGAGCATGAATGTATGTTAAATAATAAGCAAATGATTGAGACAACTTGGTTGAGACAAAAAATCAAACACTTGGTATGCACTGGGATAAAATTAAACTGTATAATCAAATAATCCACCAAAAATCGTCCTCAATACATACATAAAATCAAATTATATGAGCATATATTTCAGATTTTAAGATATTCCAATCCCAACATCTAAACAACAATCAAAATCTCAATCTCCATATATGTAGGTGCCAAACCCTAGAATTGGAAGGAGAGAGATGTATTTGAATAAAATCAAAATCTTACCATGATGGATTAGTGTACCAAACCGCTCGGAACCAAGGCCTTAACAAGTAATGCGAAAAAAATGTAATGGCTATGGCTTGCAGTTGAGTTTAGCGAGAGGCTTTGTCTTGAGAAGATTTTGGAGAGGAGAATATGGGTGATTGCATATGTCACTCCTGTGGGTGAGTCTTCCTAGAGTGCAGCTTAAAACTCTTAAGTGGCCCACTTGCTAGGCACGGGCCATCCTTTCTTACGATTAAGTCCCTACTTAAACTTACTCACTTCACTTGTTAAGTCACAGAGTCCCACTAGGACTTGTATCAATATTTCAGAAATCAAATCCCAATTTTAAACCAACATCAAAACTTTTACTCCAGAACCATAAGTGTCCAACACTGATAAAAAAATATATATATATATTTTATATTTTATCACTCAAAAAAATTAAAAAAAAATATTATTATTTTTTATAAACAATGAAGCATGTAACATGCTTAGATGCATCTTAATTCAAACATAATGTAACTCACAAAATAAATTCAATAAAGTATACCATTTTATTCACAACAATCACTGTGGATGTTCAATCCTCATAAGATCATCAATGTCAAAGTTTAGTGAGTGTGTGAGTGAGCAAACTTATATAAGGTAACAATTCTTTATTTTATTCTTTTTCTTCAATATATTTTTATAATATTATCCATGAGTATTTTCTTCTTATAGATGCTCTCAAGAGATTGTCACTCACCTCAAAAGTCAAACTTTATGTTAGAGCCTAGATACATGAGCATCTCCTCTAAACACTAGTTTTCACAACTTTGTTTTTATGTCCATTTTTGTTTCTCATCTTTTTCCACAATGATTAGATCAATGATTCTTTCTATAAGAATTTAAAGAGATAAATCCGTGTAGGGTGTTAGTCTTTTTCCACAATGATTTAACACCGAATTTTTCTATATGGATCAGCTCTTTGTGTTTGGCAAGGGGATAACTCTTTATTAATGTACTAGGTTCAACTAGTATTAGTCAATTCAAGGCATGAACTCCCTCTATGATGAGCATTTCATTTAACAATATAAATTTTAATTATTATATGCATACATATAAGTTCCTCACATTGCTTTGTAAATGAACTTTGCCAAGATAATTCATAGAGTTAGTATGCACAAAGTGAATTGCACAAAGTAGAGAGATGCATAGGTTTAGGAATTTATTAAGTGAGAATACAAGTGCTCAAACTTTGACATATTAAGCATGCATTTTCTTTAAAGAAAAACTTTGAACCAAACCAACAAAATTTTATATTATATTTTTTTTATTTAAAACTGAAAAATAGAAACTTAAAAGCAAAACAGAAAAAGAAAGTGCATGTCCTAGACTAATCAATAATATAAAGAACATGCAAGAGTCCTATCAATTAATGTGACATGGCATCATCTTTAACCACCCACTTTGCTTTAAATTTTGGCCTATTCTTTTCATCAACACCACTGTGTATGATTTTTTCTTTATTTTGAAAACAAAAATCTGCTAGTTCACCAATTTTGAGACTTATGGAGGTTATTTGATGACTCAACTCTTCAACCTTATTTTCTAAATTCTTTTCATTCCTTGTATATTTTATTTTTCTTTCTTTTTTATGTATTTTTCTCAAGTTAAAACAATGTGGCTTTATATGGCCAAGAATATCACAAAAATGACAAGTAGGAGTAAAATTAACTTCAGACTTACCTTGGTTATTTATCATTGATCTATCATGTGAGACTCTTAAAACATGAGTTTTAGATACGACTTTCTTTGGGGCTTCCTCATCTTGACTTCTTTTAACAAAAAATGATATCTTTTGATAAAGTGGCAGCAGATGATGAGCATTTGAAATTTTTTTAATTCTTTTTCTAGTACAGCCTTTTGATCTTTTAATATTGACACTTCAACACCAGAAATTTTTAATGCCTCAAAAAATTATTTTTCTCATTCTCCACAGTAATAAATCTATTGTACAACTTTTTGTTGAGTTTCTTTAATTAATCACTTCTTCACACACATCATTGTATGCTTCCTGTAAACTTAACTCATGATCAGCCACAATTGGAGCAACCTCTGAGTCACTATCATCATCATCATTTTCAGATTTTGTTAGCCCAATATCATACAAATCATTAACAATAGTAGAAAAAATCACAAAAGTATTGTCATAATCAGATGATGAATTTGAAATTTTAGATTTTGAACTATCACTAAGTGTGACATTCAATGCTTTACTTTTACTTTTCCTGAAATCTGGACATTCAATAATTATGTTACCATAACCAGTACATTCATGACACTTTACTTTATCATTATTATCAGATTTTTCTTTATTCGATTTTTCAGAATAATTTTTCTTTGTAGAAAGTTTTTTACCTCTTTTTTTTTTTTTTCTCTCCATTAGACTTTTTATTAAACATGAATTTTCTGAACTTTCTTGCTATGAGATCTATATCTTTATTGTTAAAATTTTCTTCATCAGAAAAATCATCATAATTCTCTTTTAATGTTTTTAAAGCAATGGACTTACTTTTTCTTATTTGAGGAAGTGAGGATTCATACGTTTGTAAGGAACTGACAAGCTCTTCAACACTTATTGTATCCAAATTCTTACTTTCCTCAATGGCAGTAACTTTGGGTCGAAATCTTTCAGGTAAAGATATCAAAATCTTCCTCATGACCATTGAATCCTCCACCTTCTGTCGAGATTAAACCTGAAATTCACAAGATCATTTAGTTTAGCATAAAAATCATTAAAACTCTCATCTTCTAGCATTTTAATCTCTTCAAATTTTGAAGTTAGCAATTGCCATTTTGAATTTTTCACTATTTTTGTGCTTTCATGTGTAACCTCCAAAATATCCAAATCTTCTTTAGCAATCTCACACATGGAAATTCTTTTAAATTTTTCGGGGGATACCGCTATGAAAATAGCGTTAAGTCTTTTGCTATTCTAATTGCAATTGCTAATTTCATCTTTCGTCCAATCATCTATAGATGTCTTGGGTTTAGTCCATCCTCGTTCTATCATATGTCATATACGTTCATCCAAAGATTTGAGAAAAGCCCTCATACGAACTTTCCAATAAGCATAGTTTTCCCTATCAAAGTATGGTGGAACATATAATGACGTCGACATGATCTTCAAAGGCACGGATCACACTCGAATGAATGAACCACGCTCTGATGCCAATTGAAATTCCCAACGTACCCATGTAGAACCACGAAATAATTAAATTGGTTAGATCTCAATTATCAAGATTATATAACGAATCAAATACTTAAAATAAAAAATTAAATTTGCAAGACATAGCGATTAGTTATGAAGGGAAATCCTTTAAAAAACTCTTTAAAGGTAAAATCTTACGGGGCAGCCAAATCCAGGAAAGTCAATCTTATTGTTTAAAAATCAATTACAAGTAATTCTCAATTATAAAACCTTTGTAACTTGACTCTCTTACTTTTCCTGACAAATGACCCATTTGTCTTCTACCGCAGTAGCAGCTAGAATTTCTGGCGATTTTCAAACTATTGACTTCTCTCCTGCAACTCTAGTGGCTGAAATCCAATCAAATCTATCACACTTGAATCACGATCACACACAATGAGAGATCACAAATATGAAAATTCGTTAAGAAATTTTTTCAACAAAATATGCATTAGAAAGTGTTCTAAAAAAATGTAGATCTGAATCTCTACAGATCCTAACCAATAGGATCTCTTAAATAAACAATCTGGAAAGAGTTCCAGTTGAAGTAGGATTTTGCTGACGGATAGAATCTATCGCGAGAACATCTCCTGACGAATTGCTGACATTTCACGATAACTCTTTTATGCAGTGACTGATTTCTATTAAGCTTCTGTTCTGGATAAATACAGATCTTCATGGACGTAATTTTTATCTCAATGACTTATCTAAACAACTTGTAAGACTTCTAGATAACCGAAATGTTGTTTAGAGATAAAGTCGATAATTATTTTACATTCATCCAAAAATTACAAATATAATTATCATTTAGTTATCTAATCCTAACTAACTTTTACCTTTACATTCTTGATGCTGAACGAGATCATGATGATATAGCATGTCGCGAAAACTCATTTGGGATAATGGATTTGATTTCCATATTTAAAAAATATATATATATTATGTAGGAAACATGCCTCTTCTTTCTTTCTCGTAATCTCTCTTTTTTTTTCTAATTAATAAATTAAATTATGATCTACGTACGTACGTACTCGTGCATGGGATCACGTACTAATTACATCCATAGCTACATTATGTATATATAACAGAAGACTGAAGTTTTATGCGTTTGCTAGTCATGTAAAAGGTGCAAGCTGTAGTACTTTATCTTAATTTACTTGGTTTTTATTAAAGGGGTCGAGGTATGCACGTTCGTGGATTTTGACTTTTTTTTTTCCTAATCTTCTTCAAATTATATACCTTGATCGTACGTGTTTCTTTAATTTTCCACCTAACTTTTTAATAAAAATTTTCCATCCTTACAACGCCCTTTCGCTCATCTAATTCCTTTCACATTTTCAGTCAATTCCCAATAGGTTTTACATGATTCATGATTATTGCGTTGCAACCCGATGAAGACGTACGTAAGCTACCTCAGCTTAGTTATCATGCATCACGATTTACATGATTCAAAGTTTTTGCATATAAAATAATATCATTCTTCGATCAATCATGTCAACTTTTCGAGAGGTAATTAATATATTAATATATGATCACTAGCTTATTCCATAGAGGAGTGGTCGGAAAAAATTAAGATTAAGTGACAAAAAATTTTTTTCCACCAAATTTGTTTGTGGGTCGTTCGTGACATATAATAAGTGGAGAATACTATTTTTTTCACAAATTTTTTTTTTTCATGGAAAAAGATACATTTTTTCCACGAATCTAATTTGTGGTAAAAACTAATTTGGCCCATGGCAAAAACTGTTTGGATTTAAACCCTTGTGGTCCTATAAATTTATTTACCCACTAATCTCCTTGGTTGGAAATATAATAGAATTCTCACGATAATATTCATGGAAAATATGGTGGCATAAAGTTTTCTGTGATGTATTTTGTTGTGACAAAAACATGTTTGTAATAGACTTCATGGTGCCAAAATGAATTATAGTCGTCAAACTCCATCTTTTTCCCACCATCTTGTATGATTGTTAATGTTCATTTGTCATGAAAGTCTACAGATTGGTGGCAAATACATAATAGCTACCGAGCATATAGTTGGTAAAATGTGTTTGCCACAAGTTACATTCATGGCAAAAGCTAATATATTTTTAAAAAAAAATGCAAAAAAATAAAAGAGAGATTTCGCCCAAAATATTCATAACAAATAGTATAATATAGGCTTAAATAAATATATTCCAACATTAGAGATCAAAATTGACACTTATAATAATTTAAAAATAAAATATTACAAAAATTTACATTTATTTTTACAAACTTATCCATTCTCAATACATTCAAGTTTTAGAAACCAATACCAAATCATGCTTTACAAACTCATCTTTATCCCAACACTTCAAAATAATTCATCTTTATCCAACTCCATTCCATGCTCAAACATCAACACAAATGAAGCCAAATTACCTGTAAAATAATGGGTGTCTAATCAGCTTGACCTACAAAAACCATAACTGAGAAATGCTTGCTGGAAAATTTCAATTAGATAAAATGACAACCCTGATTCATGGAGGAGAGTGGACAACCCTGAATCAAGAGCTACTTTGGAAGAAACATCAATGCCTACCTGTTCAATATCAACTTCTAACTTATATCCTGCTCTGGTATAAACAATGGAACTTCTAAATTAATATAACATGAATAATTCAGCTACTGCATCAATGATATTTTCTAAAGGTGCATGATAAGTTGCTTCAGGAGAGTAAATAAATAGGATTGATATTTCTTTATACAAATCACCAAGCTAGTCATCATTGATCCCATAAACATAAGTACTACAATAAGATGCTAACCTTGAGATGCCCTCTTTCATGGATAACCGATTCAGCTAAGTTCAGTAAAAAAACTGCTCATTACTCTTGTTTGTTACAACTGCAGCTACATCATTAATTTGAAAATTAATGTTAATAAAGTCAGTGAAATCAAGAAAACTGACATTTCATGATTTGGATGGATGCAATTTCCATTGAGGTCCGCATGTTTATATCCAACCAAATCTAACAAAGCAGCTCATACAACGCTATTACCTCCATGCACCTTGTCCAGTGTAAATGTTTCAAGCAACAAGTATACCCATGTATCTGTCTTTCTTGTGATTGTTTTCTGCAAATACTTGCAGCTCTCCCTTTTAATCTTGATAGTTTCAACTTTCTTTACCACCAGGAAAGATACAATAGTCATTCTCATTTACCAAACTAAAATGAAAGATTATGTTCTTATATTGTTCACTCTGCCTCTGCATTGTTTCAAAGGGTCTAGAAGATGAGATCGGTGAATATAACTTATCACTACACACATGCACGCACACAATGCACATTAATGCACCACCAAAAAGTCTCCCTAAGCTTATTCATTTTTGTTATATTGTATTTTAGTCAGAGGATGCTTCTCATGGAACAGAGGGACCTTCTAACCAATATGACCAAGAAGCAACTAAACCCACAGATAAGGTGAGGGTGATTCTATAAGGTTTACAAGATAATTAGGTTTTCTTACACCTTTTGGAGGGCTGGAATCTTATCATCCCACTTCCCTTTACCACCTAGCAATCATACAACAAAAGTACCTCTTCCGCCCACCTTTTTCCCTTCCCAATTTTTTTCTTCCCTCCTCTATCCACCTAATGAAACATACTATAAAGGAAATAGCCACTTGTTACTAAGATTTCTATATTCACTTGCAAGAACTAGAAACCTAATAGCAAAATATGGAAGGCAGAACATTTGTTGTACTCAGATCAACTGCACCATCATGATTGGCTACTTGATGGTAGTTCACTTTATTCAGCAAAAAATGAAAAACAAAATAGTTCACTACCCACATCTCAAAGCTTCAAAATAAGGATAAAGGGGAGAAATGCCTACTGCTTCTGTTACAGCCCTTGAACTTCAACTTGATAGCTCATTGCATGAAGGACATAACACTAACAATCCGAAATGCAACATTTATCTTTTCTCCTAATAGTATCACTAGGAACTTAAAATCAGAAACCACTTCAGTATTGTGCATTTCAGATTATTCACCATCAAACACATCAGCTACCAACCAGTCTTAAAGACATGCAAAATCAACAACTCAGGAAAACATTGAGACTAAGAACATTAGATTCCAGGATAATAGGTTTTGACATATGGAGTAACAAACCTGAGTTTACGGTTCCATGAGAACCCCAGATAACTGGAATCTAACCCACCACCTACATACAAGCCCTGCAGTAAAGCATCAATTGCTTTTATATACTTCAGGGATGAAAAAAGTTGTGCTGATTAATAATAATACATCAATGCCTCAAAGGTGACAAATAAAAGCTAATCTTTGTCAAACCTGCTGTCGGGCCCGCTCAAGCTATTGCTTTAATTGAATAAGTTTCAAACGACTTGTTTCCAACTGCTGAACATAGGCCTGCAAAGCAAAACAAAAACTTAATATGTTAAACCATTTCTTGCACATATCTTGCATCGAAGGTCTCTATCTCAATGTGTATTCAACCTTCTTCCGCAAACGACTCTTACGAGCAGCCTCACGGTTTTGTGCAAGACGCCTTTGTACCTGCAGATTTTATGTGTAAAGTTTTAAACCACAACAGTTATAGGTGCTGTATTAGAGTTAATCCTCGTAATTAAACATGATCAATAGTATGCCAAGCTTATGGGTTGAAATCCTCAATCATGAGCATATACATATCTGTTCAGATTATCCATATCACATGACATGTTACCTTCACAAATGAATTAGTGGCAAAATAAATAAGTTGCCAGTATTCTTTAAAAAAAAAAAAAAACTAAGTTGCTAGCCTAGTACCAACATGACAGTTAGAACCTACTAGTTTGAACAAAATCATTGGTTGCTTACTTAGACTATTAATCTTGAAGAAAAGTGTTAAAAAAATAAATTCCCATCTCCACTAGTTTAACACAGCCATAAAGGTTAAACATAACCAAAACATGATTCAAACTCAATATTAAAAACAGAAGATCTTCTCAATATTAAAAAGGGTAGAAATAAGTATAAATATTCAAGGAGCCTACATTTGTATCAAATACATATACAAAGTCTGAAATTAGTTGAGATAAACTACTCCATGTGAAATCTAAAGAACACCTAATTGTTTTCAGCCCATTTTAAGAAGAAAGGAAAGCTTGTAGAACTCAAATAATAAATCAAGCATAATAAATCACTTGAGAAAAGAAAAATATTATTAAGTCTTTTTTGGGAAGGGACATTAAAACAAGATTACGAGCTTCCACAACACTTTCATAGCAATATTGATTGCAACTATATGTCAAACCTGTTTAGAAGTTCATAAAACACGATTGTCGCATAAAAAAAAGGGAGATCTACAAACAATGGCACACGTTATTAATTGAGCATCTGAGACCGAGTAGAAATTCAAATACGTACAAACAAGGATAGATCTCGAAATACATACCTAAAATCACAAAAAGAAATTCATATGAAAGCATATCACGGTGGCTTGAATGCGGGTTGCGACAATGACGTGGAGAAGTTGAGAGGGAATTATTGAGTTATCTAGCCATCTACACAAAAAATTAAAATCTTAAAACCAAGCTCTTAGTTAATCAGAAAAATTACCAGGGGCTCTTACTGAGATTTGAGAAACAGACAGATGAGGGAGAGACCGTGGGGCATTGGGGCTTGAAGGGGTTCGGCGACGGCTGAGAGAGCTTGGGTGGATGTGAGAGAGCTTCTTGCACGGCTGAGAGGAAATCGATAATGCCGGTGGCTGGGATTGCGACGGCGCACGACAGCAATGAGGGGAGAAAACCAAGAAATACAGAGGGAGTAGCGCAAGGGTTAGGGCGCAATGGTGGACGGAGATAAAGGAGGGGGAGAGGAAGAAGGGGTTTGGCGATGGCGTCATGGTGCTATTGATGGCGGCGGCGCAAGCTAACTAGGGTGGTCGCGGGAGGGGATGGCACGGGTGTGGGAGATGGGGGAGGGGAGAAAGAGGAAATGAGAGAGGGAATAAAGTTTTGGGCGCCGGGAGGTGGGTTTGTTTTTGTGAGTTCTGGTGCTGAGATAAATTCAGTTAGTATTTAAATTTTAATTGTGACTAATATTTTCATCCTTAAAAATAGATAAGCCACGGTGATGAGAATATAAACTAAATTACTTTTTGCGATAACTTTATTTCATGGTAAAAAGATGATCTAACTCATCACAATAATTATTTTTTCACTAAAAATCCATAAAATGTCCATATTTATTATCCAGGAATCAAGTTGATCACAAAAACTACGAAAGTGGAAGGAAAAAATCTTTAGCCATCAAATATTATCGACCATGACAATTTCATGGAAAAATATCTATATTTATTCTCTCCAACAAATTTAGTGGCAAAATGTCACATTTTCCCACCATATTTTGCCGTGAAAAAAAAACTCGTGGCAAAAGCCCCAATTTGTTGTAGTGCGATCAATATTCTAGCTAGGATATATCTCAGAGACACATTCGTTCTTTACATTTCTTGTCTATTATATTCGATCCAAGCTAGCTAGCTAGCCTTTATAAATTATATCAAGCAAGAAAAAAACATGACAACTGATAATAAAGAGCTAGAATTCCAATAGTTTTGAACTTCTGGGAAATGCATGAGATTGTGATAATCCTATTATTAACTGGATCATGATTAAATTTAATTATTTTGTACTATTTTTAATCGATCCTAGTTAAACGCAATATGTCTTTTATTTTGTTTAAATTCGGGATCCATGTGATGCACGTACAACTTTCCTTATCTTCACCCTTTCGTCACTTTTCTTTTAGTTTCGCATAAAATTTCTACGTAGACAACTAACACGAGGAAAATGACTATGAGTTGATGTTAACGTGAAACGAATTAAGGAGAACCACCTGAAAATATAGAAGAGAGATCATTTTATAAGGGTTTCATGGAGTTCTTAATTAAACGTCTAAGGCATTAAATTATTATAATAATATCGTACTAACGGATAGGTTTTCATGGCGTTTAGGAGCTTGTACGTACGTAAAAGCTCTTACAACATATTTAGTAACTGATATATAATGCTAAAACTTTGGATATATATATAAAATCAAGACAAATTGTTTTTGTATTGAAGCAAAAGAACAAAAAGAAAAGGGAAGAAAATGAATAAATCATGGTCAAAGAGAGTGATAATAACCCTTCATGGCATGAATCACATGCTTTGGGTCCCCAGCTTACAACTAATCGTGGGCGGAAATTGTGGTCCTTAATTCCTGTGTCGACAACAAGAAGATTTATATAATATCTAAATGTTTCTCCCTGTTGATAGATCAGAGACACATCATATACAGCAACTAATTATTTTCATGTATGTATCTATATATATATATCCATCAAAATGAAATAAGGCCGGGAAGGTCCAGTATGTTTTATATTTGTGTAAATATCGTATTCTTTCCACGTTGCATGCATCTTCTACTTATATATCAAAGTTTATGAAAACCTTGCATTGATCAATATAATATACACTATAAATATCAATAAGATGTAGGGGTGTCAAATTGTGTTAACGGGTCGTATTTGTGTCGTGTCAAATCATGTTAACGGGTTATATAGGTCAACTTTAACCAGACCCATTAAACTTATCGTGTCAAAATCTCAAACCCTAACACGACCGATTAACATAACGGGTCATGTCGTGTCAACTCGTTTTGACCCATTAATGAATATTACGAAATATGTTTTTTTTTTTTATAAGTAAACAAAAAAATTAAGAAAATATTACGAAATAGGTTAATACGACACAATACAACTCATTTTAAACTATTTATGTAAATGGATTGAATAAGCCTGAAATTAACTTTTTTAACCTGATTAAATTTGGCATAATTTTATATAAATGTTAAAATCACAATATCTGTAAAAATTATAAAATTAATTATAAATCCAAAACTACAATCTAAATAATAAAAATATCGAAATTGAAATTCAAACAATTTTATTTTTAGGTATAAGGATATAATTGTAACTTTAACTTTCTTAACATGTCATAACGGGTCAAAACAGGTTGACCCGTTATCAACCCGTTAAGCAATTGTGTCTTAACGGGTCAACTCGTTTTAAACCGAATCCATTAAGGCTAAATTTTAACCCGCTATTATCATATCGTATTCGTGTTGGGTTAACGGATCGTGTGACATATTACCACCCCTAATAAGATGACTCTCGATACTCTGAGTACTGTGCCAGATATTTCATCAAACACCTTTCTTTAGAATTTCGCGCGTGTGTTATAGTGAGAGAGAGGAAACAATACGTGGAAGTAAAAGTAAGGCCACTAAAAAGCAGAAAAAGTTGACTTTATCATTGTTCTCTACCTTTTGATATTGACAGCTAGGGTGGGTTTATTTTGGGTTGATAGAGAATGATGCTTGGCCTTTCCTGGAATATATTGAAGTTATCAGCATTAATAATTTAGGGCCCTACCAAAACTTAATTTCTATCTTTTTAATCTGCTCCATCTCCAAATATATATATTCACAGTAGATTTCGTGCATAATTATGACGTTCACTACTTATTAAGAAAAAGGATTTATTGCAGCAGCTAGCTATGGATCCAAGTTCCTGCATATAGTTCCATATAGTCTAGTGTCAATAGGCAGGACAGGAACACCAATCAATTAGGTCGATGTTGCTGAATTACTTTTTCAGATATCAGCTGCGTTCTGTTCGATTTTCTTGGGGTCTATATGAATGATGCATCAGAATCGACATGATGCTCAGGATTTGCATGTTGATTAAGTGGATGCAAGGCTGTCTTTCTGCAACTTTGGTTTCCACCCTTATTATTAAATATAATCTCTTATATTTACTGCATCCTTATTATTACTATTTTTTTTAAAAAAAAAAAAAAGCCAACCGGAAAAGCAATAAATTCTTCGAGACTTTATCACAAAAAGAAAAGCAATAATATGTTCCCAAATTAAGACTGTGCTACAAGGTTATTAATTTACATTAATGGATCTTATTCCATCCAAGAATCTATACTTTGTACGTTCTAGCTAGCTATATATATCTCACATCCTTACATAGATATAGTATGTACGTGAACTAACAAACCATCTATGGTCAAGGCAAAAACAGAAAAAACACCTACTCGTAGTAGTGTTAGAGATGAGATAATAGAGCGGCTACATACATGATAAAAAGAAAGAAAAAGGCAGCTATATATATAAGCTAGTAAGAGATACATCTGCTATACTCCAATGTCAAAATAAGTGGATACTTCATTCGTCTTCTCTAATTTGGAATAGTTTGCCATGATAGTTCGCTAACAACTTCCTGCATTGAGATTGGTTATTGGTACAATTACCTTGGGGGAAAAACTGTTAGCACAAATTTGGAAGCAAGGAGGGGTTGAAGAGAGGTAAACCCCATTCGTCGCATCGATACCACAAGCAGAGCTAACAATGCAAGTCAGTTTCCCTCTGACTATGTGCTCTCATGGAAGTTTAGTGACCGGGATAGGGCCGCAGGGTTGGATTGCAACACCGGAGATGTCTCGATCACATGACTTTTGTCGTTGCTCTTTGATTGGAATGCCTTAAAAAGACCTCCACCGTCGACAGAATTAGTCTTCTCATTCTTGGTCCCTAGTGTTGGGGATATAGAGCTCTTTGCAGCTTCATCAGAAACATTAATCCTGCAAGTTTTAGGAATCCAGCATCTTTCTGAACTTTGATCTTTAACTGACTCTTCTTTCTGTAAATTGGCTGGATTAAGAATGTTCCCATCCCTTGAATGTTTGCCTAAGGTTGGGGAGTTCATAGCAGAGCTTTGGCCACTGTGGCTAAGAAAAGAGGATGGTGGGGAAAGGCACTGTACATTCCAAGAACCTGGTACTGTACAGCCCCAATATGCAGGAGCAGGGTAGAAAGATACAGGAAATCCTGATGGGCACAAAGAAGGTGGAGGCATTACAGAGCCCCAGTGAGCTGAGTTCCATTGTAAAGGCCAGGGGGTCCCTGGAAAGCATGGTAGTTGGGGTGGAACCCCTGGATGATTCTGAACTGCTGACTCTTGCAAGGCAATGCCTTCCTTCTCAGTTGAATTTGAAGCAGTGATAGAGGATCCACTTGAGTGATCATCCCCGTAATCTCCTCCAGAAACGAGAGTTCTTTGCCCAGGTGTATGAAACCCATTTTGAACATGGTATGGTGTTTTCCCTGTGAGATTCAATACAGAAGCCATTGATTCACAAAGAGGAGAATCCGAACCGAAGGTGAGGACAGTGCCATTTTTTGAATAGTGTACTCCATCTCTTTGAAGAGCTTCTGAGACTATGATGTGACGATAGTGTGAACTTGAAGAGTTCTTGTTCTTACGACGGCCAGCACCTACAGGCACATTCCTCATAGTTCCACCAGCAGTCCAGTATCTTTGACAGTTCTTACAGAAATGGCGAGGCTGGTTGACATTGTAATTGTTGTAGTAACAGAACTTGGTGTCCATGCTATTACACCGGGGACATGGAAGTATTTGATCAGGCTTCTTCAGAGTTTTTTCTTGTGAGATACTTGTCTCACTCTGCTCTCCCTTCTTAGAGGCATTCAGTGATGAAGTTTCTCTGTCAACCGAGGGAGTTTTAGGGTTCTCACTAATACCTGATGATGATGTAGGATCTTTCGAATCTTCCGTGATCTGATGTGAGGTACAATCTTCCGGTTTATCTTCTGTGAGTTCTCTTCCCAAAGATACCTATTATTTCACATAGAAGTTCTGTTTAGAAAAACATAGCAACAATGTTCAATAAGGAGAAAACTAAACTATAAGGCCTTTAAATACAGTCAGAACAATCAGATAAGAGCCACCAGATAATCGAAGATTTCGTTTCAAGCATTGCTTCTCATCATGTATAACTGAATAGACAGATAGATGCACGATTAGCAGCTAAAAGGGTTTTATTGATATGTTTCTGGTCACTACAATGAGACAATTGAAACCTTTTGATTGGCCATATTTCACTGGAATCAGCTACAATGCAACTCATGAGAGCTTAAAACAACAAAAAGTAGTGACCATTAATCTTCAGTTTTTTCTTTTGCTTAGAAACTCTATTCTCTAAAACGAAAACTAAATAGGAGACCACGTAGAAAGGAGGGGAACGAGAAAATGATAGAAAATTAAAACAGTAAACCCACATAGACATGTTGTCATAAAAATTTTCAGATTAATGCAATCATGTGTTGGATGAGTACCAATCAAACAAAAGCAGACAGAGAACACAAACTGTAACTGAAATTCTGATCTACATAAGAAAAAGCAGCTAACAGGATAACACTTTTAATGGTTACTACAGAAACCCAAAAGCTCATCTTGGAATTTATCATAAAGCTGTTGAACCTGACAAAACTTTTCCAATACTAGCAATCATGATGTATATAGAATATCATAATTCTTTTGTTATGTATTCTAGACATTTCTTCTGCTCTGTTAGTCTGCAGAACTGAGAGGATCAGCCCTTAGCCAATAACAGAATATTCCATGACAAAGCAGCAAGGAATTTGTCACAGATGCTGAAACATCGATACAAGACCCGAATTAAACAATATAGTTTAGTAATTTTTTAGAAAATAAAACAGACCATCTTCAGATGTTTTTGAAATATCATAAGACTGCAGAAAACTCGTTAAGAAGGTTTGCTCTGAAACAGAGTGCATCAATGAGGTTCCAATCTTCCAAGATTATGATTCGCTGGGAAGTTTGATTATAGCTGATTTGACCTTTGGTTTTGGAACCATAATATGATCCCAAGGTCAGCAAAAAATAAAACAACAAAATAAAGGATAACAATAAATGATTTATTATTATTTTTTTTTAGAAAAAAATTAGATTTGCAAAATCCCACTCGAACTAAACCAAACAAAACCCAAAAAAAACAAAATGATTTTTTAGTTCCTTACAAAAAAGTCATTTAAGATATGATATCATTAAATCAAAGATGTAATCAATCAAACCTTCGAAGGTCTTGGATTTCTGAAAAATGGGTGCTTCATAGAATTGCTAACAAATAGAACCAAAAATTGACACCGAAAATCTTGTGAGAATAAAACCGACCCAATAACAGTTTCGAGCTTCTGAAAAAATGGTCTTAAAAATTTCAAATAACAGAAGCCGAATCCATACATGTTAAATTCAAAGTCGATACAAGGCATGGCACATGCATACCTTATCCCCGTCGTGCCTTGCACTTTCTCTGCCAGAGTTCTCTAGGCACGAAGAAGTGGTTGAAGAGAGGAGATTCTGGTCAGAAAAATCTCCAGATCCACACGGTCCATTAGCCCAAGTTTCATGTCTCAGTGGCAATGGAATCGTCTTCCCGAAGAGCTTAATCGCCGGGTCTTTTGACTCCAACATTCTTATGAGCTTTATAACACAAAGATTCTCTCTCTGTTCTAACTCAGACACTCTCTCTGTCCTTGTGTCTCTCTCTATCTATATCTAGGAAAGAATAGAGGTGCTGTGTGTCTGCGCTGTGGGTCGTCGTCGTCGTCGTCTTGGTCGCTATGGGAAATTGATCGAGGAGGGAGGAGTTGTGTTGGTGAATATGGAAAGAAGGGAACTTGAGGGGGTGGTGGTAACTGGTGTTAGTCTAAGCAAGGTGGGAAGGAATGAGAATGCCACATCGTTAAAGGGAAAACATTGTGAGCCACAAGTTCTTGTGGCCTCTGAGATCTCTCTGTGCTGTTGGATTCCTCGCATTTTTTTAAAAGATGATGTTCTCCTGTCTTCCCATTTTTCTTCTGTCAGCATCTCTGTTCCCCTCACTTCCACCCCCCACCTTTTTTTTTTTAATAATCAAAATCAAATTCCCAAGCTTTTTACCTTAGTTTCTTTTTTTAAGGATTCCCTCGAAATCCGGTAAAAACCTTTTTAGATCACAAGGTTCACGACAGGAAAGATATGAATGAATATGAATAACTAGATTAGTGTATTATATTATGTCATGAATATGAATTTAAATTTAAATTTGAACTTGTTTTAGAATATTAGTATATATGGTCTAAGAATTTTCTCATTTTTTTTTAATGAAACTAATACAGAGGCCGTTTGGATTGAAAAATATTCTTCATCCATCTTATCTCGTCTCATTATTATAAATTATTTAAATTTTTATTATATTATTTTTATTTAAAATATAATAAAAATTCAAATTTAAAAAGCATGATTTCCATTTGATTACTTTCTATGATACTTTGTCAAACTCAAATACCTATCCCCATTTTCCAATTTTACCTTCCTAGTCTGCTTTATCCGTACATACAAGTACTCCAACATTTCCACGATGACAAGGTTCATAACAATTTTTATTTTTTATTTTTGAAAAGTATAAGGTGATTTTCAACATCAACTAATGTAAACAATGAGAAAAAAAGAAAGCCCTTGCGTTTTCAAAACGAATACGTTGAATAAAGCCTTCTTAGCAGCTTTATCAATACTTTGACCTAAAATCCTTTTTTTAGGTGGCTACAGCCACCGCTGAAATATTTTTTTTATTTATTTTTTTACATATATTTTTTAATATATTTAAATATTTAAAAAAAAATCTCAACAGAAGCCCAGGCAGCATTTTCCTTTTTTTTTTCTTTTTATAAATAAAATCTCTATACAAAATTAATATTATAAAATTATATTATAATAATATTTTATTTATTATTATTTAAAATATCTAATCACATCTCATCTCATCTTATCTGTTTAATTAAATAGAAAGATGAAATACATATATATTATTTAAAAGTAATAAATAAATATAATTTTTTCTGTCTTAAAAAAGTGTTTGAGTTCGTACAGTTCTGTTAGAAAAGACCAAAAAGAGTACAATATTTATTCGCAGTTAATTTGCAAAGAAGAATGATCCCTAAAACAGTTTTTGCAGCTAGTTTTGGCAGATTCATTGATATTTCAAGTTAAAAAAGCTGGCACCACCTACACCACTTGCAAACACTTGTCCTGTACAGCTGGCACCCTAGTCAGAAACAACACCATGCCACATCAGCACCGTATTTAATAGCGACGTAAAAAGGTAAGCAGACGACATCCCTGCCGTTGATCTCCAGATGTCTAATGTGATGCCACGCGTCCACCACCGACGACGAATACACCTCAGTTTGGTATATTTCTCTTCAACAAAACCGAACATTGTGAGAAGGAATCTCTTTCTTTTCTAGTGGCTGTCGTTTGCTGGACGGACGAGGAGAGCTCAGGATACGTTTCTTCGTGGCTGCCACGTGTCCAGTTTGGGAATGTGATAAGATGGGACGGGACCATGCATATATATTTTTCTCTGTTATCCATTTAAAAGTTAAAATCCCCCACTCTCCCTCATTTTTAATAGTACATATATCCAAGTGTACGTTGGCTTTTTAGAACAAATCTCTACTTTTTTTATTTGGTTAATTAATCCTATAATTTTTTATTTTTAAAATTAAACTATTTCATTTCATCCTATATAATCATTATAAAATTTTTAAACTCTCGTATAAAATATAATAAATAATTTATTTTTTAAAATTTTAAAATAAAAATAATATTAAAATAATATTTCATTCAATTTTTAACAAAATATCTCATTTTATTTCATCTGAACTGCGTAATCAAACAAAGGTAATTTTAAAACCATTTAAATTTTGATAAAGTAATATATAGTTTATCAAAGGTAATATATATAAAAGGCTGAGAGAACTTTTGTTGCCAACTTTAGAACAAAAGACCTTTTATTATTATTATTATTATTATTATTATTATTATTATTATTATTATTCCCCAAGTTTTAGCTTTATAGAGGACGAACTAAAGGGAATAAGAACTTTTCTATTTGGTCATTTGTGTTTTTATAATGCTTCTATTGGCAAAACAAGTTACAGAAATTACGATCATAGTAAGAGGAAGCACTATACTTGAGCAAAAAGGAAAAAAAAAAAAAAAATCTTTTGACATGTTCTTATCATTTTCTTGAAAAAATTGGATAAGATTTTAATAAGGTAATTAAATCGAGAACCCAAAAGTTTGACAACAAAGAAAGTGAAAAAGAAATTTATTTGTCTGATTATGAGTTGGCTAAGGTACAATTTCTTCTACAAAGTAGCTATCCATCGACAAAGGATTTAGATAGAGAAATGATTTAGTCACAAAAACCTTTCACAAAAGCAAATTCACATATTGATGTAATTTGATGTGGTACATCAGATTGTAAAACTATTTTTTTTGTAAAGTAGATTTAAAGTATCATATGAAGTCACGTAATTAAATTATGAATTTATTTTTATGAAATCTCTTTATAGCTGAATCATTTATCTTCATAATATATACAAGTAGAATGTTTCCCATATCATCATCCTCTCCTTAGATTCATAGAATTAGGCCATGATCATCAACCCTCTTAATTGGATCTAAGTGCAAGTAATGATCAATGAAGTATCAACCTAACACATGGAGTTTGTGCAATTCCTCTTTAGAAGTATTGATTTTCAAAAGCCCTAATTAAAAGAAAAATTTCATATACTATATTATCATTTCACTTTTATTATACTAAGTATGATATGGTACATTTGTCATCATTGAATTATTATTTATTGCATGTTTCTTTATCATCAAATGATGCTAAATACGCAATATCATATATAGTAAGATATAAGTGAGATGTTGGTGTGATGTATAACATTACTCTAATTAAAAACGAGGGGAGGCCAGGATATTTCTCAATGACACAACGATGTCATTGATAATGATGTCATTAATTTAGGAAAATGAGTTTAATAATAACTTTCTACGTTTTGTAATTTAGTTTTGAAGGGATCAGATAATCTGAGATGGCTGAATTATACGATTGAGTAATTGATGAGGACATCTTATTACTAGCTAGGTTTGACCTCCGCATGAAGCCCATATATATCATCATCAATGACAAATGACAATAGATGAAAAACTTGACCCAAGGATTGAGATCAAGCGATTTGAAATAGGACGGAACGCTCGTAATTCGGATATTTGTAATTAATACGTGAGATTAATTTATAAAAAATAATAAAACAATTTGAGTTAAGATACTTTATTGTATTTTAAAAAATGAGAGAAAATTAAAAGGTTTAAGAGCCAAAACCAGAAGAAATCTTAAGAAAATTAAAGGAAAAAAAGAAAATTGAATTAATATATATATAATATTTTAAAAATTATTTGAATATAATTTTTTCATTATTATTTTTTTAAAATTTGAAAAAATTATATTTATTTTTGTGTTTTGTTTTGAAGTTTGTAAAAGTTGTAATGATTAGATAAACAAGTTAAATATTTAAAATTAAAAAAAATTATATTTGAGTGAAGGTTGAAAAGAAAATTGTAAATTTTTTTGATTATTTTCCATCTTATATAATTGAAAACTCAATTAATTAGTTATTAAGGAGTAGTAATAGTGGTGAGATTTTCTTCTTCCGAATGGATTAAAAGTTTACTTTCCTCCGAAAATTAAATTATTACTAATTTCATTATAACTTATATCCATAAATTCTGGCATAATTAATATAAACTCGATCGTATTTTAAAGTTTTGGTATTGATTTGTCCCTTCCGATGCAGGAAAAAAGAAAAAAGAAAAAAGAAAAAGGAGGATTTTTCCTTTCTGTAAGAAAATTTCTTAGGAAATTATGTTACATGAGTAAATAGTGCACTCAACATCTAGCTTGATATGATATGTTAATTATAAAATTAATTTTATTATAAATTAGATGATCTAACAAATTATATGAAATGATGTCAATTTGTGTATTTATTTTCTAAAATCTATTTTTTTGTAGCTATAATTAATGTTTCTATATATACTTTTATTTGTTTTTTTTTTATTCCTCTGGCCTTATATATTATATTTTTCGTCCCCTATTTTCTTTTGATCACCCCTATATTCCCGTAATATATATACAAGAATATACTCATAATATACTCCCAATCCTTTAATTCATCTTTTTTATTTCTTTAAGTTTATTTTGTTATTTTGAGCGAGCTAAAAGCAAAAACCGCGATCACATTATTAATATATATATGGGGGAAATTAAAAATGCTGAAATATATTGAAACTTTGAAAGATAATTTGAGTTTAACTGTACTAGTGATAAAAAAATATATACTGAAATAGAATTTTCATCCCCTATTTGAATTTTTTCTCCAAAAGTCTTTTGAGACAGACCGACAAAATTTGTTTCATCTCTAATACTCTTTAGGGACACTACAACAAAGTCACTTTTCCCAGCGATCGATTTAAATCATTGAGAAAAGTCTAAAAATCGCCGCCAAATATCAATTTCAATGATTTTAAATTCATTGCATGTTTGTTGGTACCATTCCTCCACTTCTGATATACTACAATGGAAGTCAAAAATTGCTGCTAATAGGTTATCTTTTCTGGTGATTTTTATCGTCGCTAGTCCAAGAAATCGCAACAAATATTAACCACGATAGTTAAGAATCGTTGGGAAAGACTTATCTAGCTATTGCGGAGATTGTAAAATCGTTGGAAAAAATCTTTCCCAATGATTTTATAATCACCGCTATTAAATTTTTGGTATGTTAAATCAGTGGCAACGATTCCAGAATCTTTAGGACAGATCATTCCTAGCAATTTTCCAGTCACCGCAATACGGATTTCGATTTTAAAAATTTTGTCTCAAAAAATGACATTTTCGTCCAAACTAAAATGCCATTTTTTGGTACAAAATTTTTCGTCCCAAAAATGGATTCTCTTGTAGTGAGCCTATATTGAAACTTTTAAATACATTATCAGTACTGATAATCTCTTGGTCGAAATGTAATTATTTTATTTTATTTGTTGATTAACTAATATTATAAGTTTTGAATTAATCGATGATATTAATTAAATTGATTGGTCATTCAAATTTAATTATTACTTTAAAATTAACATACAATTTATATAATTGAATATATATATATATATACATATATATGGGCTTTAATCATACTATAATTAGTGCGTGTTCGATCCTATCCGTTATGTATATATTTTGGACCTAGTGATCACTGAAATGTTATGTTATTATTTTCTCTAAATCTATGGAGTTTTTTCTCTTAATTATTATGATAAATACCCAAGTACTTTTTTCTCCTACCGGCCAAGACATACTTGCATTCCTTTAATTAATTTGTGCTCGATCGAGCCAAAGGATGAAAAATTATCATATTTGATTAAATATTCCGTTTACATATATAGAAGATATAAGGAGTTCTTCTAATTTGTGTACAAAACCACCGACCATGCCGTGCGCCTGATCAAGAAACGATCACGACTGACCAGCAAGTACTGGATCCAAGCGCCACAGAACAATATTGCATGGGTAATAATTAACACGTAACTAGGTTTAGTTTCCAACCCCAAAACAATGGAGTACTGCTTTTAATTTGTAATACGTCGACGTCAACATCACACGTACGTGTATATATCTACTATACTATGATCAACGGGGTGGTCGATCACGAGCAACGTGCAACGCCAAGAGTACTGAGACTTACAGCTGAAATGTTGCTTCGATATTAGAAGATGTTGCAGACAATTATGAGGAAAAACATGACGGTCCGGCTCACTTTAATTAGTTCGTGTGCCGGGAAATTTGAGAGCGGAGGCCAGAATGCATGCACGTACGTACGGCGAAGGATCCCTTGGATATCATGAGGAGATAGATCATGATCAGGAGTTTAAAATTAAAGCAACGTGGAGATTTTTTTTTATAGATTTCCGAGAAGAAGTGTCCACATGATGATTAGCCAGCTTGTCCATCATGTTCATTGTTCCAACTTTAGTTGACGTGTCCAAGACATGATATTCTAAACGGCAATTAGAAATTTAGAAGTACAGCTGCATTTCGTCCTGGATAGTAATTAATGAAAATTTATTTAATGTCAAACAAGATTTTGCTTGTCTTAGAAACTTTTGGTGTCATGAAGGGAGAGTTAATTTAGAGACACCTATATATATATATATATACACTTTTGTCGCTGAAAGACATATTTAGTCATGATATATGATGGCTTTTAACGGCGAAACCTGTTTCGTCCCTAAATATTTGACCGCTAAAACCAGTTTTTCTTATATTAAAGTGAACGGAATATATGACTTTTGGCCGGGCCTTGGATGGTGGACATGATGATGATAGGCCATACATGGTTCTTAACCGTCCTTGTTTAATTAATTTCTTCTGGTCCTAGTCCTCCTTTTGATCTATCATGGCAGTAGTAGTAGTGTCTTTCAACTAAAACTTAATAGAAAAAATAAGGAATTACCATCTTGTGGTCACCATTCATTGCACGCACTCAAAAGTCATGATATGAAAAAGTACTGAAGAGGAAGAATAATATCGCGTAGTGCTTGGAAAAGTGTCATTCTCGTAGGTGGCCGAGAAAAATCAAAGTGGAACGTCTACCTTTTTAACTTGTCAAGACAAATAGATCGATGAAAAGGATGCATGTCATGCATGCTGCTGATTATAGCAAGCACAATTATATACATATGCATGCTATTTTTCTTTTTCTTTTGTTTTCTGTTAACAGGGAAAAGAGAGAGAGTTAAATTCACGTGCAGCTCATTATAAAGTGCCTTCAACAGTTCTATAGCCTAAGTTAAGAGCTCCACAACTTTTTCATATTTTTTTTTAGCCGACCATAATAGAATTAAAGAAGAAAGAGAGAGGATTACTTGCTCCTAAGGTGCTTACATTTGATTGTTTTAGCAATAGTGACAAGATGGGCTAAAGCATTTTATAAGCAGGAAGCCTTGTGAAGATTATAGTTATTGCATAAAACGTACGGGACATTATTGAGATGAGAAAGGATGTTGCAGCTTCCTGATCAGATTAAAAGAAAAGAAAAGAAAAGAAACGCATTCAGATTTTGATAATTGTTCAAAGTCTAGATCCATCATCAGGCCTTTTAAGCTAGCTTTAGTTGCCGACCATAAATCTACTCATTATGCAGCCACTCATATACAGTACTACTGTAATACTGGCTCCACAAACTAGACCTTGAATGGATGGATTCAAAAGGGATATGATCAGGTGTCATAAGTAAGCAAAAATATGAGGACATCTTGGCCAGAAAATCCTAACTAGTAGAAAGCAACATCTTACAATATCAGAAAAGACCCACTTCTCTTTTAAGCTTTGTACCGTCATTAGTTAGGTGTCTTTTCACCATACACGATGTTGCGCACGCCTATCTTCCATTATCTAACTTACTTTTTTTTAAAAAAATCTTAGTCCTGCTCAGGTAGGCCAGGAATCAGGCGCATTTTTTTATCAATTTCTTTGTTTTGGATAAGGAGATGAGGCTTCTCGTTAATTTAAAGTTGAATTGATGAATACAAAATATATTGTTGGTGAAATATATAATAATAAAAAAATAAATATTAAGAAAAATTCAGTTTGGATTAATGTGCGAAAATTTTAATTTTTAAAGAAATTTAAACCCTTTACGATATTATATAAAGTTTCAAATTAATCGATAGAATAAAATTCATTTAGACTTATCTCTTTTAATATATATATATATATATATATATATATATATATATATATAAAACGCTTCAACTGATTACTGTATAGTTCAAACCTACTCTTTACAAATAGTTAATAACTCCAAAGCTCTACCCAAATTAAGAACACCTCTCTATTGTTTAAAAAATCACTCAAATATATATATATATATATATATATATATATATATATATACTTTTTTTTAATTTTTTCTCAATCAAACTCCTCTATATCGTAAGCAAAAATAAGAAGTCGGTCAGACTCTTAAAAACAGCCATACGTGTTAATAACCCCTCTGGGTGATGATCATCCTTTTCAAATACAAGAACAACTTGTCAAGTACTTAAAACCTCAATATATAAATCTGCAAGGAATTAATTGTGAGTAATTAGTGATAGAAACGTACAGGAGGCCATAAAATCGATCGATTTTTACTATTTGTTTGAAAAATAGACACTCACGTAACGAGTTTCCAAAGGCTAATATTCCAGCTACGAGGAATTAACGCCAGCCGTGAAACATTCATTTACAAGAACAAAAAGACAACGGCAACAAAATAATTGAGAAACCAACGTTAATACAAAAAAAACAATTAAAGCTAATTAAAAACTGCCTGGAGTTTGAAATTATGAGTCGGCTTAAAGCAAAGTAAGAAATTAAGAGCACGGTTACACATCAACCAATGTTATCAATCATAATTTTTTTTTTTTAAAATTAATGGCTTAAAAGAATTTCAAAAAACACCATTAGTAGACAATAAACAAAAGTTACAACGACTAATATATATTTATTAAAAAATACCAACACGTGATATTTTATATATAATTATTTTTAATTAGGATTAGAATATATATTGAGAAATAAAACGGATAAGATGTACGTACAAGATATTATATTTTGAACTAAATGGATATTTTCAATTGTCCTGTAATAAAGATAATCCGATCCTAGCTATTGCACTGCCTGCGCGCATATATATATATATATATAAAAGTGAAGATTAGAGAAAGGAGAGACAGAGAAGATAGACATTATAAACAACGCAAGATCAAGGTAAACATAAACAAGATATGTGAAGGCTCGGCCTACCAATGCATGAAATGTTCAATGTAAAATCAGAGTAATGAAAAATAACTATCAAATATTGAAAGTAAATTTCATATAGAGGATAAAACTTACAAGCTTATGAATTCAAAAGAAAACAAAATGATTGTAAAGAGGCTAGAAGATAATCAGGGAGTTGGAAGTTTTCTCTGGGATAGTGGCTAAAATTGCTGGTCTTGCATTTTTTGCCAATGTGTAACAAATGAAATGAGGAGTCCTTTTATAGAGTAAGGAAGCTCCTGTACAAGATAAGGTAATCCCGTGAATCACGAGAAAACTGTTCAAAAAGCAAATAGTGAATAATGACTTTTTGTCACTATTTACCCATGCTGGCAGTCAGTCGTCGAAAGCATTTTGTCTTCTTTCGCGGAAAGTGAAATATTCTTTTTGCCTCATGATATTTTTAACGAAGAAGATTGTGAAATCTCAGAAATTGAGTCTGGGATTGATGATATAGATCAATGGCATCTGCCAAGAATCAAGGTTAATTCCTTATATCACCAACCTTGGTTTAATTTTAAATCGGAGAGTATGTCCCAGGTGAAAACCGTGGAACAGACTTTTCCCATATCCAATACACAAGAACAATGTGTATTATTTAAAAAGGAATTGATAAAATCTTTTAAAGAAAAAGGTTTTAAATTCATGCATATTGCATCTGTACAAGTAGCAGTAAAACCTTTAATCAGAAAAGGTATTAATGCTTCTGTACTTTTATGTTTACGTGATGGCCGACTCAAAGATTTTGAAAACAGTACCTTAGGAGTAGTTCAAACTTCTCTGATGGATGGTCCAGTTCACTTTGATTGCTATCCCGATTTAACCATTGATTTATATGATAAACATGTTTTGTTTGTATTAACTTTGAATGTTCTAACCTTTGGTTTTAACATGAAAGAAGGCAGCAGACCAGTGGCATTAGTTTATCGCATATATTACAGAGTCTTGAGCTCTATCCTTAAGCCAAAAGCCAAGATCAAGTCTCCAAAGAATGAGACCTTACTGATGTGTAGTTCTATTGAGAACGCCAACATCAGGGTACCCAAAAGACTATACTGGAAGGATATACAACTTCCACAAGAATGGATTCTTAAGGAAGAACTTCCACTAGTGGAAATTCGACCTAAAGAACAAGACCTAAGTTATATCAAGCAGTATTTTGATGGTACTGTAAAGATATCCTTTAAGTCATCTAGTTCTAATGAAAGAAGAAATTCTTTTGCTAGAACTAGATCTTCCATCAGCTCGGACCAAGGTCTTAGGGATGTTAATCTCAATAGATTCTTGGAAGATCAACACAGATCTTCTCGTCCGGTCCTTATCAAGGAGTTTCAATCAATGACACTCCTGTAACCCAAGATCTAAAGTTGAAAGGAATTTCAACTCAGTCCCAGGTTACATCTGCCATGTATACTGCCAAGGATAAATCCGTACAGGAAGAAGTACAAAAGGAAGACAACGATTCGTTATCTCCTACTGCTTCTGATATGGTTGCTCCAGTCCATCATCAATTGATGATGATGAATAGAGCATCTTATCCTGATGATGAAATATTGACCCTTGATTATATTTATATGGCTTCTTTGCTTGCTGAGTTTAAATCTGCTGAAAACCGTGATAAGAGAAAATCTTATTGCGAGATTTACTCAACTCCTGAGAAACAGAAGATTCGAAGAAAATGGATGAATAAGATGATTGCTATCAACAAGCATATCTTATTTTTTTATTTTCTTGAGAATCATTATGCTTCAAAAAAGGATGATTCAAAGAAAGTTTTAAATGTTTTAAAATCAAATTTTACTAAAGAATAAGGCAGGACTATTGTAAAAACCAGCCACCCTCCTTTAAAAACTATCTTGATTTCCCATCATGAAGTAGAAGTAAAAGCTTCTCCTTTTAAGATTTCAAAACCAGGAGAAAATGTTTTGTTAGAAACTCGAAAGATTGTAGAACAAAACAATTTTTTCAACCAATCTCTCCATACAATAGGTCAACAACTAGACCGTATAGAGAACATGGTTGAAACACCTATTTTTCAAAAACCTGCCAAAATGATTGAAAAATCTTTAGTTATCTTACCTGAGAGGAGGCCAAAAATTACTTTTACACAGGCCGATAATACTCTCGATAAGATTAATCGAATACTTGCTGATGTTAAGCAAGAAAAACCTTCTGTCAGTGTTCTGAACAAAGACAGTAAAGGGGTTAATTTTGATGATTCATTTTCTGTAAAAACTTTGGATGATGATGGTTTGTCTAATGACACTTTGTCTGATAATTCCTTGGTACAGAAAATAGATTTAATTCAAAGTGGTTTTTAGGATCTTTATTTGGAAAGACCTACGGTTGCCAGACTTTATTCGAAAGGACCTACTCCCATCGGTCTTACGAAAAACTGGTATTCAAGACCCACACCCCTTGACTTGCAGTTTGAGGAAAGAGGTTTCCAATCTTAATTCTCCGTATCTGCTGATCAAATGTATGAATGGAATATTGATGGATTATCCGAGCAGGAAATCCTCAATACTGTCTAACGTATGTCCATGGTTGCTAATGCTTATATCAACAACAATCTTAGCCAGTTTAACAGTGTTGATATCCTGACCAATGGATTTTCAGGCATACTTCGTGCTTGGTGGGACAAACATCTCACTGACGCAGCTAGAGGTGAAATATGTTCTGCAGTCAAAAAGACTGAAGAAGGGTTCCCTGTGTTTGACGAAAGCATAGGACAAGGAGAGTCCGATGCAGTCAACACCCTGATTTATATCCTTATTAAACATTTTGTTGGAATACCATCCAACATAACTAACCGTATCTCTGATTATTTGAAAAATCTAAGATGCAATAAGATGTCTGATTACCGTTGGTATAAAGATGTCTTTATGTCCAGAATTATGCTTCGAGATGACTTTAACATGCCTTATTGGAAAGAGAAATTCATCGATGGATTGCCTCGTTTGTTTGCCATTAAGGTTAAGGATTCACTTACTGATGCTTCGGGTTTACTGAATTACAATGATCACAGTTATGGTGATATCATAAGTCTGATTCAGAAACTTGGTATTAGTATGTGTAATGATTAAAGAATGATTGCCCAGCAGATGAATGATAGAAAGAAAGCCAAATATGAAATGGAAAATTTTTGTGAACAATTTGGCCTTCCTCCTATTGCTCCATCTAGGCAGCATAAGAAAACTTTAAAAAGGTTTTCTAAACCTCGTGGGAGTCACAGGAGAATACCTCGCGATGAATTTTACCAAAAACCAGTTTCAAAACCGGTTTCAAAAAGGAAACCTTTTCAGAAATGGTTTTCTAAAACTCCCTCCAAGGGAACATGTTTTACTTGTGGCAGGAAATGACACTTTTCATAAAAGTGCCCCAAGAAGCCCAAGATCAAGAACAAACTTTATGAGTTGCATAGAAAAAACTTTAACAAAAGAGGAAGAACATGAAAACATGCTCTTATCTCTTATTGCACAAATTGAAAACCCTGAGCTGAAAGAGAAGTATCTCAAACAGTTTAAGAAGAACATGACTCACAAAGAGTCTACGTCTTTAGGGCAAATTTCTTTTGAAGAAACTTTGGGACATTTTCAGAAACAAAAACCCAAAGAAATTTCTATAAAAGATTTACAAAACGAAATTTCTCTTGTTAAAAAGGAGATTTCAGAACTCAGAGAAGAGGTTAAAACCCTTAAATCTGAGAATGCATCTTTTAAACAAGATTTACTTAAATTAAAAATTCAAAATGAATTTGATCAAAATCCTTCAGGCGATGAATTAAATGATTCAAACTATGCTGAACGATCTGACCCTAATAAGGATATTTGTTTGCTTCGCCATTCTGCCCCGCAGAAATGGTTTTGTCTGGTAGAGATTATTGTTCCTCGTGATTACAAATTCTCTGCTATTGCTTTAATTGACTCAGGTGCTGATTTGAACTGTATCCGTGAAGGATTAGTTCCCACCTAGTACTTTGAAAAGTTCGAAGAGAATTTATTCTCGGCAAACGGATCTAAGATGAAGATTCGTTATGAGCTAAATAATGCTAATGTCTGCCAAGACAATATTTGTTTTAAAATTCCATCTGTTTTGGTTAAGAACATCTCCTACGATGTAATTTTAGGGATATCTTTCCTTAACATGATTTACCCTTTCCTTCCTGAACATGATGGGATCACCACTGACCCATTTGGACAGAAAGTTAAATTTAAATTTGCTTCTAAATATGAACGTGATTGTTATAGAAAATCTTTATCCTTGCTTTCTGCTAAAAGAAAACATCTTGATTTTCTTAAACAAGAAATTAAATTTAACTGTGTATCCGAGAATCTGAATGATCCTATGCTCCAAGCAAAGATCACAGATTTTCAAAAGGTTTTGATTTCTTCTGTTTGTTCAAACCTTCCTACTGCATTCTGGCATAGGAAGAAACATGAAGTTTCTTTACCTTATATTAAAGGATTTTCTGAATCCAAAATACCCACCAAGGCGAGACCTATTCAAATGAATAGAGAAACCCTTGAGTTTTGTAAAACTGAGATTAAGGATCTTCTTGCTAGACGTATCATTAGGCATAGCAAATCACCTTGGTCGTGTGCAACATTTTATGTCCAGAAAAAAGCTGAGATTGAGTGAGGGACTCCCCGTTTGGTCATAAACTATAAACCCTTAAATGAAGTCTTATAATGGATTAGGGACCCCATTCCCAATAAACAAGACTTGATTCAAAGATTAGAAGGTGTGGTCGTGTTTTCCAAGTTTGACCTTAAGTCTGGATTTTGGCAAATCCAAATTAGGAAGTCAGACCGTTACAAGATTGGTTTCATCACCCCTCTGGGACACCACGAGTGGAACGTCATGCCATTTGGGCTGAAGAACGCTCCTAGTGAATTCCAAAATATCAGGAATGACATCTTTTCATCATTCACCTTATTCACCATCGTCTACATAGATGATGTACTTGTATTCTCAAAATCTATTGATGAACACTAGAAACATCTTGAAACGTTTCTCTCAGTCATCAAAAGAAATGGACTTGTCCTATCAGCTTCGAAAATGAAACTATTCTAGACTAAGATCAGATTCCTTGGTTATGACATCTTCAAAGGAAAAATCAAACCTATCCAGCGAGCTATTGAGTTTGCTGACAAATTTCCAGATGTTATTCTTGACAAGAACCAACTCCAAAGATTCCTTGGTTCTTTGAATTACATCTCTGACTTCTATCAGGATATGAGAAAACAGTGTCGCCCTTTGTTCGCGAGACTAAAATCTAATCCCGCTTTGTGGATTGAGGTTCAGACCAAACTTATCCAGAAAATCAAGGCACATGTCAAAACTCTTCCATGTCTTGGTATTCCTATTTTAAATAGCTTCAAGATTGTCCAAACTGACGCCAGTGACATAGGCTATGGCGGCATCTTGAAACAAGTTGTTCCACCAGGTTCCTCCGAACAAATCTTTCGTTTCCACTCAGGAACTTGGAATCATACACAGCATAACTATAGTACTATTAAGAAAGAACTATTATCTGTTGTTTTGTGCATATCTAAATTTCAATCTGATTTATTAAACCAAAAATTCCTTTTGAGGATTGATTGCAAGTCCACAAAGGAAATTTTAGAAAAGATGTTAAAAACATTGCATCAAAACAGATTTTTGCATGATGGCAAACTGTTTTAAGTGTTTTTGATTTTGACATTGAATTTATTAAAGGATCGGATAACTCCATCCCTGATTTTCTTACCCGTGAATTTCTTGCAGAAAAACCATGAGTAAGAAGAAGAAACCTGGAGGACTTCCCAGTTCCTCATCTTTCTTCTCTGTATCCAAGTTGTTAGTACCTCTAGTACCAACAACTCTCTTAACCATGGCTTCCACCCCACTGGAGATAGCCAATAAATTTACTAATCTAGGGCAAGTTTTCAGATTGGTTACCCTTGCATCATTTGCTTCAACCCTAGCCACACCCTGTGACCCTTTTGCTAATCCATTAGCAGTAACAGGACCCCGGCCGGCGAGCAAATTCATCAGTGCCAACAAGGCACCTTATCACAAGAAATTGTGGCTTGATAACCTGTTTTATGTTGAGAAATCAATTAAAACATATCCTTATCAGATCGCAATTGATTATTTTCCACGAGATTTTCACTGGATCCCTGACAATCCAGCTAAAGATCTCAAGTTTTATCTCGGAATCATGGTGAAAACCAATTCCGTTATTATCAAACCAATTTTTGATAAATTTGACAAATCAAAAATCATTTTTCATAACTGTCAGATTAACCATGTTTTGTCGGAAGAAGAATGGACAACCCATCTTTCTACCCCCAAAACCCTTGTCCAGGAAACAGGTGTTGTTTATAATTACTATGATTATATTCAGGCTTGGTTTAAATTTCCTCTCTATCAAACCCAGAATTTTCGCACTCTTGGTTCTTCTCTTTCGGACGAAGAAGCAAAAATGTTTTCCCTCTGTAGTTTCAACGATGGTGGGGCTATTTTGGTCCTATCATTGATATCTTCCCTGATGATCTTCCCTGATGATCACTGCTAATGTTTGTTTGCTGATCGCTGCACGCACAATCTTAGCCATCTCCTCACGAGTAACATTGTTTACTGATGCCTCGGCCGGTGTAGATGTCTCAGTAGCTGATACTCTATGATCTCTCGGCTGTGCATCTCTATAAGGATCAACCGGTTCTGGAACATGTCCACGAAGATGCAGTCTCTAGTGTCTTGTGCTGCGTGAGAGGGTGGTGCTGTTTATCGGTCCCATCGGCTCCTGTTTATGCTCCGCAACATCAGGCACAACACCAGTAAATAGCAGATATCGGGTGATCAGGATTCCGAATAGCAGCATATCTATCGAAATGTACCGAGACTCTGATCGAATCTTATCGAATATATACCCCACCAAGTCGATAGGAATGCCACGAGCGACCTATATCATAAATTTTGTCCGATCAATGCCAACCTCTGTCTTGTGCTGCCGAGGGTCAATGTTATTGGCAATTATCAAATTTAAGATCTTAAAGAAAGAAGATAAATCTGCCTGTTTGATGCTCTTCTTCCCGTCATACGGTGGAGCATCTGGACCAATAACCAAATCCCTCACCTCGTGATCAGCAAGGGTATCGACCTCATTAGTATAAACTGATGCCTCCTCCTCAACCGTCTCTGCCTCAGCTAAAGGATCAGACTCTCTAGGCACCACATTCGGATATACATCTGGCAGCCTAGGAATACCGAGATGCTCAGCAAGTCCATCTTGTGAAAATACGACGGGTACTCCTAGGACAGTGATCCTGTAGGCCCTAGTATCATCTGCGCTGGCACTACCGAGTTCTCTATAGAACTCAGCAACAATGTCAATGTAGGAGACTGGCTCCCATGCTTCCTCCCGCTTATCCAGGATAAGTCCCCAACCATGATCACTGAAGACTGATGGCAATGAATGACCCTCCTAGAGAAGATTCTGGAAAAAAGAAATCTTCACCAGTCGCTCTAGTGAAACTGTCATCTCCCGAACTGGACCAATACTACTCTCACCAAGATTACGTCACTTACGTCCCGGCCTAGAAGTAAACATTATAATCAACTTGAAATTTATAATTAAAAATTAGATATATAACATTAACAATAAAAGTACAATAAATAACTATTTACAGTACTTTCAAACGAATAGCAATTTAATAACACTTGTATTGTGAACAACATAATTTTTAATAAATAATATCTCTCAATATCAATATTAATTAGATAAATATTAATAGAAATATAATATTAAAAAAAGACTTGTGGTAATGGAATTATAATATTGATGTATTAAATGTATAAAGGTCTATTATATTAAATTTAACTTTATCGTTCGAACGTCTAAACTATGGATCGAACGGTAAGCTAAACATTCGAACGGTTAAAGTAACGGTCGAACGGTAAGTTAGGCCTACTATTTGAACGTCTGAAACAATGTTCGACCGGTTAATGAATACCGTTTGAACGCTGTTCATAGCATTCGAATGGTATGCGAATCGATCGGGATTCCAGACTGAGTCAACTCAGCCATTGAAATCCATGGAATCCTTCAATTCTATGGATTTTACACCAAAATAAATGCAATAGAAACCTAAATAAACGTTCCTACCATGGATTAAAGCAAATCTACCGATTATTTTGATGTATAAATCGGTTTATCCTAATTCAAACAAATAATATATAAAAAACCTAAATCTAAACGGTAAAATGCTTTAAAAAGAATAATACTGGTAGTTAGAGGAAGAGGCTTAGAGTGAGTACTGTTGACGGTGGCGAAAACGGCGTTGAACGGCGGAGATGGAGGTTTAACGGCTTGGAACGAAGGAAATGCACACGTAAAGCTTCTGTGAAAATGACGTCTGCGGCAACTTATATATGTAGTACCGTTCGAACAAACCGTATTAACTGAAATTAATTACCGGATAATATAAATTTAGTATATTCTTTTGAAATCTAAATTAATTGAATAGTTAAGGTAAGATGTTCTTTTAAATATTCAATTTAATTGAATATTAATCTATTATAATATTAAATATAATAAATGCAATATATTTAATGCATTTATATTCTATTAAACACTATATATTATATTTATCATTTTTAATATATATAGTATATATTATATTATATTTAATTAAAATATATTATACTATTGAATATTATATAGTATATAGTCTAAGTTATATGATATAGTATAATATAATATAGACTACTATATATACGACACTATGTTCATAGTGTTATATAACATATATATATGTGATATTAACTAATACATATATTTAATAGTAAATGTATTAGATGACTTGGTTAGTATATTTTTCATATTATATTACAGTTATAAGCTAATTAGATGACACTCTCTATTCTAGCACTATAAATGACACTATATATGATAGTATATATATATTATATATATGATAATATAACATAACATGCTCAATTTTAGCTTTAGTATAATTAGAATACACTCTAATTGCTAGTAGTATAGATGACATTCTATATGATAGTATGTATTAATTATTATATTATATTATATTATAATAATAATCTAATATTTTAACACTATATATGCATGTAATACATATGACCCTATGCTATGATACCATATATATGTTATATATAGGCTAATATATATACTTGACTATAATACTAGAAGTGGTATGATATTTTATCCTATATATGTTACTAAACTATATAATATATGTTTGATTATATATTATAATCAAATATTACTATGTTACTAAACTATAATATATTTAAAGTTTAGTATATTTAAAGGTATAGTGCAAAAAAAAATACAATGAGCAACATTTTAACAAACCGTTCGAACGATTTAAAATAACCGTTCAAACGTATATGTAAACGAAAGCAAATGTTCAAACGTGTAATTTTAACGTTCGCGTGTAATTTCACGTTCAAACGTTAAAATTAACAGGGGAAAATTTTCCCGCTACCATATTTGACGTTTGAACATTCTGTGAATAACCGTTCGAACGTAAATGTTCTACATTTACACGACAGAACTTCACAATCTCGTGCTCGTCCTAGTCGTCTTCCAATTGCTCCCACAGTCATTTTCTTCCAACCAACGCCATTCTTCCTCAATCCAGCCCCCAAATATTACTAACTTTCATCAATCTCTTATATTTTTGGATTAAGATGTTATTTTTACCGTTTGGTGAAGAGTATTTTCGTTTTGGGCATTGGGTACGGGTGGATTTACAATTTTATCTCTCCAAATCAGGTATTCTCCAAATCTTATTCTCATTTTAGTTTAAATATAAGTGTTTTCGTTTGCTGTAATGAGTTCGTGATATTGTGTGTTTTCGTTTGATGTAATGAGTTGGTAAATGTTCTGGTTTTCAGAGGTTGAAGACGACTGTAATCTGAAATGAAAACATTCGAATAGTGACTAACACCGTTTGAATATTATGTTGGTCAGTGTTAAAATACTTAATCTTTTAATGCAGGAATTGAATTTTAAATAAAATATTTATAATCTATATTTAATAATACTTAAATACTTAAAAGTTAAAGTAATCAAATGAATTTTAATTAAAATACAAATAATCTAGATTTAATAATACTTAAATACTTAATAGTTAAATTATTCAAATGAATTTTAATTAAAATACAAATAGTTAAGATTTAATAATACTTAAATATTTAATAGTTGAATTATTCAATTGAAGGTTAATAAAAATACAAATAGTTCATATTTAATAACACATAAATACTTAATCTTTGAATTAATAAAATGAATTTTAAATAAAATACAAATAATTTAGATTTAATAATACTTAAATACTTAAAAGTTAAAAGTAATCAAATGAATTTTAATTAAAATACAAATAATCTAGATTCAATAATACTTAAATACTTAAAAGTTAAAAGTAATCAAATGAATTTTAATTAAAATACAAATAATCTAGATTTAATAATACTTAAATATTTAATAGTTAAATTATTCAAATGAATTTTAATTAAAATACAAATAGTTAAGATTTAATAATACTTAAATACTTAATAGTTAAATTATTCAATTGAAGGTTAATTAAAATACAAATAGTTATAATTAATAAAATGAATGTTAATTATAATACAAATATTCTATATTTAATAATACAAATACTTAATTAGCATATATTGCATTGTTTGTTTGATACATGTTAAATATTGGCATATCTTGCATTGCTTGTTCATCAAAATTAACCTTAGACCCGTTCAAGAGTTATCAATCCGGATGAATTGAAAGATTGATAACTCTTTAATTGTCTAGTGTGGACAGTTTAGAATTGTAAGATCATTCTCGCAAACTATCGAACTATATCTGTTATACGTCTAGCATTAAGATTTTGGTAGATTTATCCCTTGTTCTCTGGATATGCAGTTTCGGTGATGTTGTATCGACGATTAACACGTCGGTGCACACAACCAGACGAGCATATTTGGAGAACTATGGAGAAATGCTGCCGAAATTTTGTTGGACGTGACAGATTATAGAGAATAGGTTTGCGATTATGATTTTACAATTCCGAATGGGATAGGACTAATTACCCGGTGAAAGGTGGCATACTCATTGATTTTTACATGATTGTGGTTAATACATGTTTGTTTGTTGATGCACATGTGATTGTTTGTAATGAAGATAGTCGGCATGGATAAGAGTTGGATGCGAGTTAGCGATCGATTGGGTCAGAATTACAGCGTATATGCTGAAGGTGTTAAGAAATTCTTAGAGTTCGCATTGGGTACATATGATAGTGATGGACGTATTAGATGCCCATGTACAAAATGCAGGAATTTGCGTTCTCATAAGATAGACTTGGTGAGAGAGCATCTGTTTGTCAAAGGTATTGACAAGGGTTATACTGATTGGGTTTTACACGGCGAACCATATCCAACTTCATTCGAGATTCCACCTGAAGAAGAAGAGAACGATGAAAATGTAAAACCAGATATTGGAGATGAATATGATGAGGATATGGAGGAAATGTTAGGTGACATCGGTGCGGGAATGTTTATGAATGAAGGTGACACAGACACATCAACTTCAAATGATAGAGGTCATAATACTTTTGCACGATTGTGGAATGATTCACAACATGAGTTATATCCAGGATGCAGAAGACACAGTAAGTTGTCATTTACTGTAAGACTGATTCACAGAAAATCAATGTGCCGATTATCAATTAAGGCTGTCAATATGTTACTGGAGCTGCTTATGGAGGCACTGCCATCAGATAATACTTTACCTTGTAACTTCTATGAAGCAAAAAAATTGAAACGAGGACTTGGATTTGATTACAACGTAATACATGCATGTAAGAATGACTGCATATTATATTGGCAAGAGAATGAGCAGTTGAACGAGTGTCCCATATGCCACGAATCAATATGGACATCTGACAAACAAAATGTGCCGCAAAAGGTTGTACACCACTTTCCATTGATACCTAGATTACAACGATTATATATGTCACGTGCAATGGCTGTAGACATGACATGGCACTCATCAGGCAAAGTTCGGAATGATGATATTTTGTCGCATCCTGCTGACTCCTAGGTGTGGAAGGAATTTGATCAGGAACACCCATGGTTTGCTGAAGAACCTCATAATGTGCGACTTGGGTTGGCAACAGATGGATTTAATCCGTTTGGGAACATGAGTACTAGTCATAGTACTTAGCCAGTTGTACTTATGCCGTATAATCTACCACTGTGGAAGTGTATGAAAGATCCATATTTCATGATGAGTTTGCTCATTCCAGGTCCGAGATCACCAGGAAATGATATAGGCATACACTTACAGTCATTGATTGTAGAATTGAAAGATTTGTGGGAGAATGGAGTTGTCACATTTGATTCATCAACAGGCAAGTCATTCAAGATGCATGTTGTCATGTTATGGACAATAAATGATTTTCCAGCTTATGGGAACTGGTTAGGTTGGAGTACTAAGGGGAAAATGGTATGTCCAACTTGTAACAAACATACTAAATCTGAATGGCTTACTTACGGGAGGAAATTATGTTTCATGGGTCATCGTCGATTTTTACCTCCTGACCATAGATGGCGGGGAAATTCACAAATGTTTGATGGTACTCTTGAATGGGGCCAACCTCCACCATATTTGTCTGGTGAAGATGTACTTGCACAATTTGTAGATGTTGGTTGTAATGAATTTGGTAAAAAATAACGAAAGAGAAAATGAGCTACATCTGAGTTGAATTAGACTAAGAAGAGTATATTTTTCAATCTCCCATACTGGTCAAAGTTAAAGTTAGGCATAGTCTTGATGTTATGCCTATTGAAAAAAATATATGCGAATCCATATTGGGAACATTGATGTCCATTAAAGGAAAAACAAAGGATACATTAAACTCAATGAAGGATTTGAAACGGTTGGAAATAAGACCGGAAATGCAATTGCAAGAAAATGGTTCTTCCGTTTACATGCCAATTGGATGGTATACATTGTCAAGAAATGAAAGGGCTACATTTTGTGAATGGATAATGAAAATTAAATTAACGGATGGTTATGCATCGAATTTGACAATGTGTGTGCGAACAAATGACTGGAAAATAATTGGATTAAAAAGTCAAGATTGTCATGTCCTTTTACAGCGTATCTTGCCTATTGGTATCCGTGGGTACTTGACAAGAGACGTACGCGTGGCTTTGACTGAGTTGGGTTTATTTTTCAAGGATTTATGTGCTAGGACATTCAATGTAGAAGCTTTGGATCGAATGGAACGGGAAATTGCCATAATCTTGTATAAGCTTGAAAGTATTTACCCACCGTCATTCTTCGACGTCATGGTTCACCTAGCCGTCCATTTGCCACGTGAGGCTCGACTTGCAGGACCAGTTCAATATAGATGGATGTATCCCATTGAACGATTCCTTGGGAAGTTAAAATGTACAGTTGGTAACAAGGCTCACCCAGAAGAATCAATTGCATAAGCATATATTGATGATGAGTGGCATACCTTCTGTTCCAAGTATTTCAACGGAGTTGACACTAGGTTTGATCGGCCGGAAAGAAACTTTGACGTTGACCGAGCAAATCAACGAAATGGGTTTTCTGTGTTTTCCCAACAAGTACGTCCACTTGGTGCAATGCATGGTTATAACTTATGTGGAAGAGAGTTTGAGAAAGCTCAATGGTACGTGCTGAACAATTGCCCTGAGATAGAGAACCACTTGAAGTAAGTTATAATGTTTTCTTAATCTAATATTCGCACATTTACTTTCATGAAAGTTTATAGATATAAAAGAATTGTGGTTAATTATCAATTTTAGTGATCATATTAACATGCTCAAGGAATTATGAGTAAATGATATAAATCAGAAACATGAAGAGGAGTTCCCGAGATGGTTTGAACAATGGGTAATAATATTACATATGCTTTACTCATCCAATAGTTTATTAAATATTGATTGTTTATTATTGATATAATAGAAGTTTTACTCAATATGTAGGTTGTACAAATGCAAGCAAATAATCCAAACGATATATCGGATGAACTGTATGCATTAGCGCGTGGCCCATCGAGGCACGCTACAAGATATTCTGCATGTATTTCTCGGGAAAGTAGGTATCACACAGTGGATCGAGATTGTTATAGGAAAACACAAAATAGTGGTGTTCTAGTCGAGGGAAGTCATGATGGAGAAAATATTGATTTCTATGGAGTTATTGTTGATATAATTGGAAAGAAATATTTAGGAGAGCTTGCAGTGTATCTGTTTAAGTGTGATTGGTGGGATTTAAGCATTCATCGAACTGGAGTCCGTGATGAAGAATATTTTTTGAGTATTAATACATCAAAAAAATGGTATGAAGATGATCCTTTTATTTTAACTTCTCAAGCATCTCAAGTATTCTACTTAGATGACCCGAAGTTAGGAAATCAATGGCGAGTAGTACAAAAATATTCTCCAAGAAATATATATGATGTTATCCCTCAGGCGGAAGGGCGAGATGAAGAAGGAGATGATCTCTCTACTCACGAAGCATATCAAGAGAGTCAGCCCGTCTTTAATTTGTTTGTAAATTTGAGCCAGTATGAGATGATTCTATTAAATAGAGAAGATATTGAGGCTGAAATTGTTGATGCGACAATTGAGTAAAATGTTGATTCCACTGAAGTATCTACAGATGATGAGACTGAATTGTCAAATGATATTGATACAAATAGTGATTGACCAATTATGTTTGCACAGATAGCTTTTTGAAATTATGCCTTCGAAGAGAAAGAAAGTTTGCATCCCATCTCCACCTATTCCTAGCTCTCCTTCAGACTCACCATTAGAGATTGACTCGACAGAACAAGGTAAAATTCTAATACTCATAAAATTTATTAATTAAAGTTATAATAGAAAATTGATTACAATGTTATAAATCATGATGACTTTACAGTACAATCTCGTCAAGGTCGAGGCACTACTAGAGGCGTGACGTTGGAAAAATATCGTAAGGTGGGTAAGATTAAAGTTAACATTCTTGATGAATATATCGGAGGCGAAGGACAACCAGCAGCTTGGCTTGCATCGCATGTGAGTGCTCTGACATGAACTTATGCACCTTTGGCAACAAGTTCATGGAAGAAAGTCCCCAAGATGTTAAGGACCTTATCAAGAAACGTTGTTTGGTAATGTTTAAAACACGAAATTTAATTGGTAAATTTTTTTATTTTACTTAAAGTTAGAATATTATAAATGATAATATCTCTGTCTAAATTTTTTTTCTATAAGGATGATTTCGAATTAAATTTTGATCAGAGAGAGGAGCGTAAAACTGTGGAAGAGTTTATGAGTAATGCATTTCGCAAATATAAGGCGAGGTGTCATGAGTATTATAATAAGTTTGAGAATAGTGAAGATGCACGCCAACATCCTTTTCAAGATGTGCAACCTTCTGATTGAGAAAAACTTTGTGACATGTTTGAGAAGATTACTCATCATGCAGGCTCAAGATCTTTCCACCACCTCTCTAAGAAATTGGTATTGATATTTTTTTATTTGTATGTAGTTAACTGAATATATGAATCATAATAACTTTATATTTTATAAATCTTTATTATAACAAGATTCAGATGCCAATTATGATCTGACAAAATTATATGTTGCATCACATACTAATCGTAATGGAGAGTGGAGTCATCCCGATGCCCTTAAAAATTATGTAAGTATTATAATTTGTTTTAAATAAATATATTCGAATATTTATAATGATATTAACTCTTTATCTTATGTGTAGGATAAAATGGTTGCCATGCGTACTGAATCTGCGTCAGATCAAAATTTTTCAAATAATGATGTTGAGATTTTTACACAAGTTTTTGGTCAACGTTCATGATATTTGAGGGGTTTGGGTCGCTGTATAAAACCTTCTCCATCTTCCTCTTCTTCCGGGTCTGCCTTTATAGCACAAGAGAATGTGAATCGCAGAATTGAAGAATTGGTTGCAAAATAGCATGAGTTAGAGGCTCGATTGGCGAGACAATGAGACATGGAGACGCGCCTCAAACAACATGAAGAGGAACAAGCAGAGTTCAGGAGAGATATGCAACTCCAAATGCAGCAGCTTATGCAACAACACAGGCCTCCAAGCAACTGATGGTTTTTTACGTCTAGCTTACGACATTATCTAATTATGTATGAACAATGCCAGTCTCATGGTTATTTATTAGTTCGCACTTATTATAAAAATTTTGTGAGTATTAAACAGTTTCTAATTTATGTTTTTCAAATATTATGAATGTCTATTTAATTTTTTTATTATTATGGGGTTTTAATAAAAATAGTAGCCGTTCAAACGACCATGTCACGTTCGAACATTAATGAGTAGGCCGTTCAAACGACACTGTAACGTTCGAACATTAATGACCAAGACGTTCGAACGATATCAGATGATCAAAAAAATGTTCAAACGCAATTTAAAACGTTCAAACGCAATTTATTATCGTAGCGTTCGAACATTACTCAGCATCGTTCAATCTCTTCTATCGTTTAATCTGTTCCTTTAATGTTTGAACGGAGTTCTATTTTGTACCGTTCAAACGTTATCATAATCTGTAATCGTTTGAACGTATTTTGATAGCCGTTCAAAAGATGTCCTTCTGTTCGAGTGTTATATATGAACCATTCAAACGTCATTCTGGAACGAATTTTAACCGTGACAAAAAAGGTCATCGTTCGAACGGTATTGAACGGTCGATTTCAAAATTGTTTCAAAAGATATATTTTGAGACGAAATGGTGATTTTCGTCCCAAGATATCTTCTGGGACAGTGATGTTGGGACGACCTTGTTTCATCCCAAAAAATTTTCTAGGATGAAATCTCTACATTTTGGGACGAAAATTTTTGTCCCAAAAAATCTTTTTTGTTGTAGTGCATACGCGTGGGATTAATCAAAAGGTTATCTGATCTCCTCCTGAGTCATGATCCACTTCCATTGTGGATTTGCTTGATCCCAAACGTCTTTTATTTGATTAATTATATTATATTTTATTTAGAATTCAAGTCGGCCTACATTTAATTACGCACTGACCTTTGGCAAGTCAGCAAGAAGATAGAATATTACACGATGTCAACTCCATACTTAACAGCACATAGGACTAGCTACATGAACCATTTTTAATTATTTAGATATATATTTATTTTATTTGGGGAGGGATTTTTTTTTTTTTTTGGTAATTGGTTTGTTTCAAATGAGTTTGGCAATCCTCCATAAAAATGTCCGCTCTGCCTTTTATTGACTTTTTGTGAAGTAATATGTGCTGCTTCACCTACCCCATAACTACACATACATATATATATATATATACACACACATTTTTATATAATTTTTACTATAAAAGGAGAACTAACTTAGGGAGAAATAAATTATAATTATCATCATTAACTCGATTGGAGCTAGCGTAATGGGAAAGGCAGGCAATACCCTTCATCTTCTTGTGATGCTACTTGTCCTCTCCAACCTCATGACCTCCTTGAACGCAATCTCAATATCGAGTGAAGATCCAATATTACTTGATTTCAAAATGGTTAGTTTTCTGTTCGAGTTCATGAGGCTTAATTAGCGTTATTTTTATTTTGTTACAGGGACAAGAAAATTATTGCATGAAAGTCGAGATACTGTACCTTACTGGAATAATCATGGGGTAAATGATGATCTTATGCTTGTTTGTTAAATTTTTTCCCCAGGATCAAGGGATCTATCAGAAGCTAGCAGTAAATTAGGCTTCGGATATATATGATGATCAGTGTTTTTTCCTCGTCTTTTGTTTGTTTCATGCAAGCAGATGGAAATGGTGAAGGAACCTGTGGCCGCAGAAGACCTCTCCGAAGGCAGGAAGGATTCAGAATTGGCTGATTATCCCGGATCAGGGGCTAATGACGACCATACTCCGACGACCCCAGCAGGGTGAAACAAAATCGTGATTTGATTTGTTTATAAATTAGCCCTTCTTCGCAATAAATTTACAACCTTTAAGCAAGAATTATTTGTGTAGAAGTAGTGGTACTTACTGTTATAGGCGATAGAGGATGAAAGCCCCAGCTCAGTGGGAGGCAAAGATATATATATATATATACACACACACATATATTTAAGTTTTTTCTGTTGGATTGACTAAAAATTGTAAGATGATGCAATGATCTATAGTAGGAAGGACTCGGTAAAACATCAGGTTAGCACAAGCATCTTCACCTGAAACCCATTGTCTTCATGCATATATTAGTCATTGTTTAGATTACCGTTTGAGCTGGAGTTCTGGAGATCTTTCATTTTACCAATCAATCAAAATCTTTTTCAGAGCAGGAACTTGAATGCTAACAATCAATTAATTATCTAGATAATCATGTTGATGTAGCTAGATAATGTGTGATATTAAGCTCGAGTAGAAGTAATCCATGACATGGGCGCGCATGATCGACTGAGGAAACATGTAGCTGTGCGCGTCCTAATTCTGCTGGAAGATAAGGTTTCGCTGGAGCGATGTGATCACCTATGTCAGGTTCAGAGGATATACCACAGTTTTTTGCAATATTCTATGATTCATCATCTGCAAACAATCAGGAGTATGATAAATGGGTGTTTAATTGGAAATGTCGAGCTTAATTAGTCACATGAAAAATCAGTGGCGCGTGCATGGATGCATGGCAAACTAAATATATATATATATATATTATATCTCGTTTTACTTGAAAAAAATGAAAGGAATTTTCAAGATATTAATTTACAAACTAAACTTAAAATTGCCAGATTTTCTTCAAAATGACCCAAACCAATGAGTTTGATGATTAATTAGTATTCCAGGCCAACTCCTTCTGATTTACATACAGTTTGAAAAAAGGATTTTTTAAATCTAGTTTTCTATTTCAGCAAACAAATTTTATGAATGGAATATTGATGGACTATCTGAACAAGAGATCATCAATACCAAGAATAAAATGTCTATGGTTGCAAATGCTTATAGTAATAATGATCACAAACAACCTGAGATTGTTCATAGTTTAACCACTGGTTTTTAGGGTATGCTTCGACATTGGTGGAACAAACATCTCACTATAGAAGCAAAGAAAACCATTCAGAATGCTATCAAACATAATGACGAAGGGTTACCTATTTTTTATGAAACCATAGGAATAAGAATTCCTGATGGTGTCAATACTTTGATTTACACCATTATTAAATATTTTGTTGGAATCCCTTCCAATATTACTAATCGTATTAGTGATTGTTTAAATAATTTAAGATGCCGTCAAATGTCTTATTATAGATTGTATCAAGATATTTTTATGTCAATAGTTATGCTTAGAAACGACAGTCAGAGGCCTTATTGGAAATAAAAATTTATTAATGGTTTACCTCATTCATTTGCTCACAAAGTCAATGATGAACTTACTGATATCTTGGGACTCCTTGATTATGATAATTACATTTATGGTGATATGATCAGTACAATTAAGAAGTTTGGTATTAGTATGTGTAATGATCAAAAAATACTTCATCAATAGATGAAGAATAGTAAGAAAGCCAAATATGAAATGAGAAATTTCAGTGAACAATTTGGCCCTTCTCCTATTGCTCCATCAAGACAGAAGAATATTTCAACAAAATATTTCAAAAATCATGGAGACAAAATGAGAAAGAACCATGATAATTTTTATAAAAAAACCTTAAAAATTTCACAAGAAAAAACCCTTTTATAAAGTGTTTTAAAACTCATTCAAAATGAAGATGTTTTAATTGTGGCAAATCTAGGAATTTTGTTGATAAATGTGCTCAAAAGCCTAATAAGTTAAAATAACAAGCTTAACCAGTTAAATATTAATGCCAATGATGAAGAATATCTGATTTGCCTCCTCGAATCAAAATCATCTGCATCATCTGGCAATAATAAATTTAGTTCTAGTGATTCAGAATATCACTCAGAAATGGATTCATCTGATTCTCCCAATATTAAATTTGGTTGTAACGATTCTTGTTGCAAACCTTTGGGTAAAACAATTATTAATGTATTATCCAAATTAGAGAAACAAGAAAATCTTTTATTAACTTTGATTTCTCAAATTACAAACCCTGAACTTCAAAAAGAATATCTTCACAAGCTCAAGAAGATGATGGTTCATTAAGAACTAGAGACTTCAAAACAAAAAATTAGTTTTCAAGAAATTTTGGAAAATTTTGAAAAGAAAAAACTCAAAGAGATTTCTACCAAAGATTTACAACGTGAAGTTAGTTTTATTAACAAAGAAATTATTGAACTCAAAATAGAGATCAATAATCTCAAACCTAAAAATGACAATTTTAAACAAGAATTATTGTGTTTAAAGATTGATAAACAATTTGTTCAGAAAATTTCTTCTAATAATGGGCATATAAATGATTCTGATTCTAGTCAAAAGGAAAAAATTCCTGCCGACAATGAAATTTGTTTAATACGTCATACTATTCCTCTCAAATGGTTTTCTAAAGTTACTATCATTATTGTCATGAATTTGAATTTTTTGTGATTATTATGATTGATTCCAGCTTGGATATGAACTGTATCCAAGAAGGAATAATTTCTAGTATATATTATGAAAAATCTGCTAAAAGATTATTTTTGGCGAATGGATCTCAAATGAAGATTAAGTATGAGCTCAATACTGCTCATGTTTGCCAATATAATGCTTGTTTTAAAATTCATTTTGTGCTTGTCAAAAATATTACCGACAAAGTTATATTAGGCATTCCTTTTATTTCCTCTTTATATCCATTTTTTTTTTCTGAAAATGATGGTATTAATATTGATCCTTTTGGCTAGAAAGTCAAGTTTAAATTTGCTTCAAAATCTGAAATTGACACTGACAAAAGTTTGAAATCTTTGCTTTCTGCAAAAACCAACCATTTGAATTTCCTTCAACAGGAAACCAAATTTAAAAAGATTTATGAACAATTGTCTAGTAAATTACTTCAATAAAAAATTGATGATTTTAATAATAGATTGATCATTGATATTTGTTCTAATCTTCCAAATGCATTTTGGCATAAGAAGAAACATGTTGTTTCTTTACCTTATATTAAAGATTTTTCTGAAAGAAAGATTTCAACTAAAACTCGATCTATTCAAATGAATAGTGAGGCTTTAAAATTTTACAAAAACGAAATTAATGATTTACTCCCCAAAAATATTATCAGGCATAGGAAGTCTTCCTGGTCTTGTGCTGCTTTTTATATTCAGAAAAATGCAGAAAATGAGAGAGGGACACATTGTCTAGTTATTAATTACAAATCCTAGAACAAAGTCTTAGAGTAGATTAGATACCCTATTCCTAACAAAAATAACTTGATCAATAGGTTTTGTGATGCAGTGGTATTTTTCAACTTTGACCTAAAGTCTGGATTTTGGCAGATCAAGATTAGTGAGTCAGACAGATATCATACTACTTTTACAACCCCCTTTGGTCACTATGAGTGGAACGTAATGCCTTTTGGCCTAAAAAATTCTCATAGTGAATTTCAAAATATTATAAATGATATTTTCAATTCATTCACCCATTTCACTATTGTTTATATTGATGATATTCTTATATTTTCAAAGTCTATTGATGAGCACTGGAAATATTTATCCTCGTTTCTAGATATCATTAGACAAAATGGTCTTGTTGTTTTAGCAAAAAAGATTAAACTATTCCAAACCAAAATTAGGCTCCTTGGCTATGATTTTTTTGAAAGCAAAATTCGAGCCATCAATAGGGCCATCGAATTTGCTAACAAATTTCTTGATGTGTTTTTCTTGACAAAAATCAATTGCAAACATTTCTTGGTTCTCTCAACTATGTTGCTAAATTCTACAAGAATATGCGAAAGCAATGTCGTCCACTCTTTGAACGACTACATTCCAATCCTCCTCCTTGGACAGATATTCATATTAATCTTATTAAACAAATCAAGACACATGTCAAAATTCTTCTATGTCTTGGAATTCCTACTTCTGATTCTTTCAAAATAGTCGAAATATATGCCTCTGACATTGGTTATGGTGGCATTCTGAAACAGAAAGTTTCACTAGACTCATCTGAATAAATTGTTCGATTCCATTTTGGAGTCTGGAATGGTGTACAACTTAATTATAATACTATTAAGAAATAAATCTTATCTATCATTTCAAAATTCCAAAGCCATTTGTTAAACAAAATTTTTTTATTACGCATTGAATGCAAAAGTGCTAAATATGTTTTAGAAAAAAATGTTGAAAACATTGCATCAAAACATATTTTTGCTCGATGGCAAGCTATATTAAGTGTTTTTTACTTCTATATTGAATATATCAAAGGTTCTAATAATTCCATTTCTGATTTATTTACTCGTGAATTCTTACAGCAACCATGAACAAGAAGAAAGATGAAAGAAAAAAGATTGTTACACCTTCACCAATTCCAGATCTCAAGCTCATTAAAAATGAGTCTGTTTCCCCACTCGAGATTTCTAATTGGTTTACTACCATTGGGTGTATCCCTACTGTTAAACTTGCTTCATTTGCTTTTGCTATTGCTATTCCTTATGACCCATATGCTAAACCAATTTTTTCTGTTAAACACACTTAGTATTTCCCTGCTTCGAAAACTAAGTATCTTAAGAAATTTATTTCCCAAAATTTGTTCTATATGGAATCCAATTGATCCATATATATAGATCCTTTCAAAATTGCTTCTAACTATTTTCCACCAGGTTTTCACTGAATTGTTGAGAATCCTGCAAAAAACCTCTAATATTATTCTGATATTCTACTCCAAATAGAATCCATTGTTATTAAACTCATTTATGATCAAACTGATAAATCAAAACTGATTTATCACAATGATTATAATTTGAACATCATTACTGAAAAAGACTGGCGTACTCACCCCTTTACTTCAAAAAGATTTTCCAATTCTGAAATTGTTTATTGCTATTATGATTACATTGATGCCTGGTCCAAATTCATGCTGTTTCAGATTGCAGACATGAGTCACTCCTGGCTTCTTAATTTTGATAAGAAATTCAATGGCAAACTTTACATTTGATTCGTAAAATGATGGAACCAGTTTGGTTCCATTCTTGGAGTTTTTCTAGAACAATTTCAGAAATCTATTAAATGTTTTACTAAAGAAATTGTTTCAAAATTGGATAGTTAGAATGCCAAATTCCCTTACTCCCTCCATTTCTGCAAAAGGTATAAGGTACCTTGAATTTTAAAATGGAGTTATGAGAGAAATGGTGACCTATTGGTTCGTTACTACTTTGTCAAATGGTGGGATAGATATCCCTATACACAAGACATTATTGATCACATTACCAGAGATTTCCTCGAGATTACTCCAGATCTCAAAAATATTGAAGAATTCCCTATTATTGCTCATCAATCAATATCGCCTAGATATTCACTGATCCAAGCAACCACTACTACTGAGACCACTAAACAGAGGCAAAAAGCTACTGCTTCCTCTTCTGCAGTTATTAAATCTGATAAATCCTCAAAGTCTAAAAAGAATAATGTTATTGAAATGCTTAATAAAATGATTTGAGTCTTTAGAAAATGATAATTTTGATGAATCTGATAACAAGTCGGAAGTATCATCCGAAGCTTTAGTTGCTGACCCATACAGCACAATATTTGGACATGATTAAAAAGATACCCCAAGGTTATGTGAAGATGAATGATCAATTGGCAGAAACTAACAAAAACTGTGGAAGGCTACCGTTCTAAAGACTGATTGGCCTACATACTTGATTCAACATTGACGGCACTTCAACTGCCAGTTCTACTATTTGCTTTATTTTGATTTGACATTGGTGGGACTCCAACTGCTAGATTCTTGCCCCAACTGTCAGTTTTTTTATTTTCACTATTTACTATATTACTTTAATAATTGTAATTGGTGCTCCCTTTCTCTATAAAAGGGGAGCCTTGCTTCATAAGAATGCATCACTTGTTTTATAATTCATTTCTTTCCAAATTTCTTCTTCTCATCTTTCCATTTCATACCCGGATTTCTCTTGAAAATCCTTATGCATTTTTGAGTTTTTCTTGTAAGTTATTTCTTCATGAATAAATCTTGTTACTCTCATTACTCTTGTTATTCTCATTAAGTGTTTTCAATTTATTTTAATTATTATCAAGTTCCAGTTATCTGGTCCTATCCAGCCATCTGGTCCTGCTTTTAATTTATTTTCATTATTTCTAGTTCTAGTTATCTGGTCATATCCAGTAATCTCATTCCTATAATTATTTGTGCAATTATTCCTACTTTTCCTTCAGCTCCCTTACTTGTGCAATTTTTCTATATATATATACACACACATATATGTTATGGAATTTCCAGCAGATGGCTAGCAGACGACAAGAGGCCAGGGCTACGAAGAAAATAATTATGATACAGAAGTACTAATTATAATTAGATATTCATGAGCCAAGCAGTACTGTTTTGCCAAATATCTTCAAGCAAAGCTCAAGCAACATAAGTAGCGCCGGCGAGAAGCTTTCATGGTCGGCTAGTGAGAAGTCAGACTCTCTCTAACTAGGAGGCGTTTTCACAATTTCTGCACTTATTGTTGCTACATTTCCGTTTTACATCTCAACCAAAAACAAGAAAACCACTACAATAGAAGCAAAGATGGATCTGGATTCCCTCATTTCCCAAACAGCTGCTCTCTCATGGCATGATCTCAACCTGCATCCAGCGACAGCAACAGCTCAAAACATTTCAAACAAAATTCTGATAGGCAGGTTGGTAGCCGATAGGCCTTTAAACAAATTTGCAATACATTCATGCATCAAAGCATCATGGAACTTCATACAAAATTTCCTTATTGAAGATATGGAAACAAACAATTTTATTTTCACCTTTCAAAATACCCAAGATAAACTTAGAGTCCTCAATCAAGCTCCTTGGAATTTTAAAGGGCATCTTATGGTTCTCAAACTGTGGCCAACTGGGGCTACTCTCAATGAAATCAATTTAAATCATGCTCCATTCCAAGTGCAAATTCATGGACTGCCTTTGGATTATATTACTCTAGACAATGCTATTCAAATAGGGCGAGCACTTGGAACTTTAATCAAAGTGGAAGAGGATCCTCTTTATGGACTAGCTTTCAGAAAATACATCAGGCTCAAGGTTGAAATTGATGTCACTAAGCCATTACAGCAAGGTTTTATGATGCCAAGGTTAGACAAATCTGAAATATGGATAGCCTTTAAATATGAAAAACTTCCAGACTTCTGTTATGCATGTGGTAGACTAGGTCATTCCCAAGTCTTTTGTGGATTTCTAAGTTCGCCTACGATGAGATTAATATATGGCCCCTGGATCAAAGCCGAGTACAACAACTACCAAGGCATATCTCAGGCTTTTCAACAAACAGGTCACGGGCAACCAACAGAAACTGATTTCATGGGAAATATTTCCAGTCAAACTAGTCTCTATGGTAATCAAAACAGAGAGCAGTCAACCAATGTTCAACAACAACATCCGAATCTGTTTTCAATGAGAGGTCAGCAAGATATTACCGAAAGAGCATCTATGGTGGTGAAGAAAAATAAACAAGGCTGGATTCATCTTGCCCCATCAACATCGGCCACCAAAAACCCATCGGAAACCTTCAACGCCACGAACCCAGCAATTCCTCAAGATCTGGTCTGCTACAGTAAAGAAAGAGCATTAACTTCCCCAACCAGAAGAATAAATATTTTCACTGTGGAAGAGCCACCGACCGAATCCCACAACCATACCTCTCTGCAAAGCAAAATATCCCTTTTGTCTTCAAATCTGGTATCAGGAAAGCAGGTAAAGGAAGGGACAGCTGAACACGTGGATTATCAAGCTAAGACCTTGCCGACGGAAGTAACTGAAAAACCATGGAATGCTCAGTGGGAGAAAATATATTCTGCCTTCAAGGATTATAAGAGCCTTCAGCCTTTTAACATGTCTGGGCCTGGACCTTCAACAGCCCATCAAGCAACTTTCAACTCATTCAAGCCCGTTGAGACATGTCCTCACTTCAAGAGCCCGCATGACTTATCTATAAGCCGGCCCACCTCAAATCATTTTAAGTCTGCCGAATTCCATCATTTGAAAGATTCTAACGTGAAGCAAGGTTTTAAGACTACTCCTATTGCTGCTCCATTAGCTAATTCTTTAGACCATTGCATATCCACGGTAATTCATGCTCCTATTCTAGAAAAAATGCCAACTCAATCCAATCTTACAATTTAGTTGCTAGAAGATTCAAGTTCAATGACAGTGGATAATCCGGTAGCACTTTTGGATACACCAACTGAAACAGATTTTATTATGGGCACACCTGAAGATATTTCACCTTTGTCAACTCAAGAGGAACATCTCAACCAAAAGTCCATCCAATCTCAGCCTCAAGTTCTTCTTCCTTTCAAAAGGCCACATGATACAGAGTCATTTTCTGAACCCACAAGGAAATCACAGCGCCTCAACAAAACAGAGAAACCAGAGCAAGTGGATGAAACAGTTAAAATGTTTTCAGAAGAATCTACAATAGCCCTCACTCTCATGGACATGCAATCAGGAACAAAAGGCAAAGAAAAAAAATCAAAAGGAAAAGGAAGGCTGAATCCGTATAGTAAGCCAATTACTCATTCTCACAGCAAATCCAAATTAGCTAGCGAGGCAAGCTTTAAAATGCCTCCAACAGCAAAATGAGAACACTGGCCTGGAATTACAAGGGTCTTGTCCGACCCAATGCAATCAGAAACCTAAGGGCTAATATTAAGAAATATAATCCTGATGTAGTTTTTTTGTCGGAAACCTTGGTGTTGGATGATCGCACCATATCTATTGTACATAGTTTAGGTTTCCATCTTTTTGTTTGTTTTCCTGCAGTTTGTAAAAAAGGTGGCTTGTTACTTATGTGGAGACCGGGTTTGGACTTAGAACCGGTCAATCTGAATATGAATGCTTTTTCTGTTTTGGTGTATTCTGATCCGTCCTATCATCCATGGTTTCTTACTTATGTATACGCTCCTGCACAACAGCACCAAAAAGCATCTTTTTGGAGTCACCTGGACTCTATTCATCAAGCTTTTAATGGCCCTTGATTATGTATAGGCGATTTCAATGATGTTATCAATCAAAATGAAAAGTATGGGGGACGACCTTTTATTACCAATAGCAACCGAGGACTCAAAGCAATCATGGACAAACACGGCCTCATTGACATTGGTTATTCGGGCCCTCAATACACTTGGTCTAATAATAGAAGCGGTTTGGCTCTCATCAAGGAAAGATTAGACAGAGCAATAGCAAATCAAGATTGGAGACTTTTATTCCCTGATGCATCCTTACAACACTTGGCATCATCAGCATCGGATCATCACCCTTTATTGCTTAACACAATCAACAACCAGAAGCATGCATCTTCTTTCAAATTTGAGGAATTCTGGATTCATGAACCGCTTAGTCATAACATTATCAGAGAAGCATGGAACAAAGCTTTTCAGGGAAACCCCTTTGTCAGAAAATCAAATCTACAAAAGAAGCTCTCAAATTTTGGAATAGGAATCACTTTGGTCGAATACAGGACAATATTCAAAAATTGGAAAAAGATTTGATAGATATCCAAAGCAAACTGATTGGTGAGTACAACCAGGAAAAAGAGAAAGAGCTTCAACACAAGCTTCACAAACAAAGAAAACATGAGGAATCTTTGTGGCGTCAAAAGTCAAGAATAGCATGGCTCACTTCAACTGATCTTAACACCAAATTCAACCACTTATCAACAACAATCAGAAGGAGGAGAAATTCAATCGACGCCATCAAATTAGGCCCAGGTAATTGGTCCATGGATCATACTCTTATTGAAAATACTTTTATCAGTCATTTTCAATCCATTTATGCTTATTCAAAGCCTACTTTCCCGGAAAGTTTAGAAGATCTTTTTGAGAAGCAAATCACAGACCAAGACAATGTCAATCTTCTAGCAGTTCCAAGTGAAGCAGAAATAGTTGGGGCCCTAAAACAAATCCCTAACCATAAAGCACCTGGCCCTGATGGTATGACAGCTTTGTTTTATAGGCATTATTGGAGCATCATAAACAAGGAGGTAGTGGAAGCAGTGCAGAATTTTTTCAGAAGGGGTAAACTGCTGAAACAAATCAATCATACCAATATCGCTCTTATCCTAAAAATTCCAAATCCAAATAACCCAAGCCATTACCGCCCCATTAGTCTCACCAATGTCATATACAAAATTATAACCAAAATAATGGCCAATCGTTTCAAGCTAACTTTAGATACCATTATATCTCATTTGCAAACAGCTTTTGTCCCAGGTAGAAACATAAAGGAAAATACTATCATAGCTCATGAACTGTTTCACCTTCTAAAGAAGAAAAAAGGAAACAAAGGATTGATGGCCCTCAAACTTGATATGGAAAAAGCTTTTGACATGATCGAGTGGGATTTCTTATTCAAGGTAATGAGTTTAGTCGGTTACAGCCAAAACTGGATTAACCTGGTTAAAGAATGCATCACCACAGCTACTTTTTCTATTCTTATTAATGGCTCACCGAGGGGTTTCTTCAACTCTCAAAGGGGATTAAGACAAGGAGACCCAATATCCCCTTTTCTCTTCATTCTTGTAACAGAAGTTCTATCAAGGATCCTTTTAAAAGAAGAAGCAAGAGGAAATTTGGAAGGAATCAAATTAAGCAGGCAAAGCCCACCAGTTTCACACTTATTATTTGCAGATGACACAATCATTTTCGCAAAGGCAACTGCAGACAATGCCCAAGCAATTTCAGAAAATTTAACCAAATTCCAACAATGGTCAGGCCAAAAGATCAACATGCAGAAATCCACAATCTTCATTACAAGAAATGTCAACAATGCAGTTAAGGCAGATATTCACAATAGGCTTCCATACAAAGTCTCTTCTGAAAAAATGAAGTATTTGGGTCTCACAACTACTTTTGGCAGAAACAAGAAAGAAAACTTCAAAGAGCTTCTAAGCAGAGTGGAGAAAAAGTTAGAAGGACGGAAAATGAAAATCTTATCACAGGCGGGCCGAACAATGCTAATCAGATCAGTAGCAAGTTCTATTCCAACATATAGCATGACAACCTTTCTGATCCCTAAAACAGTCTGTAAGATACTAGACACAAGCTTCAACAACTTTTGGTGGGGATTTCCAAAAGACAAGATCCATAATCTGACTCTCAAATCATGGAAATCCATTTACAAACCAAAAATTTCAGGTGGCCTTGGACTACGACAAATGACAAACATGAATCAAGCTCTTCTTGCAAAAACAGGATGGGATATGTGTGAAAGACAGCCTGGCCTATGGTATGAAATTCTAAGATCAAAATATCTCAGAACATCAGATTTCTTGCAAGTTCAACAACGCCAATTAGATTCTTTTTTTTGGAAATGTATTCTTCAAACGAGAGACACAATTACTAAAGGAAGATGTATTCAGATTAATAATGGTCTCACAACCAACATATGGGCAGCACCATGGATACCTACTAAGGAGAACTTTAAGCCAATCCCATTGCAGGGAATGGATCAAGCTCATCCAGATCTTATGGTCTCAGACCTCATTACAGGTAATCCTAGACACTGGGATACAAGGAAGATGCAAGATTTATTTGAGCTAGAGAGCACTACAGAAATTTTGAAAATCCCTCTACCAATCTTCTCACAGTTTCAAGATAAAATAGTATGGGCCCCATCTCAGAATGGAAAATTTTCCGTTAAAACAGCATATCAGGTAATTACCAATGGGCAAGAATCTTCATACCAACCTGTTTCACAAAGTTTATTCAAGTCTTTATGGAAATTGAAAATTCATGAAAGGCACAAGCTATTGATATGGAAACTACTATGGAATATTCTTCCAACCAGAGCAAGAGTGAACGAAGTTATTTCAACCTCAGCTTCAAATGAATGCCCGATGTGTAATCAAGCTGAAGAAAATACACTTCATCTCTTTATTAGATGCCCAATAGTGAGAATTCTTTGGAGTCAAAGTTCTTGGCCTTTAAATTTAGAAGCTCTCCCGATTTCCTCAATTTCAGATTGGATCAAAATGATCATTTCTCCACATGCAGAGTTAGGCCTTCAAGCTTCAGAGATCCATTCCTTTCAACTTTTTGCAGCCATATCTTTAGACTTTATATGGAAACAAAGAAATGACATAGTGCACAACCAACTTCAATTCAATATTGAAGAAGCAAAAATTCAACTGAATCACATCTACCTTAATTACAAAGACTCTTGGAATACAAAGCAAAAGGACAAGCAAGCAATATGGCAACCTCCACCATCAAATTTCTTGAGCTACTCTTTTGATGTTGCAGTCAGAGATACTTTCTCCGCTCTCTCTGTTGTCTGCAGAGATCATAGAGGTAATTTTCAGAGCATTCAAACTGAAAAAATCCAGTCCCAGAACCCTCTTGTCGCTGAAGCAACAGCAACTCTCCTGGCCACTAAAATTGCGGCTTCATCCAAACAAACTCAAGTTATTTTTGAAGGAGACTCGCAATTGGTTCTTTCAGCTATTTCTGACCAACTTTGTGCTCCAAACTGGTATATTTCCAATATCATCAAGGATATTCAACATCTGTATGCGAATAATTCGCTTTAGAGTTTTGTCAAACTTCATCGATCTGCAAATCGATGCGCGCATTCTGTAGCGCAATGGGCAGCAACCAATCTTGTTTTTGGAAGCATACCCTTAGATGGCTCTTTCCATTTCTTTCTTTTTGATCCTCCTTGAACTTTATATTTGTACTTTGCTAAGTATCCTTATATATAATATACCTTGCTTGTTTAGGAGAAAAAAAAAAAAAAGTAGCGCCGGCGGATAAGGAAATTCATATTTAGGCTCGAATAAGCATTATAATAATCAAATAATGTACGTACGTCTTATATCTTTTTTCATAATGTATACTACGATATATAAAAAATAAATATAAACGTAATTAAATACGAGAATCATGAATATATGCGTTAATGAAAAGGATTATGTATATATACCGTACGTATAATATATGTCGACTATGCATGGTAATAAATAATATATCACAAATTAAAATACATAGAGCTTTACTTATTTAACCAAAAACTTAAAATTTTCATCATATGTAAGGAAATTTTTTTAAGTAAAATAAAATAAATAAATAAAGAATGTTTTGATTATAAAAGAGAAAACTAGAAGAGAATATATAAGAAGAAATTTGAAGAGAAATTGATCATAAAAAGACGATCTCAAATAAATTTTAAAATTTTAGTCAAGGGGATGAGTTTTTAAAAATAACAAATAAAACTGAGTTGGGAGCAGCCACTCCCAACCACTCCTCTATATATATATATATATATATGAGTAATGATTTGTACAAGTCTCAAATAGACAAATACGTCTCGTGTAATCTCTTTGTAAAAAAGCAAATTTTATTATGAAAAAGTGTAAAAAAAATATTTTCTTTTTAATAGGACCCAAATTTTTACAAATGACTTATGTAGAATTTATTTATTTGAAACTTGTATTTAGCAGGCTAGAATTACTAATATATATATATATTAAAATCATAAAGGCAGCCCGTTATATGTGGAGAAACGAAAATCAGGAGTTAAAGTGTGGGTGGTGGACCTCACAACTATTATCATGCATGCTCATCAAGATCTTGATGTTTCTAAAGTATTCTGTTGTCCAAGCTAGCTCAAATGACTTGCTTGGCCTCCGATGTAATATTGATTGGGATTTTATTTGATTTCATTTTGAAGTATTAAAAAAAGGATGTTAGACGTTGAGTAGTACTCTTCATAATAAAGGTCAGATGGCCGAACATATTATATAAAAAATAGGAAAATATTTTAGCTACAAAAGATTAAACAAAAGTAAACTCATAAATTGATGTGATTTGATATAGTACATCATATTGTAAAGTTATTTTTATTATAAAATAGATCAAACAGATTTTATAAAACTATATCAATTTATGAATTTATTTTGTATAAACTCTTTATGTCTATAACCCTTCTTTAAAAATTAGATAGATCACACATAGATCAGTAAGTGGGTCTGAGGTGTTAGTCACTACCCGTCCCTATCATGTCTCTACTTACATGCTCCTTTCTTTGTTAGCAAATGAGCATGTTGCGCAATACAATAACTCATGATCTCCATTAATGTTGATGGTGGAGGAAGATGGCTTTTTACTTTTTAGTACTCAAAAAGCTTGTTACAAAAGCTTTATATATATATATATATATATATATATATATATATTCTAATATATATTCTATAAAGTACTTACTTATATTTTCTTCGTCTGATTCCTATATATGAGCAGTACTATTTGAAAACTTTTACGTGCATAATATACGTATCATTCGTATGATATAATTAGATTTATAAAATTTAAAATTTATCTTTTAATTAGTAAAATTATGTCTCATGAAATATATATATATGATGTGTTATAAATGTATTCAAATAAAATTATTCATCCAATAAAATCCGAAGAAATTTTGTCCACGAGGTAGATCGGGTGTAAAGTTATGGTCAAGCTGATTTTCAAAATTCTGGAGCAACGATAATGTTCACGTTGCGTTAACAGTCCTTTTTTTTTTTTTTTTTTTTTAAGAATAAACATTGGTCATTCATATAATGAAACAAATACAAAAAGTCATCAAGATCTAACATGTGCAACAAATAGAATTACATAACAGAAAGTCCAGCAACATCCACTGCAAGACTACTCAAAATAAGATCCAGAGGTTTGTACCACCATTGGAGAGTGACATCCACAAAACGTGCACGTCATATAATGTGCTACCTAATTTCCTTATCTACTAACATGTAGAATATCAATATAATTGATAGGAGATAGCAGCATTTGAATCTCCTGGATCAAAGGACTATAACTGACAGTTGTTCTTGAGTGGAAGTTGGAACGAATAGCCTCAACGATAACAAGCAAATCCCTGTCAAGAACCGTGTGAAATCCCCATATAATAATAAATCATCTATAGACCCCTCAAGGCAGCAAGGACCTCAATATATATCATCCACTGCATAAATACCCTCTTCTTTCCTAGACATGGGCATAATCATATCACCTCTTCCATCTCTCAAGATTGCGCCCACCCCGGATTGATTTAATGCACAGATAATAGCCCCCATCAAATTTAAGCTTCCACGTTCCACATGGAGGAGGTTTCCAACATAGTGAAGATAAGGGTTTGTGGACTTTTTGGTGTATGCGGACCACTTTGATAATTCTCAACATAAGCAAAACAATAGCACTCCCAGTGACATTTGTTTGATGAAAAATCATAGTTTTAAAACTTCCATACACCCCAAGCAATAATCGAAAACCGAGCAAGGATATTAGGTTCATGAAGCTGCATCGCTACCCAAACTATTGTATTGAACCGAGCATATGAGTCCAAAAGATTCTTGTCCTTGTCAAAATATTGCTCCCATATGTTGTGAACATAAGAGCTGTGACGCCTCCAAATTCCGCTTGGGATTGAACGGACATTTGAAGCGTCGAGATATGCAACACAAGGTTACTTGCCCTCGTTCATGACATATAAGATACAATGTTCCTAACATGCATCTAGCATTATGCAATATTCGCAGCGGATAATTTTTTTTTTTTAGCAATACTATGCACCAAACTAAAAATATCACAAATACTTGAAACATATTTCATACATAAAGGCATACTAAAAAGCCGTAATCACCACACTAGTCTAAAATGGTTGTGATTAAAAGAATACTTGAAATACAACTCCAAAAGTACAAATAGTAACCTAAGTTAAATACTATGCCATCATCAACATCGCATCGTGGCCTAGTCGATCGTATTCAGTTGGTCAGATTCCAATTCTCCTTCGGGTCCTGTAACAAGATCTACCATTCGGGGGGAATGGTAGTTGGGACTACCACAGTGAGATTTGATTACAAATCTCAGTAAGTTAACATAAAACTCACACACAGGTTAAAGATGCATGCATGGCAGTAAAAGCATAAATGCATAAGTATAGTCGTACATAAGCATAGCATAACTTGACATATAGCATGACATAACCAGAACTTAAACGTGAACTGAACTTGACTTAACATGGCATGAACTTAAGCTTAAAACATAACATGAACAAACAACATAACATGAACGTGAAACATAACATGGACTTGAAATATAGCATGAACGTAAACATGCATAACATAAATAAGAACTTGAAAATAACATAAACTTGAACATAACATGACATGAACATAACATATACGTGAGCATAACATAACATGGACTTGATCTAAAACTTGACTTATCATGTATTTGATCTGAAACTGGACTTAACATAAACTTGGAATATTATTCAATTGTCTTGATTAATAACGTGCGTTAATACGTACTCCACAGTTGTTGTGGCCCCACGTATTCAAGTAACATAAAATATAATACGTACTCCACAGTTGTTGTGGCCCCACGTATTCTACGTGTCCACAATTGCTGTGTCTCACGTAGTGTATGCTCCACAGTTGTTGTGGCCCCATACTTCATGTAACATAAAATATAATACGTACTCCACAGTTGTTGTGGCCCCACGCATTATAAGTAACATAAATATAATACGTACTCCACAGTTGTTGTGGCCCCACGCATTATAAGTAACATAACATAAATATAATACGTACTCCACAGTTGTTGTGGCCCCACGCATTATAAGTAACATAAATATAATACGTACTCCACAGTTGTTGTGGCCCCACGCATTATAAGTAACATAACATAAATATAATACGTACTCCACAGTTGTTGTGGCCCCACGCATTATAAGTAACATAAATATAATACGTACTCCACAGTTGTTGTGGCCCCACGCATTATAAGTAACATAACATAAATATAATACGTACTCCACAGTTGTTGTGGCCCCACGCATTATAAGTAACATAAATATAATACGTACTCCACAGTTGTTGTGGCCCCACGCATTATAAGTAACATAAAATATAATACGTACTCCACAGTTGTTGTGGCCCCACGCATTATAAATAACATAAAATATAATACGTACTCCACAGTTGTTGTGGCCCCACGCATTATAAATAACATAAATATAATACGTACTCCACAGTTGTTGTGGCCCCACGCATTATTATAACATAACATGTCTTATCTTTCTTAATGCATGTGATATTATTTAATATCATATACTTTTCTAACATGGCGTATACTTGTAAATGGCATAATATGATTTAATCATAAACATTTCATGGCATACATGTATCATATGGCATACTTAACATGGCATACTTATAACATACATCATTGTATGACAGAAAAGATTATGTAACAGATAATTATTCATGAGAGATTAAATCATACGTAACAGATAAACATGTAATGACATAGCATGACATGGCATATACGATAACATACATACATAAATTGTAGTTCTCTTACCCATCACACATACACAATAAACTGATAGTAAGTTAGAGGCTAACTTACCTCGATCGTCGCGTTCTATGAGAATAGAGCGCGAGACACGAGGAACTGCACAACAGCTGGAAGAGGAACACTCAAGTCCTTAAGATTTTCACTTCTGAACTCAATTGCCATATTGTAAGCACTTGCAACACCACGGCCAACTTGAGGTTTCACTATACTCGGAAGAGATAAATTGACTTCAGAAAGCCTTTGCACTAAAACAAGTTCATTAAAATTATCAATAACAACCAAACAAACAACTCATTTCTCAATCCATATACTCTTAGCCATAGTCAACCACAAGATGACACCAGTCATCCCGGACTATAATCCATATCATCACTGCTTCGGGACACTGTCATACAGTTTCCCAACATTACACCATACGCTCCACACTTCTCTGCTACGCCATCCAACCCTTCGTGACACGCCATCCGGTGTATCACGACTTAGTACAGAGTACACTCACGTGAACTCTCTTCCATTCACACTACAAAACCCATCACTGCGATACACGTCTCACGGTGCATCGCTACGCGACACGGAGTACGCGCTACGCGTACTTCCTTCGCTACAACACTCATCAACACGATGCACATCACACGATGCATCGCCATACCACACGGAGTACACTACATGCGTACTCCCTTCCTTCTACGACCCACATCACTACAGCGCACGTCGCGCGGCGCGTCGCTGCATTACACAGAATACGCTACACGCGTATTCTCTTCACACAACCCGCCGTATCACATCTACGGCATCCATCTCACGCCTATACTTCACAGCACAGTCCACAAAACTACAAAATCAAGCCTAACACTTCACAACCACACTTCGTTTCACAACTACGCAGCGAACTCCACAAACACTAACTACACAGTCTACAGCCAACCAAATCAACTATGTTAAACATAAATAACTAAAGATAGAGGGTTATACCATCGACGGGATAACCCGTGCGTCGCTCGCTGCTCGTCACGAACATGCGTCGGAGGAGCATACGTGGCGGTACGGTGTCTGTCCACCACATAAAGTGGTAGTTTGGGCTTGAGAAAGGCTAGGCGTGGTCTTGGAAGACTCACGGTCGCCTTGTGATGGTCAAAGGTGGCGGAGCACGGCGGCATCACGCCGTGAACAGTAACTCCGAACGGTGAGCGGAGGAGACGCGAGGTAGCGAAAAGCCATAGAACTTCATGGAAAGCTAGGGAAAGGTAGAGGAACATGTGGTGGAGCTGTGGTGGCGAGGTGGTGGTCGGACGGTGGCTAACGGCGGCAGATCGGCCGTTTGAAACCATTTTTGGCCTTGGAGAGTGCGGGAGAGTGTGAGCTCTACGAAGCTCCGTTGGCCATGAAATTTCTTGGAGAGGTTCATGAGGATGAGAGGAACAAGATGGTGGTGGTGAAACACCACGGGTGGCCGTGTACGGCGGCGCACGGTGGTGCAACCGAACGGGTGTTTTGAGAAACCCATATGAGAAAAAGTGAGAGTTTGGGAAAAAGAAAGACATGGGGAGGAAGCCCTTGATGTGGTGAATCCAATGGTGGTGCTTGGTGGCTGATTTGGCCGTGTATGGTGGTCCAAAATGGTGAAAAGCCTTAAAAACCCATTTGTTTGGAGGCGAGAGTGGCGGCTAACGGTGGCTCGGATGGAGGTGAAACTTGGAGGGGATGTTCACCGGTGAGAGGGGAAGAAATCTGGGTGGGTGGTGTAGTCCACGCCGCCGGCGAGCGGCGGTTCTGGGCGGAGAAAGAAATCGGCAACAGGGGAGAAAACAGGGCAGGGGCAGCAACTTCCGGGGGCTCGTGGCGGCTAACGGCTGGTCCGATGGCTCTGAAAATTGGAGGGGATGAACTTTGGTGGGATTGGAAGAGAATGGCGGGGGTGGTGTACGACACCTCCACCGGACGGCGGAGAAACGGGCGGTCAAAGGGGCGGCGACGGTAAGGAGAAATGGGGAAGGGAAGAGCATGGGGAGAGAGAGAGAGAGGAAAGAGAGAGAAGAAAAAGGAAAAAGGAAAAAGTGAAGGAAAAAGGGTAGGGGCCTAGGTAATTAACTTCAATCCTACGCTTCGGGATCCTCAAATAAACCAACGGTGAGTTAAAACACTGATTTGAAAACGCGTAAGTGTTTTATTTTAAATAAAACACTTTAAATAAAACACTACGATGAATTAAGGTAGAATATTATTTTATAAACTAAAATTTATAAAATAATATTTCCTCATCATTATTTAAAATGATAAAGTACCGTTAATTAATCGAAGATGATAAAATCATTTAAATTAATAAAATACTTAATTACAACACTGAGAGAAATTAATATAGAATATTATTTTATAAACTAAGGTTTATAAAATAATATTTTCTTCATCATTGTATAAAATGATAAAGTATCATTAATTAATCAAAGTGCATAAAACACTTGAATAAACACTGAGAGGAATTAAGATAGATTATTATTTTATAAACTAAGGTTTATAAAATAATATTTCTTCATCATTATTAAAATAATAAAGTATCTTTAATCACTCAAAGAGGATAAAACCATTTAATTTAAATAAAAGTTTTCAACGTAAAAAATTAAACCTCTTAATATCTTAAAACAACTAAAATATTTAATCTAAGTAATTATCCACAATTATAATATTTTCAGAGCTCATTAAATTATTATAATTGTGCTACTTTAAAAACAAGCTTATCTAATACTTTGAAATCCAAAGGATAAGATCCGGAATACGCCATCGAGGTACAACGCTTAAGATAAATCTGTTCATGATTTTACAGTTGTCGGTGAAGAACAAAGTAACGTGATTTATGGAAAAAGATAATTATGCATGTGATTTCGGGTGAGGGTAGAGACGAGAGAGATAGTGACTGCTGTCGGGAAATAATCCAAAACTGATTACCGTGCTGTCAAATATGTGGGAAAAAGAAAGAGAATGGTGAGGAGATAAGACTAAATTTTAGCGGGCTGTTATAAGAGCATTTGCATAAACATGGAAAATATCCCCATTTGCCTCATGGCAAAAGTCACCGAGACGAGAAGCAAAAATTTGGCGATGAGATAAATGTTTATTAGTAGGTAAATTATCACTACAAGACCCCCAAATAAAATTCTTATTTGGTATATGCAAATTCCACAAAGTCTTCCAAAATAGTCTATAGTTCCAGTCTCCATAACATGTTTTAAATTAAGAACAAGATGATAGGCTGATTTAACACTAAATAGACCATTTCATGTGCAGCCCCATAATAACTTATTAACACCCCAGTGTAGAAATAAAGGGATATTAAATATTTCATTAGCCTCAAAAGGAAGAAATACCTGATTTACCAAATCTGAGTTTCACCCTCCAGAAGAAGATCAGTTATCTAATAAATCAGCTTCACATGCATTAGCAACTAGTGTGTTACATGGGTGAGTACTCTTCTGGTATTAGAATTTGGCAGCCAATTATCCATCCCATATGCGAATCTGATCACCCTTACCAATGAGCCATAAACAACTACATTTAATCGCAACTTTTGTTTCAAAGATACTACGCCTAACATAAGAAGGATTTGAGCCCAAATTTAAAGATAGAAAATCACAATTTGGGAAATATTTAGATTTAGAAACTGCAGAAAAAAGAGAGCTGTGATTTTATAGAAGTCGCCATCCTTGATTAGCCAAAAGTACTATATTGAAAGTCTCTAAGTCCCGAAAGTCCAAACCACCTGAAAATTTAGAACGATACATATTATTCCAATTTATCTAGTGCGAAGACTTTCTTGGCCTCTTTGCCCCCTCCAAAATCTAGCAATCATACATTCAAGTTCTTTGCAAAACCCTTTAGGTATCTTAAAATAGTTCACAGTGTATGTGGGAATGGTCTGAACTACAGCTTTGATAAGCACTTCACGACCTGCCTATTATAAAAATCCTTCAACCCCCTGCAATTTACCCTCCTTTAAAGGAGGGTAAGCCAAGAAACTTCGCATGATGATGGATGGATTACACATCCCAAATCTCCTTACTAGCATTCATTATCTCTTCATCCCACGTGTTTAAGCTAAATAGTAGTTTAGTTTTCTCCCAATTTAACTGTTATACCGATGCTATCTCATAAACAGTTAAAAATGTTCACATTTACTAAAATAGAAGCTTGGCAGAGAAATAAACTATCATTCGCCAAAAGAGTAAGTGGCTAACTCGGGGAGCATTATTGCATGCACTAATTCCCTTTAAAAGACCCTGTATTTCAGCTTGCTTTAACATTGAGGATAAAACCTCAGCACATATCGCGTTAACAATTAATCACACATCTTTTGTCTCAACAGATTAGGTTTGTAAAGTGACATGGCTAGTTTGGTTGTTGGAATGCATGTACTGAGATTAATTAAGTTTAATCTAATTTTAAATTGAATCTGATATCAAAATACACAACTCTCAAATTACTAAATTTATCTTAATTCAAAATTTTCTTACACTTGAGATCCACAATCTTTTTTAACTTTTAATAAATAGTATTAAACTCATCTTAACATTTAAAGACATCTAAATTTATTTTAAATAAATTTCATAAAACTCGCTCAACCAACTCAACTCATTACTATTCATAAAATTTTAAACCCATTCAGCTCAACTCATCGTCCAATAGCAGCTTAGTTAGTCCCTAGTGCACTCAACAACCTGGAACGTCGCTTGAACTACAACCGAGAAGGGTGCGTTACACGTCAGCCTACTAGAGATCACAGTACGTCTCGGGGTGATGCTGGGAACGACGAGACAACACCGGTGACCTGAAGCAAATGAAGAAATTTTCATGGGAATTTGCGTGTTTACATTGTTTTTGTGATTAGTTGTGTTGCATTTTCCAAGCCAATAAAAGAAAAATGTCGGTCATTTCGTTTGAAATCACTCAACTGGCTATGGCCTGCACGACCAAGCCGCTTTTGAAACCTTTGTCTCTTACGTGAACTCGATAATTTCCCTTTCTTCCACTTCCAGCTTGTATTTATATCGTTTTCAATCTGTCTATTCTAAGCTGGCCTTTCATCGACCTACGTTGTTGGGTTTCTCTCAAAATTTTTTTTTTCTCACCCCCGCCGGGCGCCAAAAAAAAAAACAAAAAAAACAATCTGGCCTTCTGTCTTGTTTCTGCAAAGCCAGCCAAGTCTCCATTTACAGGTCCTTTTTACCAATCCTTTAATATGCGGAGATATACCATGAAAGCTTGAATTGTGTTTGAGTATTTATCGTCGGTTTTTTTTTTTTTGGATCTTTTTGTAGTTATCGGGAAGTTTCAGGCCAGGTATCTTAGTTGGAATGTTGTTACGTCTATTGGCTTGGCTTTGTTCATCTTGCTGGTTGTCATATCCGACTAAAAAGAAGGTACTGCGCAAGAAATCTGATTTGTAAGTTGCAATGAGTTGAGAACCTCCAATTTCTTTTCTTTGGTCGTGGATGATAGTAATGACATTTTTTATAGGTAATTCTGCAGAAGGAATTTGGAATTGCGAATTGGAAGTTCATACCATCTTCTGTAGTGAAATTTGGGTGTTTTCTGTTTTGTTGGTAATAACTTTGGAGGCTGAAGAAGCTTAAGAACCTCCAGAAGAAGAATTAGCATGATCGGTACCAGGTACTTAATCTATGTAAACATAAGAAAATAAGTATAGCTATATGATCCGTCTTAACATTGATGAAAAGGGTCCTTAGTTCTGGACGTGAAGATCTGATTCAAGGCACATCAGGTTTTTAGTTCTGTTTGATGGGTTAGTGCCTTATATTTTCATAAAAGCCCAGAACTTGTTCTGTAGTCATTTACTATGGTGGTTGCAAAAATGCACAAAAGGGCTTCTGTTCACGCATATGAAGCATGAATCGTGACACAGATTCATGATAACCATTTATTGTTTAATTTCAGTCTATAGAAGCATTTATTCTTGGTGCTATGTAAGACTGATTATTTTTAAACTTAAGAGAAGTACACAGCCGATTAGTTAGGATACTTTAATCAACTATCCTAACTAAACCCACCCCCACCCCCACCCCAAAATATAAAGAGAGAAGTACTAACCGGCTGTCACTGTTATGCGAGATGTTCTCTAGGATGGTCTAGTTTATGAACCCTAAGAGCTTGAGTTCAAGATGAATCTTCCTTGTCTGTTTCTAACACAATCTCTGCTGATTCCCTCTGTGCTTCTGATACAGATTTTTTTTCTTAGATGGACACGTGTCCCGAGCAAAGTCCTGACTAATCCTAAGGGTGCATAGACTTTTGGCAAGAAATTTCTTGCAAGTGCACCACGGCTCTTATGGTTCTTGCCAATCCAATGGCTCCTATAAATTATTTGCGTCCAAGGATTCAAATCTTAGACTTTTGGAGGGAGGATACCACCAAGACCAAAGCTCTTACCAGTTGATCCAACCCCTAGCTAATTCTGCATGAGTGTGGTAAAAAACATATTGTATTTATTTATTGTTATCAATCATCTAAGGTGAATTTAAGTTTAAAAGTGCACCTATAGGTTTAGAAAGGCAGAGCTGAACATTTAGGCCTGGCTTTAGAGTCTAAGATGTTGAGATGTTGATGACTTGTAATATAGCTAATTCTGACCTGAAACTGGACTAGTTAAATGGATTCCAGTAATGGTATTGTGAACGAATGGCGAAAAAAGGCCCTCATTGATGAACTAATCATACGATTGACATAATCTCTCATATATATGAGATTGTGGCGTATATATTTTTGGGGAGAATTTAACTCGATATATAATTGAAGAAAAGGGATATAATCAACTATTTCATTATCACTTGCCCTTTTTTTCAATCAATTTTTTCTTCAAAGAAAATAAAATTTCAGCCGTGAAGATGAACTTCAAGGCAATGATCCACGGTAAGAAGGAGACAAAACCAAATCAAGGAAAACAAGAATGGGGCCAGATATTGGCATCCTGGAAAGACTTCAAGGGACATTCCAGACATTTCATGCACCTGAAACCAACTTTGGAAAGTAAAACTAACAACCCCATCTGTGTCGGCAGTTTTATTTACAGCATTTACCACTTTTGAATTTGAAGTCTGGTGATTAGAAGTTATAAATAAGACTTGGACAGTAAGATTTCTGTATTGACTTGAGGCCGCTTCCACTTTTCTGGTGATTCCACGATCCTGTAGCTGTCCCTCTTTATGCAACTGAGCCATGCTTTCTTTTGGATTGAGTCATATCAAGGATGAAGTAATATTTGGAGTTGTATGTAACATTTTATCAGGGACGAGTTAGTCTTGCCTGAATTATTCAAGGGAATATTTCTGCATGATTCTATTTTGTCTCCATCAATCAAGTTGTGGGGTGTTGGACAAAGATGTTGTGTTTCATTAGATTCTAGAAATGAGACATCACTTAATGGGGGAATTGACATTTACTGTCTTGGTGGAGTTGCCAATCATCTCTACCACACATAAGCCATGTGATATCTTAGATTATTGTTTACAGCTTATATAGAGTGTGGCATAAATGAAGCTTAAACCTTGCGTCATCAGATACCCATTAGACACAGATATTGGTGAAAAGTCCTACTATTGGAAAGTTGAATTACGGTCCACAAACTCTCTCTCAAACTTCTGCAACCATTAGACTTCATATTTCATTTCCTGGCAAATATAATATTTGGATCTTTATTGGCGGTGGTCTAGATCATTTTGAAAATTTTATTTTGCTTATGCTCGGTACAGCAAATGGTCATCAATTTGAATATAGAATTTTGGTGATCTGTGGGCCATTTCTGTTGAAGCTAGATTATGATTCTGCCTAAACTTTGAAAGGTGACATGATTCACAGAGGTTTCCCTAAGATGAAATAACATTAGTTTTTTCAATATTGTATATAAAGCATTACTTTTTTCTTATCTTCTTTAAAAAATGGAACTCTTTTTCATACCCAGAGGAGTGGGTATTTTGCTAAAGGATATTGTTGTTTACAATTATTGTAACTAACAGCTTTTTCTTTCTTCTTGTGGTTTTTCTTTTCTCTTGTTCACTTGATGTTAATAATTTCCTCTAGACTTAGGCTGGCTCCCTCCCCACAGAAGAATAATTAATAATAATGAATAAAGAAACTCCTAAGGAGATCCAAACAGTTCATTGAAGTATGACCACCCCAGGACAATGATGGGATACCCAGGTTAATGAGAGATGGGTCTAGTTCTGTAGATGCCTCCATTGGTAATAGTCATGACTATAAATGCATTTATTTTGTTTTTCCTTTGTGTTCTTCCGCTTTTCCAGGCATTGACATAGTCATTTGAATAGCATCATATGGTCTTAAGTCTTTCCTTCCTAGTCTAAGATCACTTGCTCAGATTTAGATCACTTGATCAGATTTATATGGAGAAGCATATTGATTGGTGACATAATGCTTACGTCATTTTCAGTTACTGTTTGACATAAAATTTCTGCAATTAATTACCATTTCAATTATTCTTTGGTGAGATGCTGACAAGTTCCTTTTGTTTCTCTTTTCCTGATTCCTGAGGCCATATTCTTCTCATCTTCTTTCCCTGCTTTTGGATTCGTGAGATCTCATCTAATGGGTCCCCTTAAAGAATAATAATTGATGAGGCAACTTTGTTTAAATGACTTTGGATTCACCGGACCTTCTCCTACTGACCTAAAAATACCAGGGGCCATTTGGCATCATCCCAGAATCACCTTTACCTGTTATGGAATATATTAAAGTGAGAAAGTAGCTTCAAGTACAGCAGCTGGTTAAAGAGAAAGGTACTTCAATTACTCTTCCTTTCTTTTCTTGTTTTTCAAACATTCGGGCCACACACCATTAAAACTCATCAATAATTATATTCCTTTCTTTGAATGTGAACTATGAGCTTGCCACTAAAGAAAAATAGTTCATGACAAAAGATCAAGCAGATGCTTGCTCAGGAAGAACACCCCCCCCCCCCCCCCCCCCCCCTCTATAGCATTAAACTGGACCCACCTCTTGTTTGAATAACCTTACAATTTATGTTTTTTCCGAGAAAATGGTGATGGTAACAGTTTTGATCAAGGGACTTTGTCAATCTGTGCTGCTGACTGTTATGTTTCTTGACAGTTTACTAACATGTGACCCGTCCACCTATTTGGATAATTGAAATAACGACATACCCAAATACTCAGAAAACCATTTGTACTTGTCTTCTAGTTTTGTTCATTAATTAAAAGCGTGTCTCTCATCTAGTTTCCTGGTTAATTTCTCTTTGGTATCTAAAATTTCTGAGTTTTGAATCCTGGGAAATTTTTATCAATGTTGCAGACCAACTGAATGTTTGGTGCTGATATGGCAACACTTGAAGATCAATCATTGGATTTTGATTCCAGTGATCAAACTCTTGAACGCAACCCAAGAAATCTGAGGATCGATCTGATGCAATTGCCTTTTTACGATTTGTTGTTGGCCATTGTGGCCTCCCTTTTTCTTTTCTTCTTTTTTTTCTTTTCTCGGTGAAAATTTCTTTTCTTCATTTCAGCTTGGATATGGATTACAGAATTAAAGCGAACACTCCCTTTGGAATATATTTCTTTATGGGACTTTTATGCATAGTGAGTGCTACTGATTTGCTTTCATTTTTACAAGAAAAAGTTTGCAGCCCATAAATTATGTGGACCTTTTTTTTTTTTTTGGTCATTTCATTATGAATCTGCTTGTCCTAGTTAGAGAAAGAACTTCAACGTCCTAGGGATATTGATCCAATGGTAGGTTCTTAGTCACAATGCTAGAACTTATCACAATATCAGAAGTATCTCCAACTCTATTTTGTAATTCAATCTTACAGTAGCTTGTACGTAAAGTACCCAAATTTAGTAGCTTTAAAGTTGAATCAAATAGGAGTGTTACAGGGGTCGTTATAGCGTTTTACCCGGTAAAAGATACGTTGCATTTGCAATCTACGGGGTTCTTTACAGTAAAAAATGTTTCTTTTCAAAATCTCTATGTTCGGTTACTCTATATATTCTATTAATGTGATTGATTGTATCACTTTTTTTAATATAAAATAACTATTTTGACCAATCACATTAATAGAGTGCGTACGAAGTAGCTAAAAAATTATATGGAACAGAACTCCTTTAAGTGAGTTGGAAGATATGGTTTAGCATTGACTTGATAATAGAGCAGGGACGGAGTCGTCTAGTAATTGAACTCCTTTGGGATGGGGGTGTGCCTTGCGTTAAAGCCAAGTCTGGGAATAGGTCGTACTGTACTGAGTCTACTGACAGTCTGTATATAAAACTGAGGGTTAAATGAATCCAAGTCGAGCAATGAATCGTATTGACAGGCTGTATATAGAACTCAGGGGGCCAGAGATTCCCCTGTTTTAGGATAATCATAGAAATACATGACTACTTTTAGTTCAATTTTCAGAAAAGAAAAATTGTGCTTGTGATAACGTGGGAGCATCACCTTCAAATTCAATAAGATGGTTGATTTGATTCCCTTTCGCTAGAGTACATATTTTGAAGAAAAAATAGAGCTAGTTAGAGTCCTAAAATCTAAGGTGAGATTCCTTGATTCCTCCATCCCTACTACGAACAAAAAGAATCGGCCAATCACACCACACTCTTCTCAGAAAAGAAAAATTAAAAATTAAAAAAGAAAAAGGGGAAAAAAAAAAAAAAGAAGAAGAAAGAAATACGCAATTGGTTTTCGCTTTCAGTCACCAAAAAGAAATATCCATTACAGCATCCCCATCAAATTTATTTCTTTTGCTTCAAAGCTTCTCACAGTGCCAGGAAAGTTGCACCCATTATTCATCATGGTGGGGCTACCTAATTCAGTAGGGAATCAAGCACGAAGAGAGAGAGAGAGAGAGAGAGAGAGAGAGAGATTGGAAAACAGCAAGATAAAAACAAACCATACACTTTTCCATCTTTTCTATCCTTTTAAGACTCAAATTAAACTGTGTTGCTTTCTCTGTTTTTGCTGCACCAGAGATTCTCTCCCCCCATTTCAAGTCAAAGAAAAAAGAAAAAAAAAATACTAAAAAAGAAAAGAAGAAAAGTTGATATGAAATTAGAAATGGGAGAAAGGAAGAACCACAGCTCATGGCATATATTCCCCCCAGCATAGCCCCACTTATGTTTCCAGATATGGAGTGAGAGAGAACATAGGACAGGCCAGCAACTCCAAATTATAAAGAGAACTATAGCTGCCACATATTGACACAGAGCTAATCAAAACCCATTTTTATGTTTCAGCTTTCTGACTCTCATCTCATCCATAAAATAGAAACGGGCAATATGCAAAATCAGAACATGAATTTGGTTTTGTCCACTGATGCAAAGCCCAGGTTAAAATGGACTTCAGAACTTCATCAGAGATTTACGGAAGCAGTGGATCAACTTGGAGGGGCAGACAGTGAGTCTAGAAACTTGTTTATCCGTTACAATATTTTGATTACACCGTTTTCTAATATCTTTTATATGACCAGAGGCAACACCAAAGAGTCTGATGAGGGTGATGGGAATTCCTGGATTGACTTTGTACCACCTAAAGAGTCATTTACAGGTACTTTCTCTTCACAATGATTCTATTAATCTTTGTTTCCCATATAACCAAAAAGGAAAGCTGAACTGTAAAACTGTATGTTTGTGTTTCCTGTTGCAGAAATATAGGCTGGGGAAAAGCCAGCAGTCAGAATCCTGCACTGACAATAAGGAAGAAGGTAACTGGAGTGCCTCCGATTAATCAATCATAGCCATTTATTTTCTTCTCATTTTGGTTTTGATCTTTATTGTTATTGGTGCAGATCACAGGGAGATTAAGACCAACGATGGGCATTTGAGTAGGGACATCAGTGACGCAACCAAAAACCAGATTAACGAGTAATAGTTAGAGATTGATCACATCGTTTGATAATTTGGATGGAAAATAATAATAACCCCATATTGATTTAGTGTTGTGTTTCTCAGAAACTTGCAGATTGCTCAGGCTCTCCAATTGCAAATGGAAGTACAAAGGAAGCTGCATGAGCAGATTGAGGTAGGACCAATAAACCAATTCCATTACAAGTACGTTAATTTCGAGTTTATGTACCAACACACGCCGGTTATATTAGATTCTGTTTCCAGGTGCAGAGACATCTGCAGCTGAGAATTGAAGCCCAAGGGAAGTATTTACAATCGGTACTGAAGAAAGCTCAGGAAACACTTTCTGGGTATAAATCTTCTCCTCTGGGAGTAGAACTTGCAAAAGCTGAACTCTCGCAGTTAGTCTCAATGGTCAATACTGGCTGCCCGAGCTCTTCGGTCTCAGAATTAACAGAAACAGGAGATCTGAGTCTAAAAGACGTGGAGAGGAAACAAGTTAGAGGCACGATATGCTCCATGGAAAGCTCTTTGACATCATCCGAAAGCTCGGGGAGAAAGGGAGAGAAGAGACCGATGAAGGACAGTGGTGACCCCCAAATGTCTAATACAACTGCTCTGGAACTTTCGTTAATGGATCTTCACCCAGAAGACAAGCCAAGGAGCACTGATGCAAGCAATCAAGGAAGTGGGAGGAAGAGAAGCGGAAGTGCCATTTCTGATGGTATTTGCGTAGAACAACCAGTTTCAAAAAGATCACCAACCCTCAGAGACAAAAGTGGTAATCCACTGAGAAAATCTGGAATATTGGAGAAACTAGATCTCAACAGCCACTATCAGCATGACATTGAATCAGGTTCAAAAGCAATAGACTTGAACAGCAAGGGAATAGAACTATGCAACGGTTGGAATCTTGATAATACAGATCGGTTTTAGTCATATAGTCTACGCAGGAAACTTAATTCTTAAGAGTTAATCCTTTGTTTATAAACTGTATATTGTTGAATGTAAGGACCCTCAAGAACTTTTGAAAGTATATTAAGTATATTCATATAAAAAGAAGGTATTATAATATATATATTTTGTGGATAGATCTGTGCCTCATAATTTTATCCAAAACTTGTAGAACTGTACTATTAAAACTAGACCAACATGTTTCCTGCCATCTTGGAATAGATAGAACTATTAAGGAAGCGCCGGCATTGGCATCTTCATCTTTATTTTGGTTACATGGACTTCGCTTGACTGGAGAGAGGGACTAAGAGCATTGGATTATGCAAATGCATATAAAATGGATAATTTGGTTAATAGAGGATGAAAGTCACCTGCATTGGATTATCAAAATGTAAACCAAAATGACTTTCAGCTGAGGTAAACCAGCTCTTGCGGTTATATTTGATGTTCACAAACAAAACCATTAAAAAATTATTTCTTTTAGTCCAGAAACACTCTCTCTCTTCTAGTCTTCTGCGATTTTTCCTTTCTATTCTACCAACTCTGTTTCTTCCCTCGGTTTCATTTTTGTGCCTTTTCTCTCCCGTCGTTGAAGCCCTCGTGCCTTTTCTCTTTCGTTCCCGTGGGTGAAGGAGAAGTTACGAGATTGAGCTTGAAGTCAGGTTAGTTTTAGTTTCTTCAAATAATTATTGTGCTATTTTTTGTTGTATCTACTTTTTATATTCAATTAGTTTTGCAGGAAAAATGATTTCTGTTTCATCTGGAATTCCAAATAAACTTTTCTAAGAAAATCTGTTCCCTGCAAGGCTGCAAGTATCATTTATTTTACGATACCAAACTATGGTTTTCACTACAAATCTTCTAGGTCTTCGTTTTGAGTTATAGATGAATGTTATTTTTCTGTAGAGGTATTGGATAAATCATCGTTTTGTGTTCATTCAATAGAAAAAAGCTGGCTGATTTTACGGTAACTTTTTTAGACCATGTTAAGACTGGGATGGAGAAGGCTCTGATCTTAATGACTCCTGTGATTTGAAGTGGGGGAGCTAAACATTCGTTAGAAGTGACTCGGGAGCATTGTAACCTGAATTGCGTATTTCATTATTATGCCTTCATGGCACCAAATGCTCACTCAAAATCGAGAAGAGAACACAAATTCACCGATTGGGTACTTGCTTAAATAGGTGGAGGAAAGCATCAAAATTGTTAGTATTAGGCCTGGAGACAGAGAGGAAGAAAAAGGCTTTGCTAGCATGTTCAGATGCAGGAAAATCATCAACTTACTCTAGAAACATCTTATGTGGGGGGAAATGGCTCTTATAGCCTAGCCCAAGAACTTGGAGAATGACTTTTGTTACTTGAGGTAGTTGTACTGGGAGAATTATGCTGTCGGATGTTGAACACTCCTTTAATTATGTACTGATTTTTGTGATGGTCATATTTTTGTGATGGGCTGAAATTTTATGAACATTAGTGATGTTATGTAAGACCAGATGTGCTGAACATTAGTGATGATAGTTTTGTGATGTGGAATTGGTTATGTGCTGTTGCATCTTTGTGGTGAATTGTAGAGCACCTGCTGCATGTTAGTGGTGAATTGTGCTGCCATGGAATTGAATATGTGCTGCTGCATATTTGTGGTAAATTGTATAGCTTCTGTTATTGAACTTTTATTTTAGGCAAACAATGCACAATAAAAGCAGTTGGTTAAAATTAGAAACGAAATACAAGACCAAAGTTTTTTTTTTTTTATAAATATTAATACTTTATTATATATTTAGTATTTGGATAATCCAATGTGGGAATTGGTTTTGAATGGAATAGCCCAATGCAAAGTCATGTGATATTATGCAAATTATGACTTTGCATTTACATAATCCAATGCCAATGCTCAAGTCTAAGATCCCGTTATAGAATATGCCAAAGTAACTCAATCTATCAAGAACCATAACTTAAGCTCCTTATCTTTTTCTAAAATTAAAACGGCATGAGTTAGAGAAAACCAAAAGATATGCCTTTGAAAACTATTCAACTAATGATCGGAAAGTTAGAAGGTTATTTAACATCATGGCAGAGAAGTCGACGTAAATGAATAGAAGCAAAGCTCCCTAAATGCTAGCAATTTCAAAATATATATATATTGCAGATGACGTTTGTGGGAATTAAAGCTACTAATGGCAGGGTTTCAAAAATGGACTCAAGCTTAGGTTTTGGGTGATTATAGTTTGTAAGTAAAATTCTTAGAGAATGTTTGTTGTATACCTTTTCTGTTGCTGCGCCTGCATGTCTCATCTCTGTCTATCAGTGTGAACACTAGCCAGGACAGTATCTTGAGTTCTTTTTCTTACACTGGTCAAACAGACAGTGAAGTAGGGTATATTTAGGTAATTATTTTATACCATAAATCCCAAGTAAAAAGCTAAGATGGGGTTGTAAATCATCATAGCAGCAACATCATGCGTATGCTTTAATATGACTGAATCATTGTCCAAACCATGCGGTATGCTTTAATATGACTGAACATAAGGATCTAAATTTATGTCTTAGCACTAAGAGACTGAGTGATTATGTTGCCTGCGCACAAGGCCAATATATACTGCCCTCTGATCCAGGGACTTGGAGACACAAAACATGGAGCTTTCACGAACAACTCATGGCCACGGACTTCTCATAGCATCTGTGTTCTTACTATTTAACTTGTCCGTAGCTTCTTCACCGCCTCAAGGTATGAACTCCCCACGATTGTTTTCTTGATTTTTCAATTGATACTAGTTGACTGAGTGGAGTTTGATCTCATTCTTCATCTCTGTAGAGAAAGGACTCCCCGACATGACTTCAGATGTCAAAGAAGTGTCAGGCAAATATTTTGATTACATTGTTGTTGGGGGAGGCACCGCTGGCTGCTCCCTAGCTGCAACCTTGTCCGAGAGATTCTCCGTGCTATTGGTGGAACGAGGCGGCTCACCCTATGGAAATCCGTTGGTAATGGATAAGAAGTACCATGGGTTGGCGTTGATCCAAACCGATGAGTACACATCGGTAGCACAAAGCTTCATCTCCAAGGATGGGATTATGAATCACAGAGGAAGAATTCTTGGAGGATCATCGGCTATAAATCTTGGGTTTTATAGTAGAGCAAGTCAGAGTTTTATCGAAAAAGTTGGGTTGGATAATGAACTAGTAAGAGAAGCTTATGAATGGGTGGAATCTAGAATTGTATTTAAACCTGAGTTGACCATGTGGCAGATTGTTGTTGAGTTTGGCCTTCTTGAAGCAGGAATTCTACCTTATAATGGTTTTAGTTTGGAACATATCGAGGGAACAAAGGTGGGTGCGACCGTCTTTGATGAATTTGGAACAAGACACACCTCAGCTGATCTTCTGAGGGCAGGAAATCCCGAAAATGTAACAGTTCTTTTGAATGCAACTGTTAAGAATGTCATCTTCCATAATGGTAAGCAAGGGGGTTTGTTATAAATAGTTCTTAGTATTAGGGTGCGTAAGATATCTTTATTCATCTTTTGCATTGAGTAGCAAATTTAGCTTGCATTCTATCATTAAATATCCCATTCTATAAGCTCACGCTTTTTTCAATTGATGTAGAAAATAGGAACGAAACCAGAGCATATGGTATAAGGTTTATCAAGAGCAACGGCTATACCGATCAAGCCCACGAAGCTTATATCAACCAAAATAATGATTCCAGTTCATGGGGAGATGTAATATTATCAGCTGGGGCTTTAGGCAGCCCCCAAATTTTATTATTAAGTGGGATTGGACCTCATGAACACCTGAGGAACTTTAGCATCCCACTTGTGCTGGACTTGAAAGGGGTTGGACGGGCAATGAAAGACAACCCTGGCATGGCCCTCTTGGTGGACAAAAAGCCACAAAAGAGGCTACCAGACACCCCCCAAGTTGCAGGTATAGCAGATGACTTTAACATCATAGTTGAAGCAGGAATCGCACCTGTAAGTTTGAATGCAACGAGAATGAGAGTTTCTGCCAAAATTGCATTCCCAGAATCACAAGGTAGGCTCGAATTAAATGGCACAGATCCCAGGAGAAACCCTTCAGTTCAATTCAACTATCTAGCGAAGGAAAATGACTTGCAGGAATGTGTAAAGATGAGCAAACTGCTTGAGCGAGTTGCTGGGTCTCACTCAATCGCCACGTTCCTGAGGAAGGAGAACAAAAATAACCTAATGTCTAGTGAGGAGGAGCTGAGAAAATCTTGCAAGAAAAATGTGAGGACCTTTTATCACTATCATGGCGGTTGTACAGTTGGGTCGGTTGTGGACAAGGATTACAGGGTTTATGGGGTCCAGGGATTGAGAGTAGTGGACGGCTCAACATTCCTGGAATCGCCGGGAACAAATCCAATGGCCACACTCTTAATGCTAGGAAGATACCAAGGGATCAGGATTCAAAAAGAAAGAGAAGATTCTTGAGCATTTGGTACCCAGAAAAACCGATAGGATCTCTGGAGAGCTTCTAGTTTGTATCAGATGACTGAGAACTCGAAAGTATATATTCTATGATAAAAATAAAAAATCAGTTCATGGAATGAATCACCAACTTCATAGATTCCTGTCGCATCTAGCTGGGCTCAACTTTAACGTTTAAGATATGTTTGATCGCTGCTGTTTGTTCTTTCAATTGCAGTTTTAATTACAATAAACTACAAGAAAATAAAATGGAAATCCTTTATTTCTCCAAGGAAAACACAATCAAGCTATAATTTTTTTCATGAGTTTTGCTATATACAAGCACAGTCACGCACTAATCTGTATACCAATACTGATTTATTCATACTTAAAATTTAAATTAACAATGTTTTCAATAAAATCTACTTTTTGACCAATCACATCACATTGGTGCACAAATTAGTATACAATTATGCTTGCAACTATATTTTTCCTTTTTTCATATGTACACGTTGTTTCCTAATAAGAAACGAAAAAAAAAAGCAAAAACGAAAAAAAAAAGAGAAAAAAAAGGGGGAAAGCAAGTCTATTGAATTTCGCAAAATTTGTCTAATACTTCGTTCCATGATCAGGTCTAGGATTAGATGAAGAATCGTTGGAATCAGTGGTAAGAGATTGAGTGGAATCCCCGCTTCTCCTACCACTATTGAAAGAGAAACTTATCCAAATCTCCTCAATCCTCCTCGCATCTTATACTTGCAAACAGGGCAAAGCCCATGGATCCCCAGCCAACCTCTTTATACAATTCCCGTAAAATCTATGCTTACAGGGCATTTCTTTTGCCACTTCACCAACCTCCCACTCGTCCAAGGACCCACTAGAGCACCTAGAGACATTCAAAGCCCACATAACCTTGCATGGCTTCTCGGGAGAGATTGCCTGCAGAGCATTCCCATTGACCCTGAAAGGGGCCGCACGAGCCTGGTTTGGGTCCTTGCTGTCGGGGACCATAGATAGCTTCGATGAGCTTGCCTACCTTTTTTTGATGCAGTTCATGGCGAGCTGAAAGAGGAGGCGCTCGACCCCCTACCATGGTGAAGCAACGAGATAACGAGAGCCTAAAGTCATACCTCTCTCGGTTCAATTAGGAGCTCATAACCACAGACGACCAGGATGAGAAGATCACCTTGGCAGTCTTGTTAGGAGGAATTTGGCCTTGGAACCCATTCATGGCCAAGATAGCACGAAGGACCCCCACAACGTTAAGGGGGTTTATAGACTGAGCAAATGGCTCTATCAATACTAAAGACACCCTCAAGGCTTTGACACCTCCGCGACGAACTGAGCTAGAGCAGGTGGACAAAAAGGCTGCTAGACAAAAGGGTGGGCTCAGCCACAAATGAGGTAAGAAAGGAGGACCGAAGGCGAAGAGAATGGGAGAAGTTTTGGCTTGGACACACGGCATGCCCCATACCCACATGAGCATGCTTATAGAAGGGGAATGCACCCCAAGACCACAGAGGGAGCCATAGTGGGGCTAGGAGGGCCACCAGTATCGCACCTACCACCTAACGGATCGACATAGCATCGAGGACTACTATACTTTAAAGCAGAGGAGGAAAGCATTTGAGGGCTTGCAGGACCAGTGGTGAGAGTAGACGACTCAATTGGGGCTAAAAGTGAAGCTTAGAGAAGCCCACAACACAAGAGCCCAGTGAGAGCAAATGACTAAGTTGAGGAGATTCGCATAATCGCGGGAGGATACACAGGAGGAGGAACCATCTCATCAGCCAAGAGAGCACATGCCCAAAGAGCGTGGTATGCGGAGGTGTTCAAGACAGGAATAGTTGCCGTTGGGGTTAGGAGACAGTTTAGGAGTACCACGATAACTTTTGGCGAGAAAGATGAAAAGGGCATCCTCCACCCACACGAAGACCCATTGGTGGTGACTATGCAGATTGCGAACTTCATAACTCGGAGAGTCTTGATCGACAACGGTAGTTCGGCATACATTTTATTCTGCAAGGCCTTCATCAGGGTGGGGATTAGCCTAGACCAACTATGCCCAGCCCCCATGCCTCTTAAAGGTTTTACGGGCAATATTGTACAACCGATGGGAGCCATCACTCTATCCGTCATCGCCAGGAAAGCCCCTAGGACCTTAGCCACAATGGCCGATTTCCTAGTTATCAAGGCCCCCTCTTCATACAACGCGATACTGGGATGCCTGACCCTGAACAACCTAAGGGCAGTGACCTCCACCTATCACTTTAAGATGAAGTCCCCACAAACTTGGGGGTGACGGAGGTTCACGAAGAGCAAGTGCTAGCCCGGGAGTGCTACGCTCAAGATCTGAAGCATGAAGTCAAGGAAGTCGAAATGATTAGGTAAGCAAGGGAGGCAGCTGGGGCACCTTCATTACCAGACCTAGCTGAGTGGAATGAGAAGGTCCTAGACGAGCAAGCACTCTGGCAAGCAAAGCCAAAAGAGCCCTTGGAGCTAGTCTCGATTGACCAATGAAGGCCCGAGTGAACGGTTCGAGTCGGGACTAAGCTGGCCCTCGAACCAAGATAGGCCTTGAAGCTGCTTCTCATCGAGCATCAGGATGTGTTCACCTGGAGTCATGAGGAGGTGCCTATGATCAATTACTCCATTATCGAGCACCACCTATGCATGGATCCGATAGCCTGGAAGGTCAAACAGAAGTGCCAAAGCTTCAGCACTGAGAAATATGTGGCTATAGCCGAGGAGGTGGATCGTCTCCTAGTTGTGGGGTTAATCTAAGAGGCTCACTATCCCAAGTGGCTCTCCAATGTGGTCTTGGTGAAGAAGGCAAGTGGGAAGTGTCAGATATGCATCGACTTTACTGACCTGAACAAGACTTGCTCAAAAGATAGCTTCTTACTACCATGCATCAACTTGATGGTGGATTCAATGGCTAGGCACCCGCTACTCTGGGTATAACCATATCCGAATGAGCACAGACGACGAAGAAAAGACAGCCTTCATCACAGATCGGGGGCTCTACTATTTCAAGGCCATGTTGTTTGGCCTAAAGAATGCTGGCAGCACCTACCAATGGCTAATCAACCGGATGTTCAAGCGGTAGATTGAACTACTAGTCAAAAGAAAAAAGCCCAAGCAGCACTTGTCAAACCTTCGAGAAGCCTTCATCGTTCTTCAGTGGTACCAAATGAAGCTCAATTCGTTGAAGTGCACCTTCGAATTGGAGTCGAGCAAGTTCCTTGGCTTTATAGTCTCCGAGCATGAGATCAAGGCCAACCTAGAGAAAGTTGAGACAATAGTAGGGATGCATTTCCCCACAACCTTCATGAGGTCAAGAGGCTCGCCGACCGGGTGGCGGCCTTAAATCGTTTCATTGCCTAAACAACCAACTGGTGCCCCCATTGTTTAAGGTCTTGAGGAAGGCCCAGGAATGGGACCTAGCCTGTGACGAAGCGTTCACCAAACTTAAGAAGTATTTGGCCCACCCTCATTCCTTAGTCAGACTAAGCCAGGTGAGAACCTGACCATGTACTTGGCCATGTCACCGCACACTGTACCAGCAGTATTGGTCCATGCAGCAGAGGAAGGACAACAACTCATCTACTACATGAGCCAGGCATTCTGCAGGGTTGAGGCTAGGTATCCGTGGACAGAGATGTTGGTATTCATACTAGTAGTTGTCGCAAGAAAACTAAGGCCATACTTCCAAGACCATTCGATGAAAGTGCTCACCGACTTCCCACTCAATAAGATCCTACAGAAGCCAGATACGTTTGGCTAGCTCGCCAAGTGGGCAATTGAGCTCAGTGACTTTGACATAGAGTACATGCCCCGCATGATGATTAAAGGGTAGGTGTTGGAAAATTTCATTGCTGAGTTCACCAACTTTCCAAAAGAAGTACAGGTTGCACCCCAGGGAAAACTCTGGCAGGTCTACGTAGACGAATCGTCATGCTAGGCTGGCCAGGGTGTAGGGGTGCACATAGTAACCGAACATGGAGAAGAGCACAATTATGCAGTAAAGCTCACCTTCAAAGCAACCAACAACGAGACTGAGTACGAAGCACTATTGGTGAGGATGTTAGTCGCAGGCTACTGGGGGCTAGGAAAGTTGAGGTGAAGGCCAACTCCCAAATAGCCGTCAATCAGGTGTGTCAATCAGGTGTTGGGACAGTTTCCACCAAGGGAGAAAAGCTAAAGAAGTATCTCCAGTTGGTCTGTGAAGAGTGTGAAATCTTCCACTACTTCCACATTAGACACGTCCTGAGGGGCAAGAACCAGAAGGCAGATCGGTTGGCGAAGTTTGCGTCAAGAAAGGAGGAGTTCCCCCTCCCCGAACACACCATGATTAGAATGGTCGACGCCCCGGCTATCGGGGCCAAGGTATCAGTCACCGCCTTGGCATCTGTTGAGTGGGCATAGACATCATGAAATTTCTGCAGGAAGGCAAACTACCAAGCGACCTTAAGGAGGAGTGGAAAGTTAGGAATAAGGTTGCACGATTCACATTGTTGGGAGGGGTTACGTGCTAGCCAAAATTCACAAAGGGATCTATGGGAACCACTCAAGCGGAAGGGCGTTGGTTGTGAGAGTGACCCAGACCGGGTTCTTCTAGCCCCATTCCCTCTGAGACATAGAGAACTTTGCAAAGAAGTACACAAGATGCCAAGAGCTTGCACCCATGCCGCGTTGCCCACCAGAGGAGCTAACTTCGATTACCTCCCCATGGCCTTTCGCGTAGTGGGGACTGGACTTATTGGCCATTTCTCGATGGCCAAAGGAGGGTCAAAATTCGTGTTCATAACAGTCAACTATTTCACAAAGTAGGACAAAGCATAGGTCTTAGCAACCATCACTACTCGGGCCATCACAAAGTTCTTGTGGAGATCAATAGTCTGCCAGTTCGACATTCCCTAGAGCTCTATATCGGACAACTGGAGGCAATTCGATTGCTTGCACTACCAAGAATGGTGTGTGGAGCTCGGGATCAAGGTCAAATACTCCTATTTGGGACGCCCGCAAGCCAATGGCCAAGATGAGGCAACTAACAAAACTTTGATATCCACCCTTAAGAAGAAGCTGGGAGCTCATAAGGAAGGATGTGCTGAAAAAATCCCGGGCATGTTGTGGGCATACCAAACAACTGTTAGGACCCCCACTCAGGAGACGCCCTCACCTACAGGAGTGAGGCAGTGATTCCAGTGGAAGTAGGGATGCCCCCATACCGGGTTCAACACTTGAACTTGGACGTCAATGAGGAAAGATTAAGGGAAGGCCTAGCCTTTTAGAAGAAAGACGAGAAGAAGTAGCGGTATGGACAGCAAACAATAAAAGGAAAGTATAGCAGTGCTTCAACAAGCAGGTCAAGCTACATTCCTTCAAGGTTGGCGACTTATTACTAAAGAAGACCAGTGTGACCACCTAAGAAGAAGGGAAGCTCGGATCACGATGGGAGGGCCCGTACGTGGTAACAGCAAGCAACCGACTTGGCTCTTACCACCTCAAAGACAGTCAGAGCCATAAACTTCCCCACCATGGAATGCCAAGCACCTGAAGAAATACTTTGCCTAAGAACAGAGAGCGTCGCCCGTGAATGAAACACCATGTACTTGTAGAATTATTTAGTGAATGAAGATGTATGGATGTTTGTCTCAAACTCTCTATAGCAAAATTGGAAACCAATGAAGCCGAGTCCAAAGACTCATCATGGGGTTAGGGCCAAGCCCAAAGCATCCCGAGCTTTTCCCTCATAGCCACTCAAATACAAATCTCTAGATTTGTGGAGCCACATACCCAATCAAATTTGAGTCCCTAGACTCACCACGGGTTAAGCAAAGTCCCTAAACTTGCTAATCTCTTGTTCAACATAGACTAGTCTTTAAACTCACCACGGGTTAAGCCAAAGTCCCTAAACTTGCTAATCTCCTGTTCAACATAGAAGAGTCCCTAAACACCAAGGGTTAAGGCAAAATCCCTAGACTTTCCAATATCTCTTTCAACAAAGCCAAGTCACTAGACTCGCCACTCGTCGCTACTTAAGGGTAAAGTCCCTAGACCTGCGAATCTCCAGTTCAACAAAGCTGAGTCCCTAGACTCACCACCCACCATGGGTTAAGGCTAAAGTCCCTAGACCTGCCGAGCTCTCATTCAAAAAAGCTGAGCCACTAGACCCATCGCAGGGTTAAGGTCATGCCCAAAGCTTCTTGAGCTTTGCCCTTATGGCCACTTGAATACAAGTCCCTAGACTTGTTGAGCCTCTCATTCAACAAAGCCGAGTTCCTAGATTCGCCACCCACCTAGGTTAAGGCTAAAGTTTCTAGACTTTCCGATCTCCCGTTCAAGCAAAGATGAGTCCCTAGACTTTCTACAGGATTAAGGCTGAGTCTAGAGCATCCCGAGCTATGACCTCATGGCCACTCGGATACAAGTCTCTAGACTTGTCGAGCCTCGTGCCCATGCAAATTTGAGTCCCTAGACTTCCCATGGGTTGAAGCCAAATCCCTAGACTTGTCAGAGGCTAAGGCCAAGTCTCTAGACTTGCCGATCTCCCGTTCAACAAAACCGAGTCCCTAGACTCGCCGAGGGGTTAAGGCAAATCCAAGAGCATCCTGAGCTTTACGCTTATGGCCGCTGGGATACAAGTCCCTAGACTTGCCGAGCCTAGTGTCCAAGTAAGGTCAAGCCTAGAAAAAAAGGAGAGAGAGAGAGAGAGAAGAAGAAGAAGAAGAAGAAGAAGAAGAAGAAGAAGAAGAAGAAGAACATGCAAAGGTTGGGGAAGTACGCAATGAAAGAATTGAATCTTATATCATAAAGTCAAATTTACAAGAAAAGAAGAAGATTGGATTACAAGAAAGAAGGAAAAATATTTAAAAAAAACTACTAAATCAAATGGGCTCAAAGCCCATACAACCCTACTTACTAGGGAGGAGAAGGTGCACCCGAGAGGTCAGGAGGGAATCTAGGCTTCCCAAGGTTCTTGAAAAAGGCGTATGCTTGAGGGTCCGAAGGGAGGGAGGCCAGGCTCAGAGTATTCAGGTCCTCCCTGGGGAACTCTCACAGATGTTGGTATAGACGCTCGAGACCCTCCCTATAGCCGTATGCTCAAGTTGTGTTCTGAATAGCCCGGGTGTTCGCAATCTGAGTCCTAATCTCCCCAGAGTACTTGGCAGTGGCTTCCCTACTGAACTTCATGATCGAGATCTCAAGATCCCGAGCCAAGATGGTGTTTAACTTTTCGAGCAGCTTAGCCAAAAGGGTGTTGACCCAAGCCTCGCTTTGTTGCACTTTCCACTTCCCAAGTAAGCTCAAAGTGCTTGAACAACAACTTCAAGCATCACCTAGTAGCTGAGGCCTGCTCTTGTTGCCACCGATGCCTCTCCTAGGGGTATTCCCACCCCAAGCCCAAAACGAAGAAGTACCTTCGGGCCCAGTCTTTGATGCTCGAGTGCCGTTGCTTGAGGTTGGCTATCTTTTGATTGGGGATGCGCACCTAGAAGCTACCTACACTCCCATCGAGGCAGTTAACGTGGTACAGAGACAGGAGCTTTCGTGCAGTCAAATTGGGTTACTCCTCTACAATAAAGCTGAGTGCTCTCCAGTAGCTGATGTAGCTAGCCACTAGGAGCTGCTAGGTGGTAGAACGGGAGGTGAAGACCATTCACAAACATTAGGGGGTAGAGGGCTACGCGGGACGCCATTCTGTCGGGATCCATGGCATGCTCTCCCTCTTTGGGAACCTCTAGAACCACTAAGGTGGGGATATTGTACTTTGTACGAATTGCTTAAAGGTCAGCATTGGTGACCAACAATTCCCATTTCTTCCCAGCAAAGTACATGGGTTTAGGAGCAAAAGAACTCTTCGGGGCCATGGAGAACTCTGAGAAAACTTAAGGTAGAAGATGACGGAAAGTGAAGCTCGAGGAACTGAGAAGGAAGGAGACAACAAGGAGTAGAGAAGAAGGAACAAAGGGAACTCAAAGAAGAAGAGGGCAGCAATGGCGAAAAGAAGAGTGAGGGGAACCTTATATAGTGTTGGATGTCGGAAAGGGGCACAAGAGTCAAGGCGTCTCCAGACATTGATGATGCAAGTGAGACAGTTCATGAACCCCAACCGGAGCGATTTAGTCAATGAGAGGTGGGCCACATCGAGCGCGTAAGGAGCACCAACCAATGCGTGGTTCGAGACATGGGAGACCACTGCCAATCAAATCAACCGACGAGAAGTCACATGGGCCGTAGGAATCGAGGTGATGTGGGCACCAATGACAGGAACAGGTGGCCTCGAGAAATCCAACTGGCAAAGGTCGATGCATGCATAAGGAGAGGCAGTAATAGATGCATGGAAACCATAGACCAATCCACAACGCAGGGTGTGATGAGACGTTGGATCGAGCCCAATCATCAGAAGTTAATGAGGCACTAGAATCTTAGGAGCCCTCCAGCCTGACTGACGAGGTGAATAGTCATGGGGTACTTGTCCCATAATGGCGTTTCAAAGATGTTTTGAATTCCCATCACATCTCTATGATAGAAATTCACAGGGTATTATAAGGGGGTTATCCCCAGGCCAGGCCGGGCCTAAAGGACTCAGACCATGGAGCCCAGGAAGGCCCTGGGCCCAAAGGCGAGAAATAAGCCAGGCCAGGCCAACCTAGGAAGCCCAACGGCAAGACCGACTAGAAAGCACATGCCGATCGAAAACTGCCTGACACCCTTACTGACCAACAGATCTCTACAAGCAAAGACAGAAACAATCCTTGCCCAGAGCCCTGGTGGCTGAACATGCCTAGGAATAGGGCGCGCCTAACCAAGGACACACCGCATTAAATAGGATACGGAGGAGGGCACACCACAGTTAGGGACAGGTTAGCAACACCCTATGTCAAGTCAAAGAAAAAAGAAAAAAAATACTAGAAAAGAAAAGACGAAAAGTTGACATGAAACGAGAAATGGGAGAAAGGAAGAACCACAACTCATGGCATATATTCCCCAGCATAGCCCTACTTATGTTTCTAGATATGGAGTGAGAGAGAACATAGGACAGGCCAACAACACCAAATTATAAAGAGAACTATAGCTACCACATTTTGATACTTAGCTAATCAAAACCCATTTTTATGTTTTAGCTTTCTGACTATCATCTCATCCATAAAATAGAAACAGGCAATATGCAAAATCAGAATGAGTTTAGAAGCTTGTTTATCTGTTACAATGTGCAAACTTGGAGGGGCAGACAATGAGTCTAGAAACTTGTTTATCCGTTACAATATTCTGATTACACCGTTTTCTAATATCTTTTATATGACCAGAGGCAACACCAAAGAGTCTAATGAGGGTGATGGGAATTCCTACATTGACTTTGTACCATCTAAAGAGTCATTTATAGGTACTTTCTCTTCACAATGATTCTATCAATCTTTGTTTCTCATATAACCAAAAAGGAAAGCTGAAATGTAAAACTGTATGTTTGTGTTTCATGTTGCAGAAATATAAGATGGGGAAAAGCCAACAGTCAGAATCCTGCACTGACAATAAGGAAGAATGTAACTGGAGTGCCTCCTATCAGATTAAAAGAAAGATAACACAGAGCACATGTTTGTGAAAATGTCTTTGTAAAGATGATTTCATTTAGTAAAGTAGTAAATTATAGAATATTTCTCTATATATGTATGGCTGTTTTCAACTCAATTTATACAACCAATTGACAGCTAGCTATAGAGAGGAATATACAGATTTGGGACCACCCTTCGGGACCACAAATATTACACATCACCATAATCGGTTATTTTGGAATCCTGGAGAATAATTCTAGACTCTTCTTAGCTTGAGGAAGTGATTATGTGCTGAGGTTGTGCACCATAACTATGGAGGTCCTTGTGACTTTTCTCAACATCTGTTGTGGCAGTAACTTGTGCCTTAATAGCCCCCCTCACCTCAAGTACCATAGGACAATTTGTGAGGCTTGAGCTTAACTAAGAAAATCTTGCCGATGACAATGGTTTAGTAAAGATATATGCAAGGTGATCTTTACTAGAAACAAATGCTACTTGAAGTGCTTTAGCTGCCACATGTTCTTGAAAAAAATGGTAGTCTAACTCAGTATGTTTAGTACGTGTGTGTAAAACAAGATTTATAGTTAAGTATGTAGCTCCCAAATTATCACACCATAAAATTGGTGGATCAGTAAGAAAAATGCCAAGTTCTATCAAAAGAGATTGAACCCAAAGAAGCTCACATGTTGTAATGGTTACAGCCTTATATTCAGTTTCAGTGGAAGATTTAGTAATGGTGGGCTGTTTCTTGGAGCCCTAAGAGATGAGATGAGAGCCAAAATACACACAATACCCCCCTGTGAACTTGCGATCATTAGAGTAACCAACTCAATCAGCATTAGAGAATTCAGATAATTTTGGATAAACAAAATGATCAAAGTTCAAATCAAAATTACGAGTAAGATTGAGATACCGAATAATCCTTTTTAGGCAAGCGTGGAAAGTGCATATATTGACAAACTTTGTTGATAGCATAGGAAATATCTGGCCGAGTGAAGGCCAGATACTGGAGGCTGCCAACAATGCTTCTGAATAGATGAGGATCTTCAAAGGAAGATCCTTCAAATGCAAACAAAAGGATCAAAGTTCAAACCAAAATTACGAGTAAGATTGAGATATCGAAGAATCGTTTTCAGGCAAGGGTGGAAAGTGCATATATTGACAAACTTTGTTGACAACGTAGGAAATATCTAGTCGAGTGAAGACTAGATACTAAAGGCTGCTAACAATGCTTCTGTATAGATGAGGATCTTCAAAGGAAGATCCTTTAAGTGCAGACAATCTAACAGAAGGTGACATAGGTGTGGAAACTGTTTTGGAGTTATGCATATTTATGCAGGTCAACAAATCAAATATATATTTAGCTTGAGTCAGAAACAGGCCACTAGAGTTTCAAGTGACTTATATTCCAAGAAAATAGTGTAGTGGCCCTAAATCTTTAACAGGCAAAAATTGACTAAGAGCTGAAACAAAATCCGAGACAAGTCTAGTATTGGACCCAGTAACAATGATATCGTCCACATACACCAAAACATATAGGCAAGCAGATGAATGTTGCATAATAAATAAGGAAGAATCTGATTGAGAGCCATGAAATCCTAAAGAAGTCAGTTTATCAGTTAACTTGGAAAACCAAGCCCTAGGGGCTTATTTGAGTCCATAAATTGATTTTTTTAATATACAAACATAAGATGGAAAGTTAGGATTTACAAACCTTGGGGGTTGCTACATGAAGACATCTTCTTCAAGATTCCTGTGCAAAAATACGTTCTAGATGTCCAACTAATACAATCGCCACTGTAAAGTAACTGAAAGAGAAAGCAAGAGACAAATCGTTACCGGCTTGACCACAAGACTGTAAGTCTCTATGTAGTCAAGTCTAATTTTTTGATGGAACCCCTTGGCCACTAGATGAGCTTTGCAGCGTTCTAAGATTCCATCGGCTTTCCATTTGGTCTTAAAGACCCACTTAGAGCCAAGAACATTGAGACCAAATGAAAAAGGAACTAAATCCCATGTATGGTTGTGAAGGAGAGCTTTGAACTCAAAATCCATTACTAGACGCCACTCCAAAAATTTTGAAGCCTCAGTAAAACACATTGGTTCCTCAGGAACCAACTCAGAGGAAGATGTAGTGAGGGAAGCCGAAGGACGAGATGAGGGCCATGGAATGGTGCCATCTGACCTAGTGAGGGGATGATATATATTGGATTTGAAGCGAGTAACCACTGAGTGGGAAAGTTGAGCAATGGAGGATGGAGGCGCTAAGAAAGACGACAGGGGAAAGTTAGGGTTTGAGACATTTCGGGATGTTGGGGTTCGACAAAAGGGAGAAATGATTTGGATCAGGTGATGGGTGTCTGTGTTGAGATGCTGGGGGGTTAGAGGCAGGTGGGCTTGTGAGGCATGAAGACGGGTTGAGTTGTGATGGGCTTATTTGTGAAGAGATGACAGGACATAAAGGTGTTGTGGAATGATTAGTGGAGGGGGAGATGGGGGATTGTATTGCGGAAGGAGTTTGGGCCCAAGGAATGACTCGTAGGGCCTAGACTAAACTGAGACACCTAGATGGATGAAATAGAATTAATTGTGGAGGGGCCGATTGATGTGGGTTGAACAGATTGAGGTGGGTTAGGCTGAGAAAAAAGGAACAAGCTCTCATAAAAAATGACATCACGTGAGATGTAGGTGTGGCCCTTAGGTAAGTGGAGACAATTATACCCTTTGTGATTGGGTGTATAGATCATAAACACGCAAAGTTGAGGCCGAAAATCAAGTTTGTGTTTGTTGAAAGGTCTTAAATTAGGCCAATAGGCCGCACCAAACACACATAAAAACTTATAATCTAGAGTTTGATTAAACAATGTTTGAAATGGGGACACATGGTGAAGGATCAGAGTGGGCATTTTATTAATTAGGAAACAACGGTTTGAAAAGCGAGAACCCAATATTTGTGAGGAACGGATGCATATGCTAAGAGTGATAGGCCAGATGTATTTAAAATTTGTTGTAGGGGCGGAATTCCCCACCCTAGTCAAATTGCAATGCAATTACCTTAGTAGAGAAGGTATTTTGAACATGACATTAAAAAGGTTATAAATAAAGAGGAAACACAAGCTTTGGATTGAATAGGAAACATCCATATATATTTAGAGTAATCATCTACTATGGAAAAATAAAAAAGACATCCATTGGAAGACAGCACAGGCACTGGTTCCCAAATATCAAGAAAAAGTAATTGAAAAGGTTTTCGTGATCGAGATAGGGAGGAAGGATGGGGTAATGCATGAAACTTAGCTTGACAGCATGCAGGACACAGGTTGGACAGATTACTCAAACTAACAGGAAGTGTAAAATGACTAAGAATAAAAGAAATGATTCTAGGCAAGCTGTGACCAAGCCTTATATGCCATATCTGTGATGATGTCCTTTCACCAAGAAAAGCTTGTGGAGAAGTAAAAGTTGAAGCAGAGGAGGCATTCACAGTGTCCGATTGCATGGGAAGGACATAAAGCCCATTTTAAACAGTTCCCCAAAGAAGAGGCTCCCGTGTGCATAAATCCTTCATAATAAAAAAAGAAGAGTGAAATTCAAAGTAAACATTGTTATCAATACAGAACTGACGTACATACAAAAGATTTGTTGTGATTAATGGATCATGAAGAAGGTTATGTAAAAGAAATTTGCTAGATGGAGTAGACAAGTGAGTTGATCCAATGTTCTAAATAGGAAGTGAAGATTCGTCTCTGATACTGACTTGGTCAGTGCCATCGTAGGGGGTGGACTCCGAGTTAAAGTTGGAAAAAATTGAAGTGAAGTGGGTGGTGGAAGCTGTATCAAGGAACCAGGTATGGGGAAATGGTGCAGATGGTAGCAAGAGAGGGCTGAGTGACCTGGTTTTTTACACACTTAGCAAAGGAGCTGGGGCCTATGGTATTTTTCTGAGTAAAGAAATTGGGACATCTACCACGACCTTGTCTACCCCCTTGAGAGGAGAGTTTCAACCTCTAAAAGAGAAACCCGATGGACGAGAAGGCATGACATTGGTGGCATGAGCTGCAAGGGATGTACTCAGGGAAGCATTTTGGTGAGCCAAATGTGATTCATGGTTTAATAAATAACTATAAATCTCAGGGCAAGTAGTAATAAAGGTCACAATGGACTTATATTCAGGACCAAGTCCAGCTAAGAGATAAATGGAAAACTGAGAGGAAGAAAACGGGCTACCCACGGCACCCAGGGATGAAGCCAGCATTTGGGCTTTGTGAAAATAAGCAGAGATAAACACTAAATCCTTCTTAAGGGTGGCGAGTTGAAATTGAGTTTGAATGGCATGCGCAACCGATTGAGCAGAGTATAGTGTTTGCAGAGTTTGCCACACCTCGCGAGAGGTAGCACAGTCAAGAACTTAAGCCAAGTCAAACTCGAGTTAATGGTGGAAATAATGAATTGGTCTTGAAGCAACCAACATGTATACTCAAGATTAATAGTGCCATCGGGGTTGGATGGAGGAGGAGGGGAGACAATGCCTCCAATGAAACCAAAAAGTTGATTTCCCTTGAGGAAATGGACAATCTGTGCTTTCCATAGGGGATAGTTATCTATGGTGAGTTTTAAGGTAATAAAGTGAGAGGCCGAGTTAAGAATGGGGGAGGAGGGAGGTGATGGTGACGTTAGAGAAAATGAGTCAGGTGATGTGTTGATGGTTGCCATTGAAATAGGTGAGGAACAGAGTAGGCAGAACATAGCTGGCGTGAGCCTTATCAGTGTTGTGATACCATATCAGAGTAAAAGGAAGATAATGCAAAGTACATGTTTGTGAAAGTGTCTCTGTAAAGATGATTTCATTTAATAAAGCAGTAAATTACAGAATATTTCTCTATATATGTATGGTTGTTTTCAACTCTATTTATACAACCAAATGACAGCTAGCTATAGAGAGGAATATACATATTTGGGACCACAAATATTACACATGACAACAATCAGTTATTTTGGAATCCTAGAGAATAATTCTAGACTCTTCTTCGCTGGAGAAAGTGATTTTGGGCAGAGGCGGTGCACCATAACTATGGAGGTCCTTGTGGCTTTTCTCATCATCTATGGTGGTAGTAGCTTGTGCTGTAATACCTCCGATTAATCAGGTTTTTGGTATGAAAATTGGCTGGAGGAAGGTCCTCTTCATGATCAATTTCTGGGGATGGAGCAACCTTTGATCAAGATTAAAGAGTTTTACATTGATAATGGTTGGGATTTTCTTTTCTTGGAATAGTTGGTGGGTCAACAAAAAGCCACATAATTGTATCAGGTTTTGGCGAGGAGGAAAGAGGGACAGGATGTTTTAGTTTGGAGGAAGGAGAATGATGAAAATTTTAAGACTAAAAGTGTCTAGGATTGTATTAGAGTTCAGGCGCCCTCTTTACCTTGGACTTCTTAGATTTGGCACAATAACCTTCCCAAGAAAATCTCCATTATGATGTGGAAGGCTTATAATAATTGTTTGAATGTGGATGAAAAGATTAAAATGGTTGGGATCCCTATGGCTTCGAAATGTAATTGTTGCTCTATGGGCCAGATTTAGGACCTTAATCATGTTCTTTGTACTAGGGATTTTGCTAGACAAATTTGGCACACGACCTCTGTTCAACTTGGCATGTATATGGGTGAATTCCGTACTTGGAAGGAGCAAATTAATTTTTGGTTTCGCCAGGCAAATTGTCTCAGGTTAGGACTATCTTTGGCTCTATTCCTTCCATTGTCTCCTGGAAATTATGGGATAGGTTTTGTAAAGCCCAATATGAAGGTCAGGTTGAATCTATTGAATCTGTCTAGAATGCTATTAACTTTTGGGGTCGTAGAATTATGCATTTCAATATGAAAGCTACGAAGCTTCTGAACCAAGATTTAGCCATCCTTAAAAGGTTGGATATTTTGATTTCAACCCCTAAAGCGAAGAAAGTTTCTGTGGTGAAGTGGCTTCCGCCCTGCCCAAATTAGGTTAAACTTAATATTGATGGGAGTAGTATGAGAAATCCTGGTCCAGCTGGAGCTGAGGGTGTCATTCGTGATGCAGGTGGTAATATGTGTGCGGCTTTCTCTGTTTCCTTAGGCCAAGGTTCTAATAATTATGCTGAATTGAGAAGCCTGCTAGAAGGTGTTAGGTGGTGCTGTCATCTGGGATTCAAAAGGGTTCACATCGAGACAGATTCTCAGATCCCTTATTAATTGGATTAAAAAGGGTGAGTGTAATATTTGGTACTTGAAGGATTGTTGGGATGAGCTTCAAGTTTGCCTTGATCGCTTGGAGTATAGTGTGAGCCATGTTTTTGGAGAAGGAAATGCGATAGCCGATTATCTTGCGAAAGAGGGTTCTAGAGGGTCTAATATGGAGTGGATTGAAGATAGATCTCTTCCCAATCAATTAAGAAATCTTCTCCGAATGGATAGACTTGGTATTCCCTATCTAAGGATATCTTAGTGAGGTCTTTGCTTTTACTTTTAGTTGTATTTTATATATATTTGGGTTGTTTCTTTTTTCTTGCAGGTTGTTGTTTTCGTTTATCTTCCTTGTCCTTTTGGTTGTTTTGGAGCATTGTATTTTTGAACTCGAGTCTATTGTTTTATTTTCTAAGGCTTGGGTTTGGTCTTTCTAGAATATTTGTAAACCCCTAAGTTTCTAGTTGTAACCACGATTTTCCTTTGCCAAAAGTGAGGGCAATTAATAAAATTCGGGTACCGTCTTTTTATTTTAAAAAAAACAATAATAATAAATAAATTAAAAAAAAACCCTCCGATTAATCAATCGCAGCCATTTATTTTCTTCTCATTTTGGTTTTGATCTTTCTTGTTAGTGGTGCAGATCACGGAGAGATTAACCATCGATGGGCATTTGAGTAGGGACATCAGTGTTGCAACCAAAAACCAGATTAACGAGTAATAGTTAGAGATTGATAACATCATTTGATAATTTGGATGGAAAATGATAATAACCCCAAAAGCTCCTATTGATTTAGTGTTGTGTTTCTCATAAACTTGCACATTGCTCAGGCTCTCCAATTGTAAAGGGAAGTACATAGGAAGCTGCATGAGCAGATTGAGGTAGGACCAATAAACCAATTCCATTACAACTATGTTAATTTCGAATTTATGTACCAACACATGCCGGTTATATCAGAATTCTGTTTCCAGGTGCAGAGACATCTGCAGCTGAGAATTGAAGCCCAAGGGAAATATTTACAATCGGTATTCAAGAAAGCTAAGGTCCTCAGGAAACACTTTCTGGGTATAATTCTTCTCCTCTGGGAGTAGAACTTGCAAAAGCTGAACTCTCACAGTTAGTCTCAATGGTCAACACTAGCTGCCCGAGCCCTTTGGTCTCAGAATTAACAGAAGCAGGAGATCTAAGTGTAAAAGAAGTGGAGAGGAAACAAGTTAGAGGCACAATATGCTCCATGGAAAGCTCCTTGGCATCATCCAAAAGCTCGGGGGGAAAGGAAGAGAAGAGACCGATGAAGGACAATTCACACGAAACAGAAAGTAAAAAGGGACATGGATACTCTGAACAAGCACACCATAACTTGCAGAAAATATTATGCAGCAAACAAGTTGATAAAATACAAGATACAAAAGCTGAAAAAGTATGAAGCACTAACACAGGAAAGTAAAGCAATGGAAAAGCATGTAAAGCATGCATTGACAGCTAAACAGAAGGCACACATTGCAGATAAAGTCATGTAAAGCAGTGTCTTAGGTTGTCATGAAAAGCAATGTCTTGGATTACTTGGAAATCAGTAGAAAATAAAAAGTTAACTTTAGGACTCTTTCTCCTTGTCTTTCTGTTTTTCTGTAATCTATATATGTGTAACAGACCCTTATATTCAGTTAGTTGAGTTAATGAGAATCAGTTTTCTCCACATCAAGGCTTTATCTCGAGTTCTTGTTTTCATTTCTAACATGGTATCAGAGCAGGCTTGTCCTGCAATGTTTGCTTAAGTTCACAAACAGAAAATCCATTTTCCCATTTTCTGAGCCAAGACATCTTCTTCTTCTTCTTCTTCTTCTTCTCCTATTTCCCTTATTGAGGATCCAAACAGACCATTCTTTCTACATCATAGTGACAATGCCAATACTATCATTGTCTCACCTCCATTGAATGGCTTGAATTATATATCTTGGAGCAGATCATTTCTGCTTTCCATTTCAATCAAAAATAAGATAGGCTTTCTAGATGGCTCGATTTCTGGTCCTGAGTTATCAGACCCTTCATATGTGTCATGGCTGAGATGTAACAACATCTTGCTAGCTTGGATCCTAAATTCTGTTTCAAAAGAGATTGCTTCTAATGTATCCTTCATGACTTAAGCTAAACAGGTTTGGGACAAACTTAAGGAGAGATTTGCTCAACCTGATGAAGCTCGAATCTATCACCTCCAACGCAAGCTCAATAGCATTATTCAAGGGCATCTCTCTGTAAGTGACTACTTCACCCAACTTAATGCCATTTGGGAAGAGTTAAATAGTCATAGACCACTTCCATGTTGTACTTGTAGAAAATGTACTTGTGATGCTTTAAAAACTGTTGGTGAAGTCCAACAAGGAGACTATGTCTTCAAATTTTTAATGGGATTAAATGACAATTATGACTCTGTGAGGGGACAGATCATTTTACTAAGTCTGTTACCTTCACTAGACAAGACCTTTCCATTAATCTTACAAGAAGAAAGGCAAAGGCAGGCAAGGAACTCAGCTTTGCCTATCTCGAGCCATCTGCTCTTCTAGCCTATCAAAATCTTCCAAAGAAAAATGAAAAATCAGACTTGGTCTGTCATCATTGTGGTAAGGTTGGACATACAAAGGATAAGTGTTATAAATTAGTACGATTTCCACCAAACTTTAAGTTTACCAAAGCTAAGTTTCGAAATAATCCTGCTACATCATATTTTGCCAACCAAGCTACTGCACAAGTTACCTCTTCACCTCAGGAATCACATGCTCCAAGCACTTCTCAACTGAATCTGTATCAAGCACAAGCACAACATCTCATGGCTCTTGTCAATGCTCAATTTCCTCAACTCAACTTGGGACAAATCAAGCCAATATTGCCTACTCCTGCTCCTGTTTCTACTGCTGTCAAACCAGATCCTCCTGAACATAATTCCTCCATCACACCTTACTCGAACCTAGCAGGTAAATATCATTGCCTTTCCACTCTCTCATTGACTGCTAATCACTCTCATTTCAGTGAGATAAATCATTACAAACATATCTTACCCTCTCAACATAAGCAGTCTAATATTTGTCACACACCATGGATCATGGACACAGGAGCCACTGATCACATGGTGTGCTCCACCTCCTTTTTTGACAAAACTCCTTCTTGTATTCAAACCTTTGTGCAGCTCCCAAATGGTACAAAGGCCCATGTCACACACATAGGCACTGTCAAACTTTCAGAATCACTGATTTTGACTAATGTCCTGTGTGTGCCCTCATTTGCTTTCAATCTTGTGTCAATCAGTAAGCTAACTCATAGGCCAGATACATGCCTATTTTTCTTAAATGATCTGTGCTTTATTCAGGTCCTCTCTTCATGGATGACGATTGGACTTGCTAAGGTTCATGCTGGCCTATATTACTTGTTACCTTACCTTGCTCCCATGACAGCAACATCAGTCTGCCTTCAAATCTCTCCAATCAAACTCGAGCCAATCAAGCAGCTTCTCAACAAGTCTTTGATCTATGGCATTTTAAGTTAGGACATCTATCTTCTCAAAGAATGAACTTGATTCATTCTCATGAGCCTAATGTAAAATCCAAAGATCAATCTCATTGTAAAGTCTGCCATTTGGCTAAGCAAAAACATCTTTCTTTTCCTTCAAGCATATCCACTAGTTCATTGCCTTTTGACTTGATATATTGTGATATATGGGGGCCATATTCTCAAGCCTCCCTTCAAGGCTTTCATTACCTTTTAACCATTGTAGATGATTATTCAAGAGTGACTTGGGTTTTCTTAATGAAACTAAAATCAGATACAAGATCTGTTTTGCAGTCATTTTTTCAACTCATCCACACTCAATTCAATAAGAAAGTTAAAAAGATCAGAACTGACAATGGCCTTGAATTTGATATGGTCGATTTCTATAAAGACCATGGCATTATCCATCAAAAATCTTGTGTTTATACCCCCCAACAAAATAGTGTTATTGAGAGGAAACACCAACACCTCTTAAATGTGGCTCATGCCCTTCTGTTTCAAGCTGCACTATCTACTCAATTTTGGGGAGATGCAATTCTCACAGTTGCATACATCATTAACAAGATCCCTACACCCCTTCTCTCCAATAAATCTCCTTATGAAATGCTCTTTTCATCACCACCATCATATGCTCACCTTCGAGTGTTTGGATGCTTGAGTTATGCTAGCACCACCAAACAACACAGAACAAAATTTGAGCCACGAGCCAAACCGTGTATCTTTCTAGGATACCCTGCCAATGTCAAAGGTTATAAACTCTATGACATAGAAACTCATTCCACCTTCATCTCTAGGAATGTAGTCTTTCATGAATCTATTTTTCCCTTCCAATCTCTCATTCACTCTCCTCATTCCTCTAAGGAAAACCACTTTGCATTTCCTCACAATCTTGCACTCCCACCTACACTACCAGATAATTCTTTTTCACCTTCTAGTATGCCATAGGCTGAACTACCAGATGACTACCTTTCAAGCACCCCTTTGACACAATCTGAAACAAACCCTTCTGAACCTTCCTTCCCTGCTACCTCCCTTGACTCCACTCCTCTTCCAAACCAATCCATTGAGTTGCAAACCATCCCCCCCCCCCTTTCGAAGGTCCACCAGAGAAAAACACCAACCTACCTACCTCCAACAATACCACTGTCAGGCAGCAACTTCCTCCACTCTTCACCCACTCCATCATCACTTGACCTACAAACATCTCCCACCATCCCATCACTCTTTTTCTGCTTCTCTCACACTCTCTTCTGAACCATCCTCCTATAGTGAAGCTGTCCAGTTTAAGCATTGGCAAGATGCCATAAAAACTGAACTTAGTGCCTTGGAAGAGAACAATACTTGGATTGTTACAACTCTTCCACCCAACAAGACTGCAATTGGTTGTAGGTATGTATTCAAAATCAAGCTTCATTCAAATGGCTCTCTTGAAAGACACAAAGCAAGACTTGTAGCCAAGGGATACACTCAAAGAGAATGCTTTGACTTCCAAGAAACCTTCAGTCTAGTGGCCAAACTCACCACAGTCCGTGTCTTCCTTACCTTGGCATCCATTCAAAACTGGTTTTTACCTCAAATGGATGTCCATGATGCCTTTTTACATGGGATCTCAATGAGGAAATTTATATGGAATTACCACCTGGTTACAACATTCACAGAGAGCAGCTTGAGGGGGAGAAATTAGTATGCAAGCTCAATAAATCCATTTATGGCCTTAAACAAGCATCAAGACAATGGTTTTCAAAATTCTCTAATTCAATCACAGCCATTGGTTTTCGACAATCCAAGTCTGACTACTCTTTATTCACTAAAGAAAGTCAAACAGGAACTTTCACAGCACTCCTAGTATATGTGGATGACATCATCATAGGAGGCAATTCCCAAGAGGAAATCAACCTACTCAAAGCCTATCTTCACAGCAATTTCAAAATCAAGGAACTGGACCCCTCAAGTATTTTCTAGGACTAGAAGTTGCAAGGTCATCAGCTGGAATAAACATTTGTTAAAGAAAATATACCCTCGAAATCTTGGAAGATTCAGGGCTTCTTGGCACTAAACATGTTTCCACACCCATTGAGCTGAATCATAAACTGGTTCATACCACAAATGAAATCCTACAAGACTCTACAGCCTACAGAAGACTCATTTACCTAACCATTAATAGGCTAGACATTACATATGCTATAAATGTTTTGAGCCAATTTATGGAAAAACCTTCACAAGCTCACATACACTAAGCTTATAGAATCCTCAGGTATCTCAAGGGCTCTATAGGTCAAGTTATCCTCCTATCATCAAAGTCATCTCTACATTTAAAAGCCTACAGTGATTCTGATTGGGCTGCTTGTCCAGAGACTAGGAGATCAGTTACAGGTTTTTGCATATTTGTTAGAGACTCATTGGTAAGCTGGAAATCAAAGAAACAAGTTACTGTTTCCAGGTCCTCAGCAGAAGCAGAATATAGAGCATTGGCCTCTACAAGCTGCGAGATTGTTTGGCTTCGTGGTTCGTGGTCTATTAAAAGAATTCAACATTAACCATGCATAACCTGCTCTCTTGTTCTGTGATAACCAGGCAACCATTCACATCACCAAGAATCCCATCTTCCATGAGAGAACCAAACATATAGAGTTGGATTGCCACTTTGTTAGGGAAAAGGTCTTGGCTAGAATCATAACACCTATCCACATTGCATCAAAGTTTCAACTAGCAGATATTTTTACTAAGGCTTTGACAGTTTCTGTTTTTCAACTCTTACTGTCCAAGATGGGCATACTCAACATCTATGCCCATCTTGAGGGGGAGTCACACGAAACAGAAAGTAAAAAGGGACATGGATACTCTGAACAAACACACCATAACTTGCAGAAAATATCATGCAGCAAACAAGTTGATAAAATACAAGATACAAAAGCTGAAAAGTATGAAGCACTGACACAGGAAAGTAAAGCAACTGAAAAGCATGTAAAGCATGCATTAATAGCTGAACAGAAGGCACACAATTGCAGATAAAGTCATGTAAAGCAGTGTCTTAGGTTGTCATGAAAAGCAATGTCTTGGATTACTTGTAAATCAATAGAAAATAAAAAAGTTAACTTTAGGACTCTTTCTCCTTGTCTTTCTGTTTTTTTGTAATCGATATATACATGTAACAGACCCTTGCATTTAGTTAGTTGAGCTAATGAGAATCGGTTTTCTCCACATCAAGGCTTTATTTCGAGTTCTTGTTTTCATTTCTAACACAGTGGTGATCCCCAAATGTCTAATACAACTGCTCTGGAAATTTTGTTAATGGATCTTCACCGAGAAGACAAGCCAAGGAGCACTGATGCAAGCAATCAAGGAATTGGGAGGAAGAGAAGCGGAAGTGCCATTTCTGATGGTATTTACGTAGAACAAACAGTTTTAAAAAGATTACCAACCAAAAGAGACAATAGTGGTAATCCACTGAGAAAATCTGGATTATTGGAGAAACTAGATCTCAGCAGCCACTATCAGCATGACATTGAATAAGGTCCAAAAGCAATATACTTGAACATCAAGGGAATAGAACTATGCAACTGTTGGAATCTTTATAATACGGATTGGTTTTAGTCATATAGTCCACGCAGCAAACTTAATTCTTAAGAGTTAATCCTTTGTTTATAGACTGTTTATTGGTGCATGCAAGGACCCTCAAGAACTTTTGAAAGTACATTCATATAAAAAGAAGGTATTATAATATATATTCATATAAAGTAACGTGATATTATGCAAATTATGACTTTGCATTTACATTATCCAATGCCAATGCTCAAGTCTAAGACCCCTTTATAGAATACGCCAAAGTAACTCAACCTATCAAGAACCATAACTTAAGCTCTTTATCTTCCTCTAAAATTAGAACGACATGAGTTAGAGAAAACTAAAAGTCAAAAGATATGCCCTTGAAAACTATTCAATTAATGATCGGAAAGGTAGAAGGTTATTTAACATCATGGCAGAGAAGTCGACGTAAATGAATAGAAGCATAGCTCCCTAAATGCTAGCAATTTCAAAATATATATATTGCAGGTGACGTTTGTGGGAATTAAAGCTACTAATGACAGGATCTCAGAAATGGACTCAAGCTTAGGTTTTGGGTGATTATAGTTTGTAAGTAAAATTCTTAAAAGAATGTTAGTTGTACACCTTTTTCTGTAGCTACGCCTGCATGTCCCATCTCTCTGTCAATCAGTGCGAACACTAGCCAGTACAGTATTTGAATTCTTTTTCCTACACTTGTCAAACAGACAGTGAAGTAGGGTATATTTAGGTATGATATTATACCATAAATCCCAAGTAAAAAGCTAAGATTGGGTTGTAAATCATCATAGCAGCAGCATCATAAGTTATCCAACTAACAAAAACACAATTATTGTCCAAACCATGCGTATGCTTTAATATGACTGAACGTAAGGATCTACAATAAAGTTATGTCTTAGCACTAAGTGACTGAGTAATTATGTTGCCTGCGCACAAGGCCAATATATACTGCCCTCTGATCCAGGGACTTGGAGACACAAAACATGGAGCTTTCACGAACAACTCATGGCCACGGACTTCTCATAGCATCTGTGTTCTTACTATTTAACTTGTCCGTAGCTTCTTCACCGCCTCAAGGTATGAACTCCCCACGATTGTTTTCTTATTTTTCAATTCATACTAGTTGACTGAGTGGAGTTTGATCTCATTCTTCATCTCTGTAGAGAAAGGACTCCCCTACATGACTTCAGATGTCGAAGAAGTGTCGGGCAAATATTTTGATTACATTGTTGTTGGGGGAGGCACCACTGGCTGCTCCCTAGCTGCAACCTTGTCCGAGAGATTCTCCGTGCTATTGGTGGAACGAGGCGGCTCACCCTATGGAAATCCGTTGGTACTGGATAAGAAGTACTACGGGTTGGCGTTGATCCAAACCGATGAGTACACATCAGTAGCACAAAGCTTCATCTCCAAGGATGGGATTATGAATCACAGAGGAAGAGTTCTTGGAGGATCATCGGCTATAAATTTTGGGTTTTATAGTAGAGCAAGTCAGAGTTTTATTGAAAAAGTTGGGTTGGATAATGAACTAGTAAGAGAAGCTTACGAATGGGTGGAATCTAGAATTGTGTTTAAACCTGAGTTGACCATGTGGCAAATTGTTGCTGAGTTTGGCCTTCTTGAAGCAGGAATTCTACCTTATAATGGTTTTAGTTTGGAACATATCGAGGGAACAAAGGTGGGTGCGACCGTCTTTGATGAATTTGGAACAAGACACACCTCAGCTGATCTTCTGAAGGCAGGAAATCCCGAAAATATAACAGTTCTTTTGAACGCAACTGTAAAAAATGTCATCTTCCATAATGGTAAGCCGGAGAGTTTATTATAAATAGTTCTTAGTAATAGGGTGCTTAAGATATCTTTATTCATCTTTTGCATCGAGTAGCAAATTTAGCTTGCATTCTATAATAGAATATCCCATTCTATAAGCTCACGCTTTTTTCAAATGATGTAGAATATAGGAACGAAACCAGAGCATATGGTATAAGGTTTATCAAGAGCAACGGCTGTACCGATCAAGCCCACGAAGCTTATATCAACCAAAATAATGATTCCAGTTCATGGGGAGATGTAATATTATCAGCAGGGGCTTTAGGCAGCCCCCAAATTTTATTACTAAGTGGGATCGGACCTCATGAACACCTGATCAACTTTAGCATCCCACTTGTGCTTGACTTGAAAGGGGTCGGATGGGCAATGAAAGACAACCCCGGCATCGCCCTCTTGGTGGACAATAAGCCACAAAAGAGGCTACCAGACACCCCCCAAGTTGCAGGTATAGCAGATGACTTTAAAATCATACTTGAAGCAGGAATCATACCTGTAAGTCTGAATGCAACGAGAATGACAGTTGCTGCCAAAGTTGCATTCCCAGAATCAAAAGGTGAGCTCGAATTAAATGGAACAGATCCCAGGAGAAACCCTTCAGTTCAATTCAACTATCTAGCGAAGGAAAAGGACTTGCAGGAATGTGTAAAGATGAGCAAACTTCTTGAGCGAGTTGCTGGGTCTCACTCAATCACCACGTTCCTGGAGAAGGAGAACACAAATAACCTCATGTCCAGTGAGGAGGAGCTGAGAAAATCTTGCAAGAAAAATGTGAGGACCTTTTATCACTATCATGGCGGTTGTACAGTTGGGTCGGTTGTGGACAAGGATTACAGGGTTTATGGCGTCCAGGGATTGAGAGTAGTGGACGGCTCAACATTCCTGGAATCGCCAGGAACAAATCCAATGGCCACACTCTTAATGCTAGGAAGATATCAAGGGATCAGGATTCTCAAAGAACGAGAAGATGCTTGTGCATTTGGCACCCAGAAAAACCGATAGGACCTCTGAAGGGCTTCTAGCTTGCATCAGATGACCGAGAACTCGACAGTATATATTCTATGATTTAAAAAACCAAAAAAAAAAAATCAGTTCATGGAATGAATCACCGACTTCATAGATTCCTGTCGCATCTAGCTTTCATAGATTCCTGTCGCATCTAGCTGGGCTCAACCATTTGACAAATATGCCATTTAACGTTTAAGATATGTTTGATCACGGGTGCTGCTGTTTGTTCTTACAATTGCAATTTTAATTACAATAAACTACAAGAAAATAAAATGGAAATCCTTTATTTCTCCAAGGAAAACACAATCAAGCTAAAAAAAATTTCGCATGTACACGTTGTTTCCCAAAAACAAAAAAAAAAAAAAAAACAAAAAAAAAAAAAGGGAAAAGCTGTTTAATTTCGCAAAATTTGTCTAAACCTCCGTTTCATGATCAGGTCTAGGACTAGATGAAGAATCGTTGGAATCAGTGGTCGGAGATTGAGTGGAATCCCCACTTCTCCTACCACTATTGAAAGAGAAACTAATCCAAATCTCCCTCTCGATCCTCCTCCTGCTTTCTCTCCCTTCCTCGTCCCTCTTCTTCCCCACCTCCTCCTCCTCAACAGGCATCTTATACCTGCAAACAGGGCAAGACCCATGCATCCCCAACCACCTCTCTATGCAATTCCCGTGGAACCTATGCTTACAGGGCATTTCTTTTGCCACTCCACCAACCTCCCACTCGTCCAAGCATATCGCACACTCCCCACCATCTTCACCAGCCTCCACGTTCGGCATAGCCTCTATGGATGCCTTCGAGGCCGGTGGCTGTCCATCCTTGACACCCGCTTCGCGCAGCAGGTTCTCCAAGCTCGTAGATCCTTCAATCACCACCATGCCTTGCGTAAAGGGGTTAACGAGGATGAATCTATCGCGCGTGGTTGTAGGTGTATCGTCAGATTCTTGATCCGAGGGCTCCTGCGCTTGTGAGTCTCTTACTGGGCTGGTGAATCCCAGCATCAAAGGTATGAACAAAGAGTGGTCTCGGCTCCTCACCAGCCTATCGAAAATGGACGAAACATCCGACACCTCGGGCTCAGAAGCCATAGGATTAAGAACACAACCAGAAACCAAAAACACCAAAATTTAGAGTCAAGATTTCGAGGAGCGTGAGAGAGAGAGTTGGGTAAGCACAAGCGGCCGAATAATGGAGACGGAAAGAAGTGAAATTGGGAATATAAAAAGGTAGGGGAGGAGGTGTGCGCCCACAGGTACTGGAAGGCTGTGGAATGATCTGGAACTTGTGAGCACCGAGGAAAAGTCTCACTCATTGTGTTCAATGCTTTTTATGTCTGAGTTTTTTTATATTCAATTAAATTCGTATATCAATTTATATATTGATAATTATTTTATTTAAAAAAATATAAAAAATTTTAAGAGGAGAAAAAAATCTTATACCTCATAAAAATTATTTTCATCTTTAATTTATATATCAATATTTTAATTTATATATCAATATTAGTGAACGATTCGATGAACAAACTCTACTTACAAAAGATTTTTCTTTTATATTTATCCTGCAAGCAATCCTTTTAGATGGGAGGCTATCGTGTACCGACGGGCATACTCTACCTACAATTTTTATTAAAATTTAATTTATTTTATAAATTTTATATTTTATTTATTTTTTAAAAAATAATTATATTATTCATAATTATAAATATCTTTTTCCATTATAATATCCTTAGACGCCATGGGATTCCAGAACGATGTCACGATGATAGCCTTATCTTTGGCTGAATCGCTTTCTCAAAATATATTATATAATTAAAATTATTTATATAGATATAGTTTTAAAATGAATACTACTTTTTATTTTATATCTTTCATTTCAACAGTGTTCTTTTAACACATTTCAAATAATTATTTATATTAAGAAAATTGCTATACTGATGTGATTTTATATAATACGTTAAATTTATTATATAATAAAAATAATTTACAATCTAACATACCAAATTAAACTATATTAGTTTATAAATTTATTTTTATAGAATTTTTTTATAATTAAAACATTTCTCTTTTATGAATATAGTTATTTAAAAATATGTCATATTACTAGTGTGGAAGGGATAGATAAAATGAAAAAAAAGCATATTATTCTGATTTTAATTGACATGACACCTTGTAATAAAATATAATTACCCCATATATATTGGAGGGAATAAAATATTCAAGAACATATTAGTTTCCAAGCTCAGCCCAATGTGAAGAGTCACATTAGAAAGGAAGAAAGAGTTAAAAAGAAGAGAAGACAATAAGTTAAGGAATGAAAAAGATGTCAAGAAGAAAAGTTGAGATGTGACGTAAAGAAGAGAAGATGAGGCATAATACAAGAGAGGAGCAGAAAATAAATGGGGGTTTCCTCCATATGATTTTGGGAGGACTTGGACTACTCTATCAGCTTCTTCAACCTCAAACCAAGGATTATAATGAGAAAATTTTCATAAGAAGATAGAGATTTGATCTTCATTGTACAACAAGGATGAGAGAGAGATCGTAATATATTGTAAAACAATCACATTATAGTAGATTCTCTTCTTTCCAAAATTCCTGTAGACGTAGACATTACATCGAACCACGTAAATTTGTGCGTTCTCATTTCTTTATTTTCTTTACATTTATTTACTGTTCACTATTATAGATATATACACAGACACCTTATAGTTGTACCATACCATCGTCAGATGCTCCACACAATACCGATCAAGGCCTGAATAGTCTCAACAAGCTGGAAATGACTCTTTTTCTTGTTCCGACTTGTTATGCTATTTTTAAGCATTAAAATATGTACTACGGATATACCTGACAATTATTCATTGTTGTTGGATTTTAACACTAGAATTGTAAGAAAAAAAATATAAAAAAATATATAACATAAAAATTTATAATATTTACTTATTTAAAAAGAATATTACAATAAATTGTTTTGATTATATTTATTTATTTAAAACGACTATTACTATAAATTGTTTTGATTACTTGACCTATAAATATAATTATTTTTTAAAACACAATAATAAGAACGCATCGCGCTCGTTCTATGCCTTACAGTTCCATAAAAGTCTCAAAATTTACGGTCCCGATTTGATGCGGTGCTGTATATATTTTCTATCTTTTTATTCAAACGGTTGAAAATAAAATCTGACCTCATTTATGATCTTACAACTACTACTATAGTAATGTTGCAGTAACAATACAATAATGTTACAATAACGCTAATTACCACATTTTTAATATATATAATTATTTATTAGAATTTTTTATTTTATTATAATATATAATTAAAAAAATATATTTCAAATTTTATAAAATATAGTATAATAAATAGGTCATAATATAATAATATAAAATTTTTTTAAAAAAAGTCAAAATATTTATGAATTTTTAAATTAATAATAGATATTACTTATTTTTAATATATTCATAATATTTTTCACCTAATAATTAAAAGTACTTTACAATAATTAGTGAAACCTACTATTTTATCAAATTTCTAAAAAAGTTAAAATCATCTCATTTTATCTCGTTATCTAAATACACACTTATTTAAAAATCATCTCTTCTAATTTTAATTCAAAAATTTATTATTATTTAAAATATCTCATCCCATTTATTCTCATATAAACTACCAACTACTTAGGCAAACGAAATTCTCTAATCATTCAACTTAGAAATACTCAACCATCTAAACTAGTCATAGTTGACTTTTGGTCACATTTTTTAATAATTTATTTTACATCAGATTGTTTTATTAATATTTTAATAATCTTGTGGGCAAAAAAAAAAAAATAACAATTTTTGTAAGGATTCAAATAATCAAATATTACAAAGATATTTTTTTAATAGGTTTTGCTATTTTTACAAATTTCCACATTTCGATCGAAAACATGTCTGAAAAACCTTTTCAATTCAATATATACTTCTTTAAAGGTCAGTCTTATCAATTTCACAAAATCTATAAAATAAAAATAAATAAATAAAACATATCTAAAAAATATTTCCCACTAAAATCTGTAATTTAGAAAATAAATATTCCAAACTTATCATATAAAGACGTCACATCCAAGGTTTTATCATTTCAAGTGATATGATTCTTCTTGGTGTATTTATTCTTGGCTTTCATGATGGTGCTTAATACATTATCATTTTATTTGTTAACAACCGTTATCTTTTACTCAGTGGGATTGAACTGTAAAGTAAATAGGGGTCCATAATAAAATTAATAAAATAAAGAGATAAAGACTCTTTTCAATTATAAAAATGTTAAATATGGTAAAAATTTACAGATTTTATCTTTTGTTTCAAGTTATTAAATTCTGAAGTTAATAAAAATTACACTTCTACGTAGTAATGAGTTGATGACAGCATTGGGGAATTTCAGATAAGTTTGTTGTAGCCGATAGAAACTTTAAGTGGGAGTGGTGGGTAAGTAGACGCAAGCCATTATATTCTTATTGTACTGTAAAATTTCATCTCTTTAAAATTACTTCTATATACACCCAGGATGGAGTGGCGGGGGGTGTCATTCAAGGCAATATAAGAGTCTCGTATTATTTAAATGAAATCTTTGTATTGCTTTAACCTTTTATATAAAGAATTTAATATAATTTGTATAAAATATTAAGTAAAAATTAAAAACTATAATTAATACATATTACTATATTCATATATAGTAAAACTAATAATATATATTTATAATATGTAGAAATATATATTTATATAAAATATATATAAGTAGTGGGGCGGGGGGATCCCCACCTCCTGCATGTGTGGATGGAATTGCCCATCCCACCATGCAGGGGCAGGGTAGGTAGATGCGGGACCCTGCTGTCCACCCCTATCAAAATAGAGAAAATATATTATTAATTATAACTCAGAATATGCGTTTTGATTATTTCGACCACCCGCCGCCAATTACCTAATAACTCTCTTCACCCTTCATCACTCTGTTCATTTTGTACTCAGATCCCCCCCGCCCCCTCCTCCAAAAAAAAAACAATATTGTAATCAATGCTCCCCCATTAAGTAAAAACTATAATTAATACATATTACTATATTTATATATAGTAAAACTAATAATATATATTTATATAAAATATATATATAAGTAGTGGGGCGGGGGGACCCCCCACCTTTGCATGTGTGGATGGAATTGCTCGCCCCACCATGCGGGGGCAGGGTAGATGGATGCGGGGTCCCGCTGTCCACCCTTATCAAAATGGAGAAAATATATTATTAATTATAACCCAGAACGTGCGTTTTGATTATTTCGACCACCCGCCGCCAATTACTTGTTACTTCTAATTACTCTCTTCACCCTTCATCACTCTGTTCCTTTTGTACTCAGATCTCCCCCCCCTAAAAAAACCAATATTGTAATATATGCTCCCCCCGCCTCTCATCTCAATGATATCACGAAGATGCCACCACATTAAAACAGGCCCCTAAATAAGGGCAAGAGAAATTTGACTTTTGCATGATCAACAATGACTATAAGCCAAACGAGAGTGATAAAGATATTTATTGTAAATCTTTGGATAATTTTCATGTTATTATTAGCCTATATGTGGATAATTTATTGATATTTGGTTCTAATTTGCATGTTATAGATGAAACAAAAAGTATGCTTAGTAATCATTTTGATATAAAAGATCTTTGTAATGCTAATTTTATTTTGAGTATGAAAATCAACAAAATATGTGATTGTATTTTTCTTGATCAATCGCATTACATAGAAAAATTATTAAAGAAATATAATTATGTTGGACGCAAGCATGTTGTTACTGCTGGTCCTAGTGTACATTTATTTTCTATTGAAAATGATGATGATGTGATTGGTCAAAGGAATATGCTAGCATGATTGTTAGTTTACCTAATGTGACTAATTGTACTAGACCTAACATTGCCTATGCATTATGAATACTTAGTAGATTTACTACCAAGTTAGGAAGAGACCATTGGTATGCAATGGATCGGATAATGAAATATTTATCCAGTATAAAATATTATGGCTTGTTTTATAGAAAATATCTTGTTGTACTTGAAAGTTTCAATGATGTCAATTGGAATACCTTATCAGGTGATTCTCTTTTAACTATTGTTTATATTTGTAATTAGGTAGTGGTGCTGTATGTTGGAAGTCTAAAAGATAAACTATTATTGCTAACTCGTTTATGGAAGCTGAGCTTATAGCTTTGGTTTCAACGAGTGAGGAAACAAACTTGTTAAGACATCTACTACATGAGATTCCATTGTGGAAAAAACCAGTTCCACCTAATTAATTCATTGTGATAGGATTGCTACAATTGGTAGAGTACAAAATCATTATTACAATGGTAAATCCAAACCATTAAGAAGAAAATACAGTACTATGAGATCCTATTTGAGTAGTGGTGTCATTAACGTGAATTATGTTAAATCATGTGATAATCTAGCAAATCCACTAACCAAGGCCTTGACAAGAGAAAGAGTCTGGAATACATCGAGAGGAATGAGATTAAAGTCTATATAGCCACTAACCACATATGAGGATATCCAACCCAGATATCAAATATCCTAAAAATTGAGTTCAATGGGAAGAACGAGTCATTTGGTGGTTGTAAGAAATGCACTATTTACTTTAATTGAGAATTTTTCCATTCTATGGTGTAAGTGCATTCATCCTATAATGATTGAGAGGATGAGTTATTTTAAATACTTCAGATGAAAATCAGTATCTCTTATGAGTGTGGTGTCAGAATTACAAGAGCGCCCTTGACAGATTTCACCTATGTCAGTGTGAGAGTTATTAGCAGTATACCACAGCTCGGCACATTCAACAACAGTGAGAGTCTATGAAGCAATAAGGAACCACGAGATTCCTAGAGAAAAAAGGGGGAAGACTCTCACAATATTGCTAAAATCAGTGGAGAGACGTTGAGAGGTCTTGGAGCTCTAACAGCAACAAGTTCAAACCAAAGTGATGATCCAGCAAGTTTAAAAATAAGGAAGAATTAGATCAACATGAAAATATATCAGTTTCAGCTAATAAGGGAGATCCTAATATAAAGTTGTCAATAACAAAAGGATTTGAGATCAATGCCAACTGCAGGAAATCCTATCCGATATCAACACTAACTGCAGAAAATCAGAGATATACGCCAACTACAAAATCTGAGGATCATATGTCAACATAGCAGATTTTATGGGATTCATTTTAATTTTTTGAATACGGGAGATCATTGTATTACTTAGATTAAATACTCCTCTTGATATAGCCTAAGGGTTCACATTGCCTTTCATTAAAAATAGGATACCATTTTTATTCAAATTATCTTCTGTTATTTCTTCTGTTTTATTTTTCTTTCTTAGTATCAAGAGCCATTGTGAACCTTAGACAACATACCACAGCTCCTTCTTCCGCTCACCATGGCTACACTATCTCTCAATGATGGAAACTTCATCACTCTAAGACTCACCCTAGATAACTATCCCTTGTGTCGTGAGCAAGCATTAGCTCTTGCCGAGAGCCAAGAATTAGTGGGGCATCTCACAAATGAAGATCCTACAGCAAACAAATATATTATACCAAACCCAAGCAACTCCACAAATGCAGACAACACAATTCCTCAATTAACAGATGCTTTCATAGCATGGCAAAAGTCTGAATGTCTTCTTCGAGGGTGGCTCATTGGGACACTTTCTGAGGAAGCTCTCGAACTCATCGTTGGTCTTGATACAGCACATGGTATGGGAGGCTCTCAAGAATGCATATGCCCAAGAATCACAAGAACGTGAATTCACTTTGCGTCAACAACTTACCTATCTTCGGAAAAAAGACCACACAACAATCACAGTGCACATTCGCACCTTCAAAGGTCTCTGTGACAATTTAGCAGCAATTGGGGGAAGCTTGTTCCAGACCAAGAAAAGGTATTTTGTCTCCTCACCAGCCTTGGTCCACAATATGAAACATTCACAACAACTATGTTAAAGCCTCCGAGACCATCCTATTTTGAGTTGGTTTCTCAACTCCAAAATTATGATCAAAGGCGAAATTGGTTCTCTAGCCACACTGACGTCCAAGTTTCAACACTCTCTCATCAAGTGGCATTTTATGGACAACAACAACAATAATATTCTTAGACAAACAATTCAGGATATTGTGGATCAACACAAAAATTCATGCCAACTGGACGTGGATTCCAGGCACACCAAAGCAAGGATTCAAGCCAAGCCTACAACTCTTCTCCTGCAAGTGCACAGTGCCGACCTCCACCACCAGGTGAACGCTGCATGACACCATCTAAAAGGGAGAAATATCGTGATCATTGTGTCAATATTGCGGCATGATGGGCCACATTGCCAAAATATGCTAGTGGGTACCAAAAAAATCAACTTCACAAGATGAAATTCCACAAGCACTTACGGCATTGACACTGGACAATACCATAGCAGACACATAATGGACTACCAACACCGGGTCTTCCAATCACATAATAGGTAAGCCAGGTATGTTAACTAACATTTGACATTATTCTAGTTCCGACTCAATGTTAATTGGAGATGGATCTTCCATGCCAATTCTTGCAATTGGACGCTTATATAAAGCAAAAAAAAATCAACCTTACCTCTAAATGATATGTTATTAGTTCCTAATCTGAAAAAGAACTCTCTCTGTATTTTTCATCAAATATCAGCCCCATACACTCCCAAGCAAACTGGTATGGTTGAAAGACGACATAAAACTATCAGAGAATTAGGTATGACTATGTTGTTTCATTGTGGTTCTCCTTTATTTTTATGGGTAGAAGCTTTCACTACAGCTGTTTATCTCATGAATCGACTACCCTCATCAACTCTCAATTTTGAAACCCCATATTTTGCATTGCATGGAATGCATCCGATTTACTCATCACTTCGAGCCTTTGGATCTAAGTGCTTTCCCTACACTTGGGATACACGACGTCACAAGTTTGATCCTAAAACACTTCTTTGCATCTTTGTAGGCTACAGTGAAAAACATAAGGCTTATAAATGTTTTCATCCATCAAGCAAGAAGTTTTTTATCTCCCAGCATGTTGTCTTTGATGAGCTAATTGTTCCTTATAAGTCTGCTAATAATTCTTGAATGACAACAGCAAAGCCATTGGTTATAAATATTTTTGACACTTGATTACCACATATTGATATTTCTTCTTCCACAGGGACATATTCGGTCTCTTCCACAGCAACATTCTCACAAAATTCCATGTCACCTGAACCTTCACCTCAACTTCCTCTCAACGCAATACCTCAAACCAATACAGAAAAAATTGAAAATGACTTTCCTGAATTCCCTACCAACACTGGCACACCAAAAATTCCATCATCACATGAGACACACACACTAGAAAATTTAGAAATACATCCAACTCTAGCCCCACAGCCAGCAACCAAATCAACATTAAATTAAGAAATACATCCAACCGTAGCCCCACAGCTAGTAACCATATCGATAGAATTACCACATCATACACATGCTCCTGCAGAACACACACATCCCATGGTCACTAGATCAAAACTAGGTGTGGTAAAACCCAATCCTAAGTATGCCTTGAACATAATCACCTATACCAATATATCCCGTGAGCCTCAAAACATCAAAACAGCCTTAGCACACCCTGGTTGGAAAGTAGCCATGAATGAAGAGCTTGCTGCTCTTCATCAAAACAAGACATGGAAACTTGTTCCCCGCACATCTAACATGCATATCATTGGTTCAAAATGGGTATTCAAGTCTAAACTTAAGTCTGATGGGACTTTAGATTGACTCAAAGCGCGTTTGGTTGGTTGCAAAAGGATATCATCAAGTTGATGGAATAGACTACACTGAAACTTTTTCTCCTATTATCAAACCAAGAACAATTCGGATGATTATAACTATCGCTCTTGTTAAGCCGTGGTCAATTTGTCAACTTGATGTAAAAGATGCTTTTTTGCATGGATTAATTTCTGAAGATCTATATGCAACAACCACCAGGAATGGCAGATCTGCAACATCCAACATATGTTTGTAAACTAAAAAAAGAACTCTATGGATTAAAACAAGCACCACGTGTTTAGTTTGATCGATTTAGTGCTTTTCTTCTTAAATTTGTTTTTTTTTCTTTTGTCGTCTAGTCGATCCTTCATTGTTTATTTATCACTCTAAATTTGGTTCATTATTTTTACTTCTTTATGTGGATGACATATTGCTTACAGGATCTACTCCAGCACTTGTTGCAAATTTCATTAAGTTACTAAGCGGTGAGTTTGCAATGAAAGATTTGGGACCAATTCATCACTTTCTTGGAATGGAAATCAAGGCAACAAATAGTGGGCTTCATCTATCTCAGTCCCACTACGCTCTTACCATACTCGAATGCTCCAATATGGTAGATTGCAAGCCTATGAGTATACCTCTTGAAGCTGAAACCAAAACTTCTTCCAATGAAACTCTCCTGGAAACCAAGTTACTACCGAGGTCTTGTTGGAGCCTTACACTACCTTACATTCACTCGTCTAGATATTTCATTTAGTATTAATTATGTATCCCAATTCATGTATGCTCCCACAATGACACACTTAAAAATGGTTCGACGTATCCTACGATATGTCAAAGTAACAATTGAAATGGGATTACATTTTTCTTCACACACTACACTTGATCTTTTTGCTTTCTCAGATGCAGATTGGGCAGGGTGTCCTACTACAAGACGATCAACCACAGGCTACTGTACATTCTTGGGAGGGAACCTCATCTCGTGGTGTGCAAAAAAACAACATACAATTTCACTATCAAGCACGAAAGCAGAGTACGTGCTATGGCTAACACAGCGGCCGAACTCACTTGGATGACGTTCATTCTCAAAGACCTTCGAATTAGAATGACGTCTCCTCCCATACTATACTGTGACAATCTCAGTGCTCTTCATATGATAGTTAACCCTATATTCCATGCTCGAAGTAACCACATTGAGTTGGATTATCATTTTGCGCGTGAACAAGTTACACGTGGACTGCTCATCACTCAACATATCTCCACTGATAACCAAGTTGTTGATCTCTTCACAAAACCAATGTCAAAAGCAACCCTTCAATATTTTCGAACCAAAATTTGCCTCCAACCCTGGCAAAGTTTGAGGGAGGGTATTAGCAGTATACCACAGCTCGACACACTCAACAATAGTGAGAGTCTATGGAGCAATAACGAGCCATGAGATTCCTGAGGAAAAAATAGGGAAGAATCTCACAATATTGTCGAAATTAGTGGAGAGACGTTGAGAGGTATTGGAGCTCTAACGGCAACAAGTTCAAACCAAAGTGATGATCTAGCAAGTCCTAAAAATAAGGAAGAATTAGATCAACATGAAAATATATCAGTTTCAGCTAATAAGGGAGATGCTAATATAAAGCTGTTAATAACAAAAGGATCCGAGATCAATGCCAACTACAGGAAATCCTATCTGAGATCAACACTAACTGCAAAAAATTAGAGATATACGCCAACTACAAAATCTGAGGATCATATGTCAACATAGCAAATTTTATGGGATTCATTTTAATTTTTTGAATATGGGAGATCATTGTATTACTTAGCTTAAATACTCCTCTTGTATAGCCTAAGGGTTCACGTTGCCTTTCATTAAAAATAAGACACCATTTTTATTCAAATTATCTTTCTGTAATTTCCTCTATTTTATTTTTCTTTCTGGAGTGAGGCCGCTCTCTATGAGAATTGGGTTTGTTATCAAATACACTCAGGAACCAAGAATAGCACAAGACTGTAACGTGCTGGCTAATAAAGCTTAGTCAACACCTGGAATGTTATGTGTAAGAAGTAATTTTTTATTTCATTTTAGAAGTTATAGTTCAAGTCTGAGACTGCTACTAACTTTGGAATAAAAATTATTGTTTCATTAAGTGAGAGTTCAATGCAAAGCATACATTCATGATGCATAATAATCATTTTTTATCTAAAAGTATCTCTTTTTTGAATTAAAAAATAGTAGGTAAATGTTGGTATTTTTAATAGATTTTATTTGTTAGTAAGATTTTTTCTAGTATTGCCATTGCTTTCCTCAAAGTCTTTTTGTTGAGGAAGTTTTAAACCAAATTGTTAATGTAAAAATGAGGGTATTGACATATTTTTGTGAAAATATTTATAAAATTGTATTGTAACAAGTGTTGAAATGGATTAAAGTGAGAATGGATCGAAGTGAGCTCAATATGGCCTGAGCAAACTCTCTATTCGAGCAGAATTCATATAGAGAGTTCACTGGATAGGTGCTCGACATGACACTCAGGTGGAACTCATATAGAGAGTTCACTCAACAGGCACTCAACGTGGCGCTTGAGTGAAAGTTAGATAGAGAGTTCGCTCAACTCTAGCTCGACATGGAGCTCGATTTCTAAAGTATAACATGCTCTTGGCACACGATCGACATATCGCTAGAGCGAATGTTCAGTATTGTCACTTAAGCTAGGGTTTGAGTGTCGTATTCCTTGGTGGATATAAAAGGAAACTTATGTTGTCTTCTAATGCATGGAGAAACTGAGCGAAAACAAAGCCCATTCCAAGAGCATTTGAGAGAAACTCCCTTCCACATTCAAAGTTGATTCTTTATTGAAAAATACATCTTCATCATATCACACTCAAGACTAAACATAGTTGAGTCCATTGGTGTGAATGTGTTAATTGGATGAAAGGTTTTTAGAGCTATCATTAATGCAAAGATCGAGAGATTTTCGTGGGAAGCTATAGAAAGGTCGAAGTTTTGAATGTGTGCAGAAATCAAGTGGGTCACTTGTAATGTTGCAAGCCAGGTTTAGCCACTACAAAAATTTTGAGAGTATTTCTAAATTGATTGTGACAAATTAAAGTTTCTATAGTGGATTTGAGTTGGTGACTTATACCTGGAGTGGTTTTAGATTTTAAAGACGTTATTCAAAGAGTTTCCATTTCGTGACTAAATTGTCATGTTGAGTATTTGTATAATTTGTTTCATTGATTAACTGACTATTTAACAATAATTTTTAATAGACCATCAAAATTGTAGTACACCTATTCAACAACCCCCCTCTAGGTGTTGTATTGGGGGTAGAACCACCGATTTTTCACAAATCATTCAAAGATGCCAACAATCTGGTGAAAATCGTTCAAGGTTGTTTTAACGGATTAGAAAAAATCATGAAAGCCATTTGGTATATTTCGATAGTTTTCTAGAATCTAGCAGAGACGTTAACGGCATATGGATTTTGAAAAGATACTAACGTATGGTGTTTTTTTTAATAAAAAGTAGTTTACAAGATAGCGTATTTACGCAGAAGAAGAAAAAAGTTGGAAGGTTTTTTATTTTTATTTTTGTGTCTATAGTGAGAAGTTTTAGAGTGAGTTAAAAAAAAGAATAGTGTTTAGATATGGGAAAATTTTGGTTGTCAGTGATTCTGCATACTTATATGCATACTCATCTAATATGATTAGTCAGAAAACAAGGCTTCTATAAAAATTATGTTAATTTAAATTTTGAATATAAAGACACTAGTATTGGTATGCAGGTCGATAAGTAAATTCGCTTGTACGTAACAAAACTCTTAGAGATTATAGAGAAATTTTCAAATAAAAGAAATGTGTTATTTTTAGAGGAGCTTTGGGCTCACTGAGCACTCCCAATGATTTATCTATCCTATTCTTTAAAATACGTCACTAAAACTTACTTTTTCTATTTTACATACTGATTTTTATAATGTATCATACATCAGCTTATCTATTTTTTCTTCGTATCATTTAAATGTTATATTATTTAATAGTTTGTTTTGTTAGATATTTTAACATGAACATTAATAAACGGATCTTCGATTTTATATGATCTACAATAATAAACAGTGACGAATAATACGTACCTTTCTCTATCAGTTCGATGAAGAAATAGATCTGATTATGAGGAAAGGATCACCCTAGCAACTTTGCCTCACAAGTGTCTCACGATGGCAAAAGGCACTTTAATGTTGTAGGTGAGAACCCTTTAACTCCTCAGTGCTATTTATAGATTTCTGGCTATCAAGAAATCTCAGAATTTGTATCTGACTATAATTAGAGATATAGAGTTTTAATCTTATCTCTTAAGAGTTATCTTATCCCGTTATCACTCATCTTTTATCTGATAAGTTTGAGGTATTTCAAACTTTATTAAGATGGGTGTGTGGGACATAGAGTTTTAATAAAACTCTTACATTCTCCCACTTGGCCCATACGCCCATAAAATAATATTTTCCGTTCATGGGTTTATTATAGGAAATTAACCATACTACGCAAATTCATTTCCTGAAACTTTCATAGCTCAAAATACTTTTCATGAGTTCCATAATATGAATGTTAAATCAACTACTAATGCGAGTCATGGTGGTCCTCTGTTATATAATCAACAAATTCCCTTCCATGTACCACAACACCAGTAACCAATTTTACATGATCTTTAATTGGGATAATTAAGGCTAATACCGTGATACCTTGGGTTCCAATTCATGTCTGTTGCAGACATTATCTTGTCATCATTCTTCCGAAACATTCAATGTACAAATAAGTGGAAAGACAAGAAAACAGAAACAACCATAATAGATATCTTTCAATGTCCAGTAACAAAATATTCAGCATATCAATGATCTGTATAATATGTTCACATTATGGGTATAAGCATTTGAACCCATCTTTTCAACATATTTTTTTGAATTATAATCATTAACACACTATTGATATGAACATATTTGTTTCTGTATTTTCTCCTTAACACTTGGATATTTAAAATTTCATTAAATACTCATCATTCAGAGAAAAATACTCTGAGGAATTCTTGCCATACATTCTTAGTGGCTTGGCTGTAAGTTGACAATTCCAAATCCTAAGATAAATTTCCTCAGTTAAATACTATAAACTGTGGCCTCAAAGCATACCACAAACTCAGTCCCTATTGCACATGAAGCAGTAAAAGATTTGCCTCATACTTTTCCATAGATAACTCTACTATATAGCAAAATACATAACCATAACTGTATTTTCCATCATTAGAGTAATCTCATAAAATAGGGTCTGAATATTCAGTTACCTTAAGAGTATCGGTTCTTCTTAAGACAACAATATAATCTTTAATTTCTTGCAAATAACATTGTACTCTTTCACAGCTTTTCGGTCAAGTATCCTTGGGTTACTTTAGCAACAATCAAGGATGTTAACGATAAACCAATGTTCAGCTGTATACAAATTTGTGCAACCATCAAGTTCTTTATAACCATCTTATACAAATTTCTTTAACGACCTAATCAATTCAAGAACACTGTAAATACTGAGCATGTCACATTTATTTTTAAAGCATCCATTTACCAGTAATTTTTCATGCAAAATCTTTCCAAACCTTATGCAACTGTATTGAGACAATCATAACAGTCATTGTCTTGGTATTAAATTCAATCTCAATTACGAATGATGTCTCATTCATAAATTTCATTTACAGATGTAACTTTAATGTCATACTACTAACGATGACTCATACTTGCCAAAAAGTCATATACATACATGACCATAAAAACAAATATACTCACACTGACCTACGGGTATATATATTAACAATAAATATTTTTCTTAAACCAAAACAGTATTGGTATTATCAAATTTCATATACCAATCTTCAAAAACTGTTACCTCTTCTAGGTAATCCTTTTATTCGTTTCTTGTAGATTTCAGACTTTTACTCTACAATTATTTTTACATTCATTTAATGTAACTCTAGACTATAATGAGTTACTAATGTCATAGTGATCCTCAATGAGTTCTTTCAGATTTAATAGGGAAAAAAAAAACTCTAAGTAATGCTCATTTCTGAGTGAAATCCTTAATTACAAGTCTAACTTTATATCATTCAATATTGCCCTTGAAGTCAAGATTTTGTCTCCAAGACCTATTTCTATTGGACTTTTCATACATTTCAGACAATTTAAACAAAATTGCAGACTTTACATTGATCCTGATGGATTTCAATCACTCTTTTATGCATCAATCTTTTATAGAATCACTTATTTCTATAATTTTTGAAAACATATGTAAACTTTTATTTATTTCTATATCACATTCAAATTTTGAAGATACACCACATAACTTAACCAAATAGCAAATCAAGAAGATTCCATGAGGTTACCTATTCTGATGTCTCTATGGCCAATTCTTCAGTAGTGTTTTTCTGATGAGGTGAATGATCATTTGCTTGTTGTTCCATATTATCATTAAAATAATCATAATAGGAAACTACAAAATTTTCAAAAAGACGAGAATGCATTTCACAATAATCACATTTCTAATTTTCATACTCCCACTGATTTTGCCAACCATAAGTAGAAACAATACAGTCTAGATTATTTAAATCTTCTTAAGTAATTAATAATAATAATGTATCCAATATCTATTATAAGATTCAACAATATTTCATTTGGGTTATAAATTATTACTTTAATTTGACCACCCATACATGAATATGCCTTAAAACAATTCATACTTTTAAAAAATAAATCATTAAGGCTAAAACACAATATAAATTCTAAAGCATTATCATATAAGTTCTAAACCATTATAACCCAACTCTAAATATTTTTTATGACATTATTTCAATTCAATTCAATGATTTTCACATTTCTATCTAAATGCAATTCCTCCCCATGAGAAGTACTACAAGAATTACTAATGGCTTGAGACTTCTCATGTAGTAGATAGATACATTCATATCATGAAAAACATCTATAAAAGTAATGGAATACTTATATCAAATATTATAGGGAAAAAGATTTACATGCGTCTATATGCATTATCTCAAGAAAATCTCCATTTCTTGTGGCATCTTTTATTGACATGTTTGATTTATTTTTCATTTATATAAATCAACACACATCCTAAGATTAGAAAACCTAAATGCGGAAAATATTTTATTTACTAATCTCTTTAACTTTTCTTGAAGATATTCTCCAANTTTTAAAGCATCCATTTACCAGTAATTTTTCATGCAAAATCTTTCCAAACTTTATGCAACTGTATTGAGACAATCATAACAGTCATTGTCTTGGTATTAAATTCAATCTCAATTACGAATGATGTCTCATTCATAAATTTCATTTAGAGATGTAACTTTAATGTCATACTACTAACGATGACTCATACTTGCCAAAAAGTCATATACATACATGACCATAAAAACAAATATACTCCCAATGACCTACGGGTATATATATTAACAATAAATATTTTTCTTAAACCAAAACAGTATTGGTATTATCAAATTTCATATACCAATCTTCAAAAACTGTTACCTCTTCTAGGTAATCCTTTTATTCGTTTCTTGTAGATTTCAGACTTTTACTCTACAATTATTTTTACATTCATTTAATGTAACTCTAGACTATAATGAGTTACTAATGTCATAGTGATCCTCAATGAATTCTTTCAGATTTAATAGGAAAAAAAACTCTAATTAATGCTCATTTCTGAGTGAAATCCTTAATTACAAGTCTAACTTTATATCATTCAATATTGCCCTTGAAGTCAAGATTTTGTCTCCAAGACCCATTTCCATTCGACTTTTCATACATTTCAGACAATTTAAACAAAATTGCAGACTTTACATTGATCCTGATGGATTTCAATCACTCTTTTATGCATCAATCTTTTATAAAATCACTTATTTCTATAATTTGTGAAAACATATGTAAACTTTTATTTATTTCTATATCACATTCAAATTTTGAAGATACACCACATAACTTAACCAAATAGCAAATCAAGAAGATTGCATGAGGTTACCTGTTCTGATGTCTCTATGGCCAATTCTTCAGTAGTGTTTCTCTGATGAGGTGATTGATCATTTGCTTGTTGTTCCATATTATCATTAAAATAATCATAATAGGATACTACAAAATTTTCAAAAAGACGAGAATGCATTTCACAATAATCACATTTCTAATTTTCATACTCCCACTTATTTTGCCAACCATAAGTAGAAACAATACAGTCTAGATTATTTAAATCTTCTTAAGTAATTAATAATAATAATGTATCCAATATCTATTATAAGATTCAACAATCTTTCATTTGGGTTATAAATTATTACTTTAATTTGACCACCCATACATGAATATGGCTTAAAACAATTCATACTTTTAAAAAATAAATCATTAAGGCTAAAACACAATATAAATTCTAAAGCATTATCATATAAGTTCTTTTTTTTTATGGAAAGATACTTCATAGCATCTTCATATAAGTTCTAAACCATTATAACCCAACTCTTAATATTTTTTATGACATTATTTCAATTCAATTCAATGATTTTCACATTTCTATCTAAATGCAATTCCTCCCCATGAGAAGTACTACAAGAATTACTAATGGCTTGAGACTTCTCATGTAGTAGATAGATACATTCATATCATGAAAAAATCTATAAAAGTAATGGAATACTTATATCAAATATTATAGGAAAAAAGATTTACATGCGTCTATATGCATTATCTCGAGAAAATCTCCATTTCTTGTGGCATCTTTTATTGACATGTTTGATTTATTTTTCATTTATATAAATCAACACACATCCTGAGATTAGAAAACCTAAATGCGGAAAATATTTTATTTACTAATCTCTTTAACTTTTCTTGAAGATATTCTCCAAACTTTTATACCACAAATTATATTTCAAATTTTATGCTAGAAATTGTAACAATTTTCATAAATCATTTTTCCCTTTGGCTCTTGTACATACCTCATGAGTGAATAAAACTTTTAACAAAAACATTAGTATGAAGGCATGACAAATAAAACTTTATTGGAAAGAAAAAGGAACCAACATAAGTGAAATATTGAAACAAATTGAAATTTGAACATTTGTACTCGAGTTTAATCTAAAAGAATGCATAACAAGTATAAGATCTGATTCGAAACTTATTTGGTTTATCCTTCATTTTGAAACATGTCTTATGCTTTGGGCACGTAAGCCTTCATGTGTCACTATTTTTTTTAAACTTTAATTGACACAATTCTTATATTTTCATTACAATCATTTCCTCCCTTTCCCAAATGATACAAATGATTTTTCATACAAATGAACAAAATAAATTTGTATCTAGCTAACAACCATGCTACTAACATGTTTATATCTTATTATTTTAATAAAATAATAATGCCTTTAAAGTAAACAATCATGTACAAAAAATCCATACAGTTTAATATGTAAGTAGTTAAATATTGTACTTTTCTGACTTTTATCACCATTCTCAATGATAATTGATATTTAAACATAAACAAGTCTTAGTGTAAATTTGATATGCTCATGTTTCTCTATATTAGAATACATTCTATACATGAAACTTGTAATGATATTCATATACTTACTGCAAGAAAAACATTTTAATCACTTAAATACTTTGAGCTAGACACTCATAAATAATGATAGAATTTAATTCATTATGGATGAACTAATAGTGTCATCGAGATCCCTCCCCTCATTTAGGAGTGAATCCCAATACACAGAATGTTCCTTCTAGTTTTAATTTCAGAATTTAAACCATGCATTATCAAGAATTTAAACTATTATGAATGAACTAATAGTGTCATTGAAGTCCTTCCTTGGGAATGAACCCCAACACACAAAGCGTTCCCTCCAATTTTAAATTCTGTGGATGAACTAGCTGTATCATCAGAATTCTCCTTTGGGAGTAAATTCCGATATACAAAGTGTTCCCTCCAACTTTTCTTTAGTGGATGAACTAGTAATGTCATTAAAACCATACTTTGGGAGTAGATCTTAATACACAAAATTGTTCACTCCAACCTTAATTTGATGGATGAACTAGTAGTGTCATCAAGACCCTCCTTTGGGAGTAGATCTTGACACACAAAATTATTCACTCCATCATATACACCTTACTATGGAATTTAATGATTTTTCACCAAAATTTAAGAAAATCTTGTACCTTTGGGCAACCAAGTTTTTCTATAATTTTAATGTAAATCACTTGTCCATATTGGATAAGCAATTATATATAGCATGATAATAAGAGCCAATTCATACATATATATAAGATTTATGTATGTAATAATAACATGCATATAACATTTAATAAAATTTTAATACATGTATTTAACAATAATAACATGCATATAATTTTAATATTTTCCATACATGTAGATAACAATAATAACATGTATATAAGATTTAATAAAATTTTCATACATGTACATAATAACATGTATATAACATTTAATGCATGTAAATAATAGCATGCATATGACATTTAATACATGTATTTAACAATAATAACATGCATATAACATTTAATACATGTATTTTTTTTTTATGGGAATATGCATCAAGCATTCATTCAACAACGAAGTTATAGCTGCGACTTATCAGTACAGGAGAACCAGACTACACAAGTCAACTAATGCAAACGCTCAGGAGCTTCCCCGCACAAGGCGGACATCGTCTCAACTTCTAAAACGCTCTAAAATACCAGAGCCAGGAAAACCCTCCAACCACAGGAAGGTGGACTACGGAAGACAACAGCCACGAAAGACAGACCAAAGCAAAAAACAACACTATACCAGAAAAACCAACGAACCACAACAGAACAAATAATGAACTACACAACCCAACAAACGAACTGCAAATCGAGCACTAGCAAGAGCTCGACGAAAACACCACCCCAGGCGACGGCATCCGGAGCCCAAGAACGGCACGAGCACCTAGTTTCGCGTACGGACCACAAAACCTCCACTGCAGAGGTTGGCCGTACATCCACCAGCCGTAGCATCGTCCGCCATACTCCACACGCACAAGCCCCAGGTTGTTTCCGACCAAAAACTCAAAAACTCCGCCCGGTAAAAACAGGGATAACAGAACGAGACCACAACCAAAACAGAAAAACAGACGAACAAAAGACACAGGAGGTCCGATGGACAAACGATGAAACACTCGGAGACGAAGGACGTGCCTCCACGGTGGCTCGTGACATCCACGCGCTGAAGCAGGCCGAGACACCGTCCCGCGCGTGTGGGCTACGCGTCCCTCCAATTGGCACCACGTTCGGTGACCCTGAAGATCGGCGGCTGGCCAACGTCAAGGATGGGTGCTTGTAGACGAACGGCGGCTGAAAACGACCCCATCGGAGAACCCCCTTATTTACCTGAAAACACAAAAGCACACGAAAACAAGAAAACGGAAAAACAGAAAAAAAGAGGGGGGAGGGGGGGGAGAGCCGAAGCTCCCACCCCCGTCGATCGCTCTAGGGGTTGGGGAGATTAGAGAGAGAGCGGGTCAGGGGGTTTAGAGAGAGAACGTCTCGCTTGTGCATGAAGAATGTTCAAGTTCATTTAATACATGTATTTAATAATAATAACATGCATATAAATTTAGCATTAATAACATTTTTATACATGTAAATAACAATCATAACATGTATATAAAATTTAAAAGGAAAGAAAATTAATAATTTTTTTTTTCAATAAATAATATTTTAATATAACCGGTCCGGTCCGGATCAGACCCGAACCAGTTCAAAACCGGACCGAGACCCAAAATCAACTGAATGTGTTGACTTGTGCCGGTTTACTGTGCAGACCCGATTTCTTCTTCTTCTTTTTTTTTTTTGATTCTTTTACTGGGCTGGGCCAAATCAGTGGCCCGGTTGCATCTCTTTTATTGGACTAGAATTAAAACCTCTTTAATGTCATGCGCTGGGCTGAAGCCCACAATACATAGCCCACAGCCCCTTCAGTCTTTATAACATCTAACCCTACGGTGAAGACTCATATTGCTTCAGCGCCGCACCAGACCTTCTTCCAGCAACACGCACTGTGCAACGCCTATGCAGTCATGTGTTCTCAACGGTGGTCCTCGCCGGCGATGAAGAGAACGGCAAGGTATCCCCGGCCTCCTCCCACCGTCGAGGTCCACCCCTCCTCTCCATTTTTTTTTTATTTAAATTCTGCATGGAATCTCTGCGGCAGTGGGCTTTTGAGCCCTCTGCTGCCGTTACAGGAACTCCGGCGAGGAGTTTCTCAGCCTCCTCACCGCACCAAAATCTCCCCCCCCCCTTTTTTTTTTGTTTTTAAAACTGTCCTTGCAGCCGCGGCCAGTGGGTCTGAAAACCCACTGCCACCTTTATAGATGACGTTGGCGAGGAGGGTCTCAGCCTCCTTACGCCGCCGGCCTTTCCTTCAATTTTTTTTGTTTTTTTTTTCAACGAAAACCAGAGGAAAAAAAAATTCTGTGCAACGCCATTCGGTTTCCATCTTAAATATAGTTTTGAGTTCATAAAATCGGGAGCAATTTCATATGCATGAATATATAGAAATTCATATATGCAATTTCACATATATATATATATATATATATATATATATATATATACAGATGAATGCGACAATATTATATTCAGAATAAAAACAAAATATAATTTTTATGCATGTGTGGCGTTGAGGCATAATATCGGTACAAAGCCGTATAAATTTTTACCGAAAAGAAATTTTAAAGTGATATACGGCATCTGCAATATTATATCGAGATCATAAAAAATCTATAACCTAAAGCTCTGATACCACATGTTAGATATTTTAACATGAACATTAATAAACGGATCTTCGATTTTATATGATCTACAATAATAAACAGTGACGAATAATACGTACCTTTCTCTATCAGTTCGATGAAGAAATAGATCTGATTATGAGGAAAGGATCACCCTAGCAACTTTGCCTCACAAGTGTCTCACGATGGCAAAAGGCACTCTAATGTTGTAGGTGAGAACCCTTTAACTCCTCAGTGCTATTTATAGATTTCTGACCATCAAGAAATCTCAGAGTTTGTATCTGACTATAATTAGAGATATAGAGTTTTAATCTTATCTCTTAAGAGTTATCTTATCCCGTTATCACTCATCTTTTATCTGATAAGTTTGAGCTATTTCAAACTTTATTAAGATGGATGTGTGGAACATAGAGTTTTAATAAAACTCTTACATGTTTGAGAAAGGTACAAAGAGAGAGAAACTATTGTTGGAAACAAAGTACATGAAAAGAGAAAAAATAAATAAAATATTTTTACATTTGTGTACAGTTCATGCTACATATAGCTGAACACTATACCGTTTCCAAATACATGATCCGTTGGAAGCAATTTTAAGCTACTTTTAATCAAATTTTACATAAAAATGGGTTTTACAAAACCCATTGAGAGTGCTCTAACATGTGTAAAGTTGGTTCAAGTTATACGATAATCAGTTGAGTTGTTATATTCTGGAGGAGACAAATCAAAAGAAAGTCTGCTACAGGTTCATTTAAAACTATCTATATTGCAAAGGATTTTAACCTCCTTAAAAAAAGCAAGATTTCCATATTTTCAATCCAAGTCGAAATCGTTTGAATTTTTCATTTCATTGTAATTTTTATTTTATTACTGTGTTTTTCCTGACACCTATGTGCCACACCAATCCAAACCAACCCAAAATCATCGAACAAAATCCTTTAACAGATTCATGTTAGATTGTAAGAATTTAATTATTATATTTTTGGGCAGCAAAGGATCGTATTTTTCCTGCTGCATGGTTTGAAGACTACTAGTTTAATTTAATTGAAGATATACCATCTTGATTCTTGAGTTTAGCTTTATTGTCCAAGAGGTAGAAAATGATACGGAAGTTAATAAATTACTCAAATCTTTGTCTAGGTATGTAGCAACACCACTAGCAATTTTGTGGATCAATTCACCTTGTTAGGGAACTAAGGTAAGCAGCGTATCTATGCTAGACTTTCCAAAGTTATTAGTTGAGGATGATTTTTTGGGTAAAACGTGTTTTTGCCATGAAAGAACTACCTTGGTTACTTTTCTGCACTATTCTTTATATCTGTACATGAACTGACTTTTTGTCATGAATGATGTAGATATGATCAAGTTTTGCAGTTGAAAGTTGTTTTTGAGGTTCCATATTGTTTTCTTATAGTTTTAGAAAAGTTTCACCTTCTAACCCCCTTGGGGGTATGGGGGCGTGCCAAGTCATCTATGTTGCTGCAAAACCTAGAACAAAATTTACGTATAGGATTAGTACACCTATTAAGGTGAACCTAACTATTTTGTGTTCGACATAGATTGTGTACCGGCATTTGCGCATAACATGTTTGGTAAAATTCCTCAATGGATTTTTGTTATGTTGTGTTTTGAGCTTTTCACTGGTATTATGGGTTTTATAGGTAACCGGCTTTTTGCAGGGTAAGGTGGGCTGTACAAGTCATTCCCAAAGAGTCTTCTCACTTCTGGGCGCATTGGTTTTTATAAAATGACCACTCAGTATTATAAGGATATTGTGAATGCTCCTGTACTCCAATTTACGTCTTCTTCTATTTTTGGGACCTGTTCGAAACCCATGAAATTCCTTCCCGTGCAGAGTAAAAGTAAGTGCAACTAAACTTTCATTCCTGATTCCCCCCCTTATTGTAGCCAAAATGTGTTTTGTTCAGTTTTGTGCGCAAAATGTGGAAGATGCTTGCAGTACAACGTGATAGGTTCATGCTGACTGTGTTTTTCTGTGTGCCCATGTTTATGTGTGACGCTGCAAAAATAAAACCAGGCAACGTATACCTATAAGGGTATTTACTGTTTCTTCTCCTATCAGTCTTGATTGACTTAATTGCTTGATTTGTCATAGTTTTCTTTGTGAAGCCACTGATTGTTGAAGCAAGGGCAAATGCTAGAAAAGAAAGTGCAAAGATACGAAATAGGAGGATGCGAAAGAAGGTATGGCGTCTTTCTGTTTCTAGAGTATATGAGAATGTGATGCATGGTGCTTTTTTTCCTTTGAGCCTGAGAGAGTTAGGGGGGGGGGGGGGGGGGGGGGGGGGAGGGTCTCCTATTTAGGATCGCTGCTTTATGGTGTGTTATTCCTCTAAGAAACTTTCATCTGCATTCCAAGGACAGATAATGCCTCTGTGAGATTAGTATGTTCTTTAGGGAATTTTGCTGTCGCATTTAAGATAATTTAAGCATGACATGTGGCTTTTAAACTCGGCAATGATTATGGAGGAACAGAGAAGTTGCTGATCTTAGTGAATTTCTTTTCTTTATACAATTTTAATTGACCATATTACTTGGAGTTCTTTTTATTCGGCATAAATCTATCAACTATTTTGGTGGGTACTCCTTAGGCTCTTTTTCTTTTGCTAAATAATTAGTAGGTGAGGGTTTTGTAATAGACTAGAGGTTATTTATGCCGGGGGTCCTCTATTTCATTTTTATTTGAAAGTACACCCTCGTGATCTTGTCTTTAACAAGTTGTGGAACAAACTCCCATTATTATGTACAAGTTGTGGAACAAAATCTATTAGATAATCTCTTTTTTTCTCCTTCTTTTGGGTATCAATAAAGTTTTTTATTCGCTTACCTTTAACAAGGAACACAACTGTAACAGGACAGGACAAGAGAATGAGTCTTTTGAGATACTACTACTCATCGTATTTCTTTGGTTATGTGGCACAAGCTGGAATAAGCTTATGTCCCACAATCTTTCGGTTTATATCTTGCCTTGTATTAGGGAACTACTTCTCTGTCATTGATTATTAGCTAAAAGTAATTTATTATTAGCTATTGTTTATTTCTTGATCTATTGAAATCATCATTTCTAATTTTTGACCAGTTTAATGGTACACCTACAAGACCAAGGCTTTCAGTATTTTGTTCGGACAAGCAGTTGTATGCCATGCTGGTCGATGACCAAAATAAGAAGTGTTTGTTTTATGGAAGCACTTTGCAGAAATCTATTCGACAGTGTTCCCCTTGTAGCACCATAGTAAGTACTCCATCTAAAAAAACATTCCTTTTCTTTAGTGGCGGTTATTGGGATGCCACGTGATCTTGACTTTGTTTTATTCTGACTTTTGATGGTGCCAGGAAGCTGCGAAACGTGTTGGCGAGGAGCTTATCAAGGCTTGTAATGATCTGAACATAAATGAAGTATCATCTTATGATCGCAATGGCTTTGCTTGTGGGGAAAGAATGCAAGCTTTTGAGATTGCAATTTCTCATCATGGGTTCTTGCCGCGATAGAAATGTATTTTTTTATGGACTGTTGATAAATTTTAGAACTAAAGTTCTGCATTATGTGTAGAACTTGGTCTGCATCTTGCTAGGAAACTCATGAAACTGCTACAAGTGGTAGTAGCTTTAATAGTCATAGTGCTGTAATTAAGGCTACATTGTATGCTATGCTCTCAAATTTATTGAACAAAACTAGGGGAAAAGAAGAAACGAGAATTGTATTCAATATTTTGCCCATCATCCCCTTCCCCACCAATGTTAAGCCACGACGATTTGAGAGGGGGCGTAAACCGAATCTGAAATATTTGGGGACGTAAGCTGCATGCAGGACTGGGTCAGAGCTCAACATGCAGAAGTGGAACGAAGTGTTGCGAGTTTTACGTCAAAGTGTTGCGAGTTTTACGTCATATACATTCTGTTAATTATGCTCTGTTATTTGCATTCTGTTTTACTGCTATGTTATTTGCATTCTATTTTACATTTGTTAGTTGCAGTTTACCTTATGTTTCGGTTCATGGTGCTTGGCTTTGCTTATTTAAGCAGCCATCGTTTGTCTTTAAAAATCAATCAAGTATTTACATTCAAAAGTGTGGTACGTTCTCACCCGAAGAGGATAATTGTCTTAGTGTTAAATTCTCTGTGTTGGGACCTATCATTGGCCTCAGAGCCAGGTTTATAATGGGAACAAACAAGGAACGAATTGAACACTTGGAATTTGGACTTGGTACAGTTCAAGAAGGACTCCAGCGTATGGAGGAAGCTCTCAACCGAATCTCAACTATGTTGATCGTCAATCAAGAGAATCCCAACCATGGCAACCCACAGCGAGAAGGAAATGATGGGGGTCAACAGATCGTCTCCTCCAAGTCAGCAAAGTTGGAATTCCCTCGATTCTCAGGGGAGGACCCAACCGAATGGTTCAACCGTGTGGAACAATTCTTTGAATACCAGGGCACGACTGAACACCAAAAGGTTTCCATGGCTGCTTACCACCTTGAAGGGGAAGCCAACCAGTGGTGGCAGTGGCTTCGAAGGACGTTACAGGAAGAGGGACGTGTGATTTCGTGGGAGAGGTTCCAAGAGGAATTATGGGCTTGCTTCGGACCATCTGACTGTGAAGACTTTGACGAATCTCTCTCAAGAATCAGACAACTAGGGACATTGAGAGACTACCAGCGTGAGTTCGAGAAGCTCAGCAACAGGGTACGTGGATGGACACAGAAGGCATTGGTGGGGACGTTTATGGGCGGCTTAAAGATTGAAATTTCTGATGGAATTTGGTTGTTTAAGCCACAATCCCTCAAGGAGGCCATTAATTTAGCATGGATGAAAGACGAACAGCTTACACGACAGCGGCGATTCATGCGACCACCCCCTACGAGAGCTCCTCTAACTCTTCCACAACCCACTCGGGTAGGCCCTGCTATACCAGCTGCTCCAGTCCGACGTTTATCATGGGAGGAGATGCAGAGGAAACGAGCGCAAGGCCTCTACTTTAACTGCAATGAAAGATTTACGGCTGGGCATCGCTGCCAAAAACCACAGCTCTTACTTTTGGAGGGCTACGCAGGGGCTGGTAATGTGGTCTGTGAGGATGTCACTGATCAACAAACGGAAGAAATTGTTCAAGGAGATGTTACGGGAGAAGTGCAAGAACCGGAACTGGAGCCTGAAATTACCTTACATGCGTTGACTGGATGGACTGGACCAAGAACGATGCGTATGACACCAACTATGGGTTCTCACGAGGTGATGGTGTTGATCGACAGTGGATCCACGCACAATTTCATCAGTGCTCGTTTGGAAAATACGCTGCATCTACCAGTAGTACCGACGGAACCATTCGTTGTTCGAGTTGCTAACGGCGAACGGCTGAAATGTCAAGGACGATTTGACAAGGTATCATTGAATTTACAAGGCACTAAGCTTGATCTCACCCTTTTTTCTCTGCCCCTATCAGGTCTTGATTTAGTATTGGGCATCCAATGGTTGGAAATGTTGGGTTCCGTGGTTTGTAATTGGAAGCAACTAACCATGGACTTCATCTGGAATAACCAAGCCCGACGGTTGCAAGGACTGGACGAGCAGTCCATTCAAGAGGCTACATTAAAGGAACTTTCAAAAGATTTCCGAAAAGGCCAGACATTATTTGCAATATGTTTTCCTTTGGCTACAAAGGATGGCTTAAAGGGTGCAGTTCATGGCATTAATCATCCAGACATGCAGCGGGTAATACAGGAGTACACCGACTTGTTTCAAGACCCTTCATGCATTCCACCCATGCGCGAGATAGACCACTGCATTACACTAAAAGAGGGCACCGAACCAATTAATGTACACCCTTACAGATACACTCACTTCCAGAAAGAAGAAATCGAGAAACAGGTGCAGAAGATGCTGGATTCCGGACATATTCGTGCCAGCACCAGCCCATTTTCCTCACCAGTACTACTTGTAAAAAAGAAGGATGGTAGCTGGCGATTTTGCACAGACTACCGTGTGCTTAACAACATCACCATCAAAGATCGCTTTCCCATTCCAACAGTGGACGACATGTTGGATGAATTACACAGCACCGCATATTTTACAAAGCTGGATTTGCGAGCCGGATACCACCAAGTAAGGGTAAATCCTCCTAATATTCCTAAGACTGCTTTTCGCACTCATAATGGTCATTACGAATACCTCATAATGCCTTTTGGCCTCTGTAATGCACCCTCTACATTTCAGGCCATCATGAATTCAATATTTCAAACTCATCTTCAAAAGTTCATTTTGGTCTTTTTTTGACGATATTCTCATATATAGTTCCACTTGGGAGAAGCATGTGACACATGTTGCACAAACTCTGGAAATTTTGAGACAGCATAAATTTTTCGCTAAGGAAAGTAAGTGTGTTTTCGGTCAACAAGAATTAGAGTATTTGTAGCATATCATCACGCTGCAAGGGGTGAAGGTTGATGATAAAAAAATTGCAACCATGCTCGCATGGCCCCAACCTGCAAATATTTCTGAATTACGTGGGTTTTTAGGATTGACAGGTTACTACCGAAAGTTCGTCCAAAATTACGGCCTTATCGCTCGACCCCTCACCAACCTACTCAAGAAGGGGAGGTTCTGCTAGCATGAAGAGGCCGAAACAGCTTTCTCTGCTCTTAAGCGAGCGATGACTACCACTCCCACTTTGGCTATGCCTAACTTCAATGAATCCTTCACCATTGAGACCGATGCTTTTGGAGATGGGATTGGCATAGTTCTAACTCAGCAAGGCAAGCCCATTGCCTATATGAGTCGTGCACTTGGAGTTACAAAAAAATCATGGTCAACCTACGCCAAGGAGATGCTTGTAGTTGTGGAAGCCATATGCATGTGGCGACCTAATTTATTGGGAAGGAAATTCTATGTTCAAACCGACCAGCGCAGTTTGAAGTATTTTCTGGATCAACATGTATCGACGTCGGAGCAACAAAAATGGGTAGCCAAATTAATGGGCTACGACTACGAAATTATTTATCGACCGGGCCTCGAGAACTCAGTAGCAGATGCCCTTTCTCGCCAGTCAAATAGTCCAGTGCTGCATCATCTGCACATAGCCGCCGTTACCTAGTGGGACGAGATTAAAGCTGCTTATGGAGGGGATTCTTATATTCAGTCCGTAGAATAGGTGGCAAAGACTCAAGCCGAAGGTCCATATTCTCAGCACCAAGGACTTTGGTTATTTAAGGGAAGGGTGGTTATTCCTTCTTGTGAGACGTTGCGCACTAAACTGTTACACGAGGCACACAACACCAAAATTGGTGGTCACTCAGGTGTCTTACGAACATTCAAACAACTAGCTTAACAATTTTATTGGCCTAAAATGCACCAATCTATCCAGGAGTACGTCAAGCATTGTGAGGTATGCCAAAAAATTAAATCGGAGACGCTATCCCTGATGGGATTATTACAACCATTACCCATCCCCTGCCAAGTCTGGGATGATATTACTCTCGACTTCGTTGAAGGATTGCCAACCTCCCATGACAAGGATACAATCTTAGTAGTCGTTGACAGGTTAAGTAAGTTTGCACATTTCTTAACTCTGTCCCATCTGTTTACTGCTAAGAGCGTGGCTGAAAAATTTGTGGAAGGAGTTATCAAGTTGCATGGCCTTCTGAAATCGATTATTAGTGATCGGGATCCAATTTTCATCAGTCGATTTTGGTAAGAATTCTTTCGAATGTCAGGTACTCAATTGAAACTTAGCTCCGCCTATCATCTGCAAACCGATGGACAGACGGAAGTGGTCAATCGATGTGTTGAACAATATCTACGCTACTTTGTTCATCAATGGCGGCACAAGTGGAGCACTTATATTCCACGGGCTGAGCAATGGTATAATACGACGTTCCATGCACCTACAGGAATGACTCCGTTTCAGGCATTGTATGGTCGTTTATCTCCTCTCCTTCACAATTACCGTAACAGCGATTCTGCGGTACATGAAGTAGACCAGAATCTTGTAACCAGAGATGAGTTGCTGCGTCAACTAAAAACAAATTTGGAATCTTCCATTAATCATATGAAGCAGACAGCAGATAAAAGCAGGAGGGATGTGACTTTTGAAGTGGGTGAAATGGTGTTTCTCAAGTTACACCCGTATCGACAGCAATCGATTTTCAAACGTGCCCACCAGAAGCTTGCTAGTTGTTTTTACGGGCCATATCCAGTAGTACAAAAAATCGGAACGGTTGCTTACAAGCTTCAGCTGCCAGATGGAGCGCGAATTCATCCAGTCTTCCACGTCTCACTGCTCAAAAAATTCGTAGGAGATCTAGTGGTACCTTCTACGGAACTACCACCAGTAAACGATGAAGGCATAATCTTGCTGGAACCTCAACAGATTTTGGACACTCGCTGGGTCAAACGTGGAAACAAGTTTGAAGAAGAGAGTTTGGTTCAGTGGAAGCGTTTACCAGTGGAAGAAGCCACATGGGAAACAACTCAGTCGTTGGTTGAGCAATTTCCGCATATGGACCTTGAGGACAAGGTTCCGCTTGATGGGGGAGGGATTGTTAAGCCACGACGATCTGAGAGGGGGCGTAAACCGAATCCAAAATATTTGGGGACATAAGCTGCATGCAGGACTGGGTTAGAGCTCAACATGCAGAAGTGGAACGAAGTGTTGCGAGTTTTACGTCATCTACCGTTAATTATGCTCTATTATGACTTTTATGCTCTGTTATTTGCATTATGTTTTACATTTGTTAGTTGCAGTTTACCTTATGTTTCGGTTCATGGTGCTTGGCTTTGCTTATTTAAGCAGCCATCGTTTGTCTTTAAAAATCAATCAAGTATTTACATTCAAAAGTGTGGTACATTCTCACCCGAAGAGGATAATTGTCTTAGTGTTAAATTCTCTGTGTTGGGACCTATCAACCAATTTCGATTAGTATAATCCCGCTAAGAAATTATTCCATTGAACGTATTCCTCTGGATCCAGGAATGGCAACATGGACTAAATGTCCTGTCCAAGTCTTCAATGCCCTTTTGGCATTCCCTTGTCCAGAATCGAGATTGTTCCTTATCTATAGACAAACATAACACTTAAATTAATTTTCTGTAAGGAAAAAATAACTGTTCAATTTTCCCAGACATATTTGTCCTGTAATTGTAGCCCTGGAAAAGTATCATGGGCAACCCCTGCCCAGTGCCTTGTTATTACTGGGTTGAGATTTGTTGGTATTTTTTAATGAGTTCTGTTCGGTATAGTTATTTTTGCATATTCTTTACTTACTCTACTAATGTGATTGGTAAAAACAATTATTTCATATTAAAAAAATGTGAGGCAACCAATTCTGTTAATGAAGTACATAAGGAGTACAGAAAAATAACTATACATAAAATTTTTATTTTTTAATAAATTGTATTTGTTAATAAGATTTTTTAGTTGAGGAAGTTTTAAAAGAAATCATTGAAGTGCCGAACAATCTGATAAAAATCTTCAAGATTATTTTTAACGGGTTAGTAAAAACTCAGCTAGCCGTTTGTATCTCTTTAGTTTCTAGAATAGAAGCAAGATATCGCTGGCATGCATTAACGGCACATGATCTGATGGGAGGATCCGTAAAAACCAACATTTAGTTTTTTGAAGAAAAAAAGGCTTTAAGAAGTGGTACTGGGGTGTACAAAGTCGAGAGAAAAAAGTTGAAGCCATTTTTTCATCATTGTACCTATAGTGAGAAAAAAATAAGACAATACTTCGAGATTATTGAGAATTTTCCATACAAAACAGTAGAATTACTTTTAGAGGAGCTTTGGGCTCAATAACTCGTGCAAAGTTGATTTGAACTATACAACAATCAGTTGGACTGTTGTATCCTGAATGAGATAAGTCAAGAAAAGGTCTGCTGCACCGATTCAATTGAAACTTTAATCGCGGAGAGGGTTCGAATCTCCTTTAAAAGAGCGAGATTTTCGTGTCTCAATCAAAGCTGGTTTTGTTTGAATTTTTTATTTCATTGTAATTTTTTTATTATATTATTGTGTATTTCACTAAAAATTTTAAGGAGATTCAAATGGAGCTTACAAACAAAAAATCTACAGAAAATGTTGAAGATCTCAATAAACCCTTCCGTTTCAAGGGAGTCAATTTCAAGAGATGGAAGTGCAAGGTGCTCTTCTAACTAAGCCTTCTCAACGTCTCTTATGTTCTCACTGCAAAGAATCCACACAAGATGACTACCGAGAACATGACTTAAGCACTAGTCAAAACTCATGAAGAAAAGATTGAAAAATATACAAAATATAAGTATAACTGTCGATGTTACCTTTTAAATTATCTTGTGGATCAATTTTATGATTTCTACAATACTACTTACTCCTCTGCAAAAGAAATTTGGAAAGTTTTACAAAATAAATATGATACAAAAGAAGCTGGAGCAAAGAAATATGTGGCAAGTTGCTTCTTTTGATATCAAATGGTAAATGGAAAGTCCGTTGGAGAGCAAGCTCAAAATTTTCAAATGGTTGTAGCAGAAGTTCGAACCGAAGGCATCAAGATTGGAGACAATCTAAATGTTTGGGCGTCATTGACAAGCTACCACCTTTATAGAGGGAATTTCAAAAGTCGATGCGCCACAAACAAAAGGAGACATCTTTGTAGATCTAAATTACGCATATTTAGGTAGAAGAGAAAGCTAGAGGCCAAGATTTTTTTATGGTTCCAAATGGAAATGAGACTTCCATGACAAAGGTAAATTTAGTTTATGAATATGGTGGCTTGTCCAAAGGTCAAATTTCAAAAGATAATCATTTGAAGCTACAAAGAAAAAATTTTAAAAATTGAATAGACCTCACAAAAAGGTTTTTCCAACCAAAAGGATAAGAACCAATTATCTTCTTCAAAAAATCAAGCTTGTTTTGTCTATAGAAAAAGTGGATACTTTGCTTGAATTTGCAAATTTTGAAAGCGAGGAAATAATCCTCAAGTGAACGTAACTAAGGAACCATTTGTAGCAATGATTACAAACATTAACATGGTTCAATTTGTTGAAGGGTGGTGGGCAGATTCTGGTGCCAATAGGCATGTCTGTTACGATAAAGTTTGGTTCAAAAATTATACTCCATCTGAAGAACATAAAACTATAATGCTTGATGATTCAAGTAAAATCAAGGTTGTTGGGAGTGGTGAGGTTAAGTTGAAATTTACCTCTGGACGTATATTGATGCTCCAAGATGTGCTCTATATACCGTCTATGAGGAAGAATTTTATTTCGAGTTTTTTACTCAATAAATCGGGCTTCAAACAAACTATTGAATTTGATCAATATGTTATTACGAAAAAATGAGTTTTATGGGCAATAGCCATGTTTGTGATGGAATGTTTAAATTAGACGTTGAGAATAAAGCATTGAATACTTCTATTTATATGCTTTCTTCTTTAAATTTTTGGCATGCACGTTTATGTCATATCAATAGTAGATATATTGCTATCATGAGTTTTTAAGATTAATTCCCAAAGTGACAAAGGATTTTTAAGAATGTGAAGTTTGTAATTAAGCAAAAATTACAAAACGGCCTATAAAAGTGCTGAAGAAAATACCAAATTGTTAAATTTAATTCACACCGATCTTTGTGAATATGAAAGAATTTTAACTCATGGAGGAAATAGATATTTTATCACTTTTATTGATGATTTTTCAAAATACACATATGTTTATTTATTAAAAAATAAAAGTGATGCTTTTGAAAAGTTCAAATAATTCCTCCATGAAGTTGAAAATCAATTTGATAGAAAGATAAAAAGGTTTAGAAGTGATAGAGTCCGAGAGTATGATTCAAATGAGTTTAATTATTTTGTTCAATCATTGGAAATTATCTATGAAACTACTGCACCATACTCACCTACTTCTAATGGTGTGGCTAAAAGGAAAATAGAACGTTGATTGAATTAACGAATGTCATACTTATTAATTCAGGTGCTCCCTCAAGGTTTTGGGGTGAAGCAGTTTTGACTGTTTGTTATGTTTTAAATAGGGTGCCTTATAAAAATTAGAAAAACTATACATTTTGAATTATGGAAAGGATATAAGCAATGTTGGGATATTTTAAAGTTCAGTTCTGCTAGAGACAGTCCGCCTGTACAATCGGGAAGCAGTCGGCATGCCACTTCATCTTTTATATTAAAAAAATAAAAAATAAAAAGAAACGAGCATACTGTTTCAGCCTTTTCCTCTTTCTTCTCTCTCTTTCTTCTTTCTTCCATTTCCGTCCCTCATTCTTTTTCTCTCAGTTTTATTTTCTTAATTTCTGTGTTTTTGGTTTTGGTATCTTGATTCAGCTTTTCAATTCAGAACCCATACAGTTTTGCTTTCTTCTTCTCCCAGTTTTTTTTCTTAATCATCTCGAGCATGGCAGCCCAACAAAAGTTAAGTTATAAGAAAGAAATGTTCAAAAACAATGAAACGTTATTATCGCTACAATCCCACCTAGGGAGAGCTACAGAAAAGTAATAGAAACAAAATATTATTCATACGAAATCCATTCCATTTTCTCGCCCAACCCAGTACAAAGAAAGAACACTACTTTTGTTCTGAATTTTGCCCACACTTCATTGCTATACACATACTCAGATTATATACAAAAACAGAGTAAGCTAAGGAAAGTTACAACATATAATACTATGAGATTTACAAAACCGTTCCTTGATTCAAGCTTGCACAAAATCTGCCTAGAGTTGTTCTTGCAGAACAGGTTCTCCCGCATTGGTTTGGTGCTCTGGTTTTTTAGACAGCTTCCATCGAGCTTGCGTGGTGCTCTGGTCAGAAGTCGTCGTCGTGTTGTTCTCTCAAATTATCAAAGAGTTCCAAGAGATTATGTCTAACTCCTCCATTGTCAAAAACACACCAAAAGCATAATCAATATCCGAACAGTAACACAACGAGACACCAAATCCGGAGCTAATTGAGGTGAAATTGCATGTGCAAAATTAATATATAAAATTGTATAAGTCCTCAAATTAAAAATATATATATATTGCATGAGTTCTCAGAAATGCTTGCCTTCAAGTTATAGGGGAAGGGACGTGCCGTCTTCGACAGAGGCACTTCGAGGGATGGAGTCGTCATCTTCGACAGAGGGATGGAATCGCAAAGGGAGGGAATGAGGAAGGAAAAAACTCAAAGGGAGGGGCACGATAGTAAACGGTGAGGACCAGATTTCACATGCAGGGAAGGAGAAGGAGAACCAAAATTTGTAGACTTGAGAAAGAGAAACTAAGGAGGGAAACAAATTTCGCCCGCAGGGAAGGAGAACCACCATAGAGAAAGGGAAACAATTCACACGAAGGAAGGAGAACCACCATAAAATAAAAGAAGAAGAAGATGAATGAAGTAATCTTAGGTTTGGGCGAAGATGAAGGAAGAAGATGGAGAAGATGAGAGGGGAAACGAAAGTAGGAAGAAGATTTCGCACGATACGCACCGTTTCATTAAGGACACGTAGGACCCGACTGCTTGGTGACTACCCCTCCCGTTTGCAATTAGCATTTTTCTTTAAAGTTTGGGACTGTTTGGAATTTGTAAGGCTACGAGATTGTAAAATTTCCAAATTGGGTGTTAGAAGTCCCACTTGTGTCTTTCTTGGATATGCAAAAAATAGCACAACCTATAATTTTTTTTATAATGAAAATAAAATTATTTTTGAATCATGCAATGCAATTTTTCATGAAGAAAAATTTATTTTTAAATCCAAAAATAGTGGGGGTCAAGAATTTAGACAAAATATTTTCCTGAAGCTAGTTCTTCTATTCCTCTAGAAAATGAAGAAAATTTTGAATTAAAGAGTAAGAGCTAGAATTGAAAAAGATTTTGGTCCCGACTATTATATTTATAATATTAAGGAAAATCCAAATACTCTACAAAAAGTTTTAGCATTACCTGATTCTGTGTTTTGAAAAGAGGTTGTAAATGATGAGTGGATTCACTAATTTCTAATAAAACTTGAAAATTAGTTGAGTTGCCACTGGGTTGTAAAACTATAGGATGTAAATGAGTCCTTAGAAAAAAATTCATACCAGATGGAACCATTGAAAAATTCAAGGCTAGGCTTGTCTCAAAAGGTTTTAAACAAAAACTGACCTTGAATTTTTTGACACCTTTCCTCTGGTTACTAGAATAACATCCATTAAATTATTAATTGTCATTGCGGCAATCTATAATTTAAAAATTCATCAAATGGATGTTAAAAACAACTTTTTTGAATGGGAATTTAGATGAAAAAATTTATATAGATCAACCCGACAGCTTTGTAGAGCTTGGTCAAGAAAGCAAAGTGTGTAAGTTGACAAAATCTCTATATGGCTTAAAGTAGACCCCTAAATAGTGGCATGAAAAAATTGACTCTTGCATGATTGAGAATTGCTATAAGTCAAATGAAAGTGATATATGTATTTATCATAAATCTTGAAAAAATTCTCATGTTATTATTAGCCTATATGTTGATGATTTATTGATATTTGATTCTAATTTGCATGTCATAGATGAAACAAAAAACATGCATAGTAACTATTTTGATATGAAAGATCTTGATGAGGCTAATTTTATTTTGGGAATGAAAATACCAATACATGTGATGGTGTTTTTCTTGATCAATTACATTATGTAGAAAATTTATTAAAAAAATATAATTATGTTGAATGCAAGCATGTTGTTACTCCCTTTGATTTTAGTATTCATTTATTTTCTATTGAAAATGATGATGATGTGGTTAATCAAAAGGAATATGTTAGCATAATTGGAAGTTTACGTTATGCGACTAATTGTACTGGACCTGACATTGCTTATATAATAGGAGTACTTAGTAGATTTACTACCAAGCCTGAAAGAGACCATTGGTTTGCAATAGATCGGATAATGAAATATTTATCCGGAACAAAACATTATGGCTTGTTTTATAAAAAGTATCCTACTGTACTCGAAAGCTTTAGTGATGCCAATCAGAATACCTTGTTAGGTGATTCTTTCAACTAGTGGTTATATTTTTACCTTAGGTGGTGGTGCTATAAGTTGGAAGTCTAAAAAACAAACCATTATTGCTAACTCGAATATGGAAGCTGAGCTTATGACTTTGGCTTCAGCGAGTGAAGAAGCAAACTAGCTAAGAGATTTATTATATGAGATTCCCTTATGGGAAAAACTAGCTCCACCTATTTTAATTCATTGTGATAGTATTGATACAATTGGTAGAATACAAAACCGTTATTACAATGGTAAATCCAGACCATTAAGAAGAAAACACAGTACCGTGAGATCTTATTTGACTAATAGTGTTGTTAACATAGATTATGTTAAATCTTATAATAATCTTACAGATCCACTAACCAATGCCTTAACAAGAAAAATGGTCTGGAATACATTGACGAGAATGTAATTAAAACCTATAAATTCATGAGCCATGTATGAGGATACCCAACCTAGGGACCAGAGATACTGAGAACTGGATTCAATAGGAAAAACGAATCATATGATAGTCATAAGAAATGCACTATTTACTTTAATTGAGATTTTTCCAATCCTATGGTATAAGTGCATTCTTCCTGCAATGATTAAGAGGATGAGTTGTTTTTTAAATACTCTTAATGAAAATATGTAGCTCTTATGAGTAGGGTGTCAGAGTTACAGGAGCACCCATGACAAATTTCACCTATATGAGTGTGGGAGTGGGGCCGCTCTCTATGAAAATTAGGTTTATTCTCAACTACATTCATGAAACCGGGAATAGCACAAGGCCACAATGTGCTAGCTAATAAAGTTCATGTCAACACCTGGACTATTATGTGTGAGTAGTAATTTTTTATTTCCCTTTAAAAGTTATAGTTCAAGTCTGAGATTACTACTAACTCTAAAGTGAAAATTATTGTTTCATTAACTGATGATTCAATGCAGAGCATACATTTGTCATTAAAAAATTAGCATAATAATCTTTCTTTATCTGGAAATATCTCTCTTATTTATATATTTTTTTTATCGTTAAAACATTGTGGAGGAATGTTGGTATTTTTTGATAGATTGTATTTGTTAATAAGATTTTTTTTGTTGAGTAAGTTTTAAACGAAATCATTGAAGTACATACCAAAAAATCTGATAAAAATCTTCAAGATTGTTTTTAATGGGTTAGTAGAAACTCAGCTAGCCGTTTGTATCTCTTTAGTTTATAGAATCTAGGAGCAATATATGGCATGCATTAACGATACATAATCTGATGGTAGGATCTGCAAAAACCAACGTTTAGTTTTTGAAGGAAAAAAAAAGGCTTTAAGAAGCGGTACTCGGGTGTACAAAGTAGCTAGAGAGAAAAAAGTTGAAGCCATTTTTTCATCATTATTACCTGGTGAGAAAAAAAAAAGATAGTACTTTGAGATTAATCAGAAATTTTCAAATAAAATGGTGGTGCTATTTTTAGAGGAACTTTTGGGCTATATAACTTCTACAGAGTAGATTTGAACTACGACAATTAGTTGAATTGTTATATCCTAGATAAGTTAAATCAAGAGGAGATTTATTATACCGGTTTAATTAAAACTTTACCTACCACAAAGAGATTTAATGTTCTTAAAGAGCAAAATTTTCATACCTCAATTCAACTTCATTTCGTTTAAATTTTTATTTTATTATATTATTATATATTTAACTATCAAAATTTTTCACCGTTTATGGTCCGTGGGGGAGACCTGATATGGCCTACTTCTTTTGCACGATGATATATTTAAGGGGAAGTCGATTTCGACAACTGCGGGATTTCAATTTGCATTTCTCTTCATTTAAAGATGTGACATTTGATATTGATTATTAGAAACGATTTATTATGCTTTATTTATAGATTAATTATATAAGATGTTGAGTGGATAATATAAAATAATAATGACAAAATAATTTCTGCAATTCAAAATGAACAGCCTTCGTATCCTGGCATATTTTATGGAAAAAGAAAAAGAATTTTCTGGCACTTATCGCTCGCCAAGCTCACGGTCTTCTGGTCCGTTGTGTTCCTGGGCTTGATCTTTCTCTTCTTCTTCCGATCCCCCCATCTTCTTCACCTCTACACTCCGATCCTTTTTGCCGTTTTCTCAATACCTACAACTAAGGTCGCCTCGCCTGAGAAAAACCGAGTCTGCTCATCCATCCGAGTTTGCTCACATAAGTACGGCATGTCGGTGCTCATAACAGGAGCTGCTTAGGTTCTTTAGAACGCGTGTATCCACTGCTCTCAAGCGCCGCGAAGGAGGAGACATCAACGATTCAACACTACTAAGATTTTCGAAGCCGACCATTGCATTTACCCATGTGATGCATTTGGCTGCTCAAGCAGGAGTGAGGTCTGCCATGGAAAAGCCTTGGCTTGTAACATTGCTGGTATTGTTAAATCTTTTAGAGTTTTGTAAATCCGCCAATCCACAACCCGCATGCAATTGTGTGGGCATCTTCCAGTTTAGTTTATGGACTTAATTACTAAGGTACCTTTTTTGGAAAGGGTAATTGTTAAAAGTATTTGTTAATTTCCAAACCGAACCAAACCGTCACCATATATGCATTTCCATTCCCGTTTCCTAGTGAAAAAGTGCGAGTCACAACGGTTGGTTGACAGTTATGACCGTTCGTCAGTTCAGAATTTCAAATGTCATGTCAACTATTGCAACCGCTAAATCTATATAAAATAAAAAACAGAAGATCCCGCAAGAACGTCTTACAAATCACTCTTTTCCATAATTCCAAATTTCCTTGCAATCTTCATTGTCTCTTCTTTACCTTTGCTATTCACAAAGCTCGTTAATTCAGCAATGGAACCCAACACTGAAGCCATTGGAATCAAAATCTACACTACTACTGCACCAGAAGAACCTACCCAAATCGCTTCCTCCCCACAGGCCGCTCCTCAAGTTGGGAAGAAAAGGGGAGCAGTTGCCAAGGGAGTGCAGAAAACCATATCCAAAACTTCAATGCTCGTTAACTTCCTTCCAACCGGAACCCTTCTCACTTTTGAGATGGTCCTCCCCTCCGTTTCCGGCAACGGCCAGTGCACGCCTGTTAGCACCCAAATGATCAATGCCCTTCTTGGCCTCTGCACCCTCTCCTGCTTCTTCTTTCACTTTACCGATAGTTTTCGAGGTCCCGATGGGAAAGTCTACTACGGGTTCGTGACCCCGAAAGGTTTGGCGGTGTTCAAGGCCGGGCTTGGCGTCGAAGTTCCAAAGGACGATAAGTACAGAGTTGGGTTATCGGATTTCGTCCATGCAATCATGTCGGTGTTGGTTTTCGTGGCGATTGCTTTCTCGGATCATCGAGTCACGGATTGTCTTTTTCCTGGGCATGCTAAGGATATGGATGAAGTAATGGAGGGTTTCCCTCTAATGGTTGGGATTATCTGCAGTGCCCTTTTCTTGGTGTTTCCAAATACTCGATTTGGCGTCGGCTGCATGGCTTCCTGATTCTTATAATTACTGCATGGGTTTAATCTGCTGCGACGGATATAATTGTTTGTTTTTGTTCTGGATCCCTAGTACATATGTATATATGTTCTTGTATCAACTTTTGTAGACTCCACAGTATTAGCAAATTAATTAATCAGGATTTGTGTAATCTTTTTGTTTTTCTCTTGTTACTCATGATATCTGAAACATTGCGATCTCTTGTACTAATGAAATTTCAGTGTTTTTTTTTCTTTTTTTCCAAATATGGGAAGAGCAATTTGAATTTAACTAAATATTATTCTAGACTCTGAGTTAAATACACAACCATATATCTAAAAGTCTTAGAAATGTTAGATACTAACTTAGTTAAGCCTTTAACGCTCACAATCATAACCCTTAGGACTGTTGGCGGCTTCACTCATCTATCAATATTTAAATACTTAACACCATGCCTATACATAGTATTAAAGCATTTTAATTCAACTTATGATTTTAAATCATGGGACTGAATGGTATAACCTATTTCTTTTCACATAATGTATTAGGATTTGTGGAAACATATAATATCTTTTGCTTTAAATAAAAAATGGAACGTGTCTAAAAAAATGGAACTTCATTAATTCCTTACATAATAATGATCTATAATTCAAGGATTCCTTTTAAAAATAAATTCATACTTAGGGCTTAAAAACTTTTTATATTGAATATACCTGATACTTAAAAAAAATATATATTTATTATGGGAGAATGAGAGAATGTGAAATTGAGATAATGAATAGCATTACTTTTTTCGAAATGATATAAATTATTAGACTTGCCCTTTATACTTCAGGATCATTTGGCACGTACGTGAGACTTACTTCGTATGTACAAAAGTGTTACAAGAGTGTTTTTAAAGGATAATGATATACCATCAACTATATTACAACTTAACTATTATTATATATTACTTTAATTCAAAATTTTTGTACTTTTTTTTTTTTTTTTTGAGAGGAAGACAATGAATTTATTAATGATAACATTGGCAATCAGCCATTACAAGATCTGAAATCACATGAGGAACACAATCAATATCAAGTTTTTCTTCATTTAACAAAAGTGCTTCCTTTGCAAGTGCGTGTGCAACTTGGTTTGCTGTCCTTTTCACATGGTGTAGACTCCAAGTAGTGCTATGCAGCAGTTGCTTAATGTCTGCAATAATGGGATTATGAAGATACACCTCACCCCCCTGATTTTGAACAGCTTGCACAACATGTAAAGAATCACCTTCAAACATGCAATGTGGAACCCCAAGTTCAGAACACAACTTCACTGCCTCAAACAAACCCCTTGCTTCAGCATAATCAGCATTGGAACAAAAAGGTACAGGTTTCATCAAACTCATCAGCACCTCTCCTTCATTGTCTCGAAGCACAATACCAATGCCAATCCTATTGGTAGCTCGTTGAACTGCAATGTCCCAGTTGAATTTAATGAAACCAAGAGGTGGTAATTCCCAATGGACTACATGAGGGGTTACTATATTCGATTTGTAGACCATAGCCTGTGTAGCTTGCTGATATAAGTTGCACTCAGTAACAGCCTGATCAAATAACTTTGTAGGGTGTGTAAATTGCTTCTCATAGAGGAAAGCATTCCTTCTGTGCCACAATGATCTAGCTATATAAGCAAAGCAAGCCAACTCCTTGCTATTCAATCTGTTAACCATCTGTTGAAAGGTCTTTATGAGTGAGTGGCATCTTCTGCAGTTTCTTAGCACCCAACTTCCAAACATCCATTGCAGCAGGGCAGGACCACAGAACATGTCCAGAAGACTCAGGTTCCAGCTTACAAATTGGACATAAATCATCATCAACCACCTTCCTCTTGCAGAGATTTTGTTTTGTTGGTAGAGATTCAGAACAGGCCCTCCACATAAAAGTTTTCACTGAGTTGGCAATTTGTAGCTCCCATAATTTTTGCCAACATGGCCTATATACTGTTCCAGTGGAGGTCTCACCAGTACACCCCCTCAGTGTCTCCATATATAGGTGATATGCACTTTTTACAGAAAATTGACCATTAGAAGTACCTTTCCAAATCAACTTGTCAGGATTTCCCAGCATGCTAATTGGGATCTGCAAGATGGTAGCAGCATCAGCCTCAGTAAAAATAGTTTTAAGCAACTGAACATTCCACCATGCTGATTGGTTATCAATAAGTTCCTCAACCAAAGCATTAGGCCTCAACAATTGCACTGGTGTTTGAATCTGACCTGACCCACCCCTTGGGAGCCATCTGTCATGCCAGACATGGATCTGCTTGCCATCACCCACTCGCCAAATAAGACCATCTTTGAGAAGTTTTGTAGCCTGCCATATGCTTCTCCATACATATGATGGTCTGGAACCCAGATTGGCTTGTAACACAGTAGTGTTAGGAAAATACTTGGCCCTGAAAATTCGGCTAGGGAGGGAGTTGGGTGCTATTAATAATCTCCATGCTTGTTTGGCTAGTAAAGCCATATTGAATCCAGTAAGATCCCTAAAGCCACACCCACCTTGTTGCTTGTTTGTGCACATAACCCGCCAAGACTTCCAATGCATTTTTTTATGGTCATCCATACCACTCCACCAAAAATCAGAAATTAAGGAGTTCAGTTTGTGGCATAGTGTTTTGGGCAGTAGAAATACACTCATACTGTATGTTGGGACTGATTGGAGTACTGCCTTGATAAGAACCTCCCTTCCAGCTTGAGAGAGTAATTTATTCTTCCAATTGCCAAGCTTGCATTGCACTTTACCCACAATTGACTGAAATGCAGGTATCCTAGTTTTACCCACCAAACTAGGAAGACCTAAGTATTTCTCCATATTAGAAGAGTCATGTAATCCAGCAATCTCTTTGATATAGGCCCTTGTAGAAAATTTAGTGTTTCTACTGAAAAATAGAGAAGTCTTATCCCTATTTAACTGCTGACCTGAGGCCTGTTCATAGAGACTAAGGATGTGATTCAGCCTACCCCATTCCTCCATATTGGCTTGACAAAACATCAAACTGTCATCCGCAAAGAATAAATGATTCATGGTCAGTTCACCTCTTATAATAGGTACACCAGAGATTAAACCCTGCCTTTCAGCAGCAAATAGTTGAGTGCTCAAAGCTTCAGCACATAGAATGAATAGGTATGGTGATAGTGGGCAACCTTGCCTTAAACCTCTTGAGGGTCTAAAAATCTGTTGGGGGGAGCCATTTACTAAAACAGAAAAACTGGAGGTTGAAACACATGCCATGAGCAATTGAATCCACCTCTGAGCAAAGCCAAGTTTCAGGAGGACAGCTTGTAAAAAACCCCATTCCACACGATCATACGCCTTACTCATGTCAAGCTTCAATGCCATATAACCCTTTTTCCCATACATCTTTCTATTCATGGTGTGGAGGGTTTCATAAGCTGCCAAGATGTTGTCTGAGATGAGACGACCAGGAACAAAAGCACATTGAGTTGGGGATATTAAGCTTGGCAAGATACCTTTCAATCTATTAGCTAAAACTTTGGCAATCAACTTGTAAATCACATTACAAAGGCTAATAGGACGGAAATCAGATATAAGCTGAGGGCTATGCTTCTTAGGGATCATGACAAGGTATGTAAAATTGATCTCAGCAATATCTTGCTGATCATTCAAAAAGGATAACACCACCTGACACACCTCCTCCTTCACAATTGGCCAATGATCTTGGAGAAAGCAGGCACCATAACCATCAGGACCTGGAGCTTTATAAGGTCCTATTTGAAAGAGGGCTGTTTCAACCTCAGCTTCAGTAAATTGCTGAATTAAATTAGCATTCATCTCTTCAGAAACTTTTGCTGTTAAAGGAGCCAAACAATTAGCAATGTTAGAAGGGTTAGATGAAGTAAAAAGAGACTGATAATAGCTAGTAAAAGCTTGACCAATCTCCTCTGACTTGGTATACAAAGTTCCACACTCATCAGAAATTTTCACAATGTGGTTCCTCTTCTTCCTCTGTGTAGCACAGGAGTGAAAGTATCTTGAGTTCCTATCCCCCTTCTGCAGCCAATGCTCTTTGGCTCGTTGTTGCCATTTGACATGAATTCTTTCCAATAAATCATTGATCTCACCCTGCAGATGGTGTATCTCTCCAACAGAAGTAGCAGGCATAGACTGCTGTAGGAATTGCAGCCTTTGTAACTTGGATTGTAAATAGGAGTCAGAGAGAGGTGCCTTGCCTTTACTCCACTTTTGCAAATTAGACATACCCCATTTTAATTTGTGCTTGAGTGAGGAAAAAGAAATTTGAGAAGTCGATGAACCTAGCCAAAACCTTCGAACCACCTCACCACAATCTGCATAAGAGGACCAGGTTGCTTCATACCTGGCAATTCTAGTAGACACCATTTTCTGCTGTAACCATGGCAGGATGGTAATCAGAATGGGGCAGTGGTCTGATGAAATTGTTGTTAATACATGAATATTCTCATCTCCAAAATAATCACACCAGTTCTTAGAAGCCACAGCCCTGTCCAACTTTTCTGTTGTAAAACCAGTTGCCACACGGTTATTGGACCAAGTGAAGAACCCAGCCCCAAACTCTAAGTCACACAAACCACAGTCCTGCAAGGTTTGGTGAAACAACTGCATCTGACTCCATGGCCTCACAGCACCACCCTGCTTCTCACTAGTGTACAAAATTTCATTAAAATCTCCAATGCAAAGCCACTTGTCTGGATTCAAGTCTTTCAAGGATCTTAAAACATTATAGCCTATCCCACGCAACTCAGTCACAGGATGGCCATAAAAACAAGTTAACATCCACTGAACATGCAGATCAGACATAACCCAAGCATTAATATGCCTTTGAGAAAAGGACTGAATAGAAATAGACAAATCCTCTCTCCAATAAAGTGCCAAACCACCACCGTGTCCAATACCATCCACAACAAATAAATTTTGAAAGCCAAATTTAAACTTCAACATTTCCAATTTAGACTTCATCACCTTAGTTTCCATAAGAAAAACAACAGTAGGCTTGTTAGTCTTGATCAAACGATCAAGATCACGAACTGTTCGAGGGTTGCCAATCCCTCGACAGTTCCAACTTAGGAGTTTCATAACTCCCGGCGGGGCTGTAACACAGCCTCCACCAATAGCTTGGCACTCTGACTTTGTGCTCTAGTTTTCCTAAGAGTTTTGAGAGGAAAAGTAGGGTTAAAGTCAGAACCTTTGGAATTGGACTTCCTCTTACGACCATCTCTGAGAAGTGAAGAAGGAGGAGCATGCAACCTGCCACCCTGCCTTATCTGTCTTTTCCACTTCAGCAAGAAGTTACCACTGATAGCATTAGAGTTTTTTGGGCCATTCCTCCTAGAATCCTTCAGATTGAGAGAAGAAGCAGAAAACTGCAACCCTACCTTGTGTGTAGACATAGCAACATCCTCGATATTCTTGGACTGCTCCATTAAAGGGTTCGAAGATTGGTGTTCCACAGATTTGGCAATTAAAGCCGTTGTAAGAGGTAGACCTGTGGAAACAGGACACGTGGTTGGCTCGAGTTGTTCAGCCAATCGGAGTGGGCCATCATCAGGAAGACCATGTAACTGCCCAAAGCAGTTATCCTTGTCAAAAGAACCAACAGAAACCGTCATCCCGCCAACCTTGGAAGAAGAACAAGATCCCTTGGAAATAGCAGGAACAAACTGGCTCAAACCGAGAACAGGAGCAGAAGGGGATGCTCTTAGCCAACTCCCATAGGGCAATTCCAAGATATCCTTGTCCAATCCATTACCAGACTTCTGAGAACATCCACTCGTACCATGTGAAAGAAGACCACAATGAAAACAGAACCGGGGAAGCCTTTCATATTTGAACTGAATGAATAAACGCTGCCCATCAACATTAAGCATTTTCCCACGAATTAAAGGCTTGGTAAGATCCACTTCAACAAGCATACGTAGAAAACGACCCCAACTAGTGCCTCGATCATTAGCCTCAACATGAAAAACTGTATCAATTGCACGGCCCAGTTGCAAACCAATATCAGTGTTCATGCAGCCAAATGGCAAGTTATGCACTTGCACCCACATATACGACTGCGTGAACACCATAGTAGTTGGTGGAGAGAGGCCATCAAAATACTTTAAACAAAGAAGGCTTTGATCAAAGGACCATGGTTGCCCATCCCAGACCTTCTCTAATGCACCCACATTGGCATATTCAAACAAAAACATATTCAACCCAACTTCAATTACATTAATGGTAGTGTCCAATCTCCAAATCTTCACCATCGTGTTCTTGAAAGCTACCCGATTAATCCTCCTGTTAGTTAGGACTTTCCCAATAAGATAGAATCGACCCCTCTCCAATGTTGCATGGAGATCAGTCGTCCTCACTACGACATCCGTAGCCTCCTCCTCGGTTAAGGATAAACGATCACATAAATCCGCAATGTCCTCAGCCATCAGTGACTAGAGAGTTTAACCAAGATCTTACAAATGATCAAGACAACAAATGAATGATGCATGCAGACAAACAACTAAAAAATGAAGAAACAGACCTTCACTGAATCAGGAAGGACAAAACTTTCGTCTCACACGAGAGAGAAAGATGATGCTTAATAACTGTTTCAGGAATCGCCGGAGCGGATATCAAGAAAACGCAACTTGCCTTCAAAAAAATTTTTGTACTTGCAGCAGTTCAAATTAAGTAAATAAAATATTAAATTTTTTATATTTAGTTGTAAAAAAATTGTAGTATAGTTATTCTTATATATCATTTTCCGTTTTTAAATGCTGATGTGTCATTTACTAGCATATTGTAGTTTGTTTGTTTATCTGTCTGTTTTATTTTTTGAATTATATTTTGGTTTGTTTTTATTATCGAGAAAAGGCAACACAAAAATAATAAAATGTGAAACTCATTCTAAAAGGCTGGGTCATGGATAGGACTACAAATGAACAGAACAACTCAGAAACAATTCGAACTCAGCTCGTGTATGCTCGATTCGAACTTGGTTAATCTAATAAATAAAATGTTTGTAAATACTAATATATGTTCAAATATTAAATAAGCAAAATTCGTATAAACTTGACTTGACTCGGTTTAAACTCGTAAACAATATTTATATAAGCTCAACTTAACTCGTTTTAAACTTCATAATATGTGTTATACTTATAATTACATGGTATTTATATATTTTTTATATACTTAATTATATATTATTAACGTTTTTATAATTTATGCTATTTTATCTATTTAGTATGTTCTCAAAGTGTGTTTAGGATAATTTATATAATAATATATGATGCAACTGAATTTTTAATTTATTATATTATCTAAATATCTTAAACAGTTAAGTTTATTACATTTTTCTGATGTATTATTATTTTTAATTATAACCATAAGTTAATATACTTTTATAAGAAGTTATAAGCATAAGAATTTTTTAATCAAAACTATTTGGTTAAATAGTTAAATGGTTAGTGATTTTTTTGTTAAATTTTAAATTTTTTTTATTAATCAAAAGATAAGATTTTAAATTTTTTTTAAAAAAAATCAAGTTCGAGTTGCTCGAATTCAAGTCATTTGTTTATTTTTAATTGAACTCGAGCCAAATTTGAACAATATTAATAATTAACAAGCCAAATTCGAACAAAAATATTCGTCGATTCAAGTTTTATTGAGTTGAACGAGTAAACTTGCTAATCGAGCTTATGTACGCTTGTTCGAATTCAACTTGATTCTATTCCGTTTGCAAGTCTAATCATGGACGGTCTATACCAGGCGAGTTAGCAATTTGAGACCCCGTAAACTCCTTCCAAAATTTAGAGATCATTTCGGATAAAACGTGTCGGCACCTAGAATACAGACAACAAATTTTAAGGTTGACACAGTTTTCAAGCCCAGTGAAAACTCTAGGCTTGCAAACTATTTCCTGGCTCAAACATTGAAGATTTACTAAAACCGTTTCCTGGCTCTTTGCTGAAGAACCAGTTTAACTCTCTTTGGTTGATTCAAATCATTCTTGTTCTATTACTCATCTCATGGATTTGTCAGGCAGGCTGGCAAAACTAATTACACAAGCATGTCCCTGTATGAAGTGAGATACAATGATTGAAATAGAAGGAACTGTGAGTGGATTCGTACAAAAATGGGATCAACATTACAGCGAAGTAATACTTATGATCCTAAAACTGAGTGGAATCTGTACAAGGCGCTCTCTCTCTACACATAATAAAGATCCTCTGGTTCATGCGAAATGCGCATCTCTACAAACTCTAGACTCGAGTATTTCTAGTTTACAGCCATGGTAACGCCCCTCCTACCCTCCTCCCCACCCACCCAAAGCAAAGAATGGATAAATAATTTTCTTCTTTCTTACCCTCCGGGATCTGTTGAATCTCCATAAAATCTCTCTACGGTTATTGTCTCTGGCATCAACTAATGATGCTCATCGATCACCACAGCACCTAGCACCATTTCCTTCCTGAATTTTTTGCCACAAACAGAGCATCTCCCTGGGACCTTGGTAATGCGCCACAACATAACCATCTTTGCACCCCTCATTATGGATCCTCTCGTCATTCTCATACCGAACTTTCAAAATGTCCTTCATCTCTGCAATCCAGATGCCCATTGCCACATCCTCTAGCTTGAACATCTGTGACGTCACATTCGTTTTGATCAGATTGTGAACAGATGTTAAAATTACATGTCACGTAAACAACTGGTGAGTCCAGTTTTAAAAAACTCCCCACCTGAAAAAGGTGCTACAAAATGGTAGATTATCTTTACCATACCTTTAAATTTCCTTTTTGGTATCTCCAATAGATTTCTTTTGCAATGTCATGTGACACCACATAACCAGGACCGTGCGCCCAAGCAGGATACCTCTCTTCAGGCCATTCCTTCAGATGTGTAGACAATGGAAATAGACAGAAATGAGAAGCAAGAGGCTGACATCCAAACAATGTATATACTTCTAAAATCCCAAGTAAATTAAACTTAATCCCTATTTTTAAGCCTTTTAAAATAAAGGCCAGCCAAGAGAAATCTGATTATTTAGTAAAGTTGGTAAATAATTGCAGAAAAATATGATTGGTAAATTGTTCACATCAAGGAAGTGGAGTTATGATGCTAACTCGCACACAAAAGATATATAATGCTAATTGTTTCCCTCCCCCCTAACCAAGTGTGTAGCAAGCTTACATGGTACCAATGCTCTTACTTTTCTTTATTACCGATGTGCTTATAATAAGAAAATTTCTAGAATGCCAAGAAGTTCTACACACCCAGCAAGATCAAATAGCAAAGATGAGAAGTAAATTACTAAAGCAAACATGAGCTTTTCAGACTTAAGATTTACCTCAGGACTGATATACCACTTGCTTTCAGGATTGCGATGTGGTCGGGAATCCGAGTTTATGAGCCCATAAAGCAACCCTTGAGTCACATTGATCCTATTTAGAGAAGCCAGCACTTCATCTACACGTACAAATGCATCATCATCTGTCTTCATGACAAATTTTGCTGAAACAACCTCGGTCTGTTGAAGAGATGAGGTCAAAATGAGGTAAAAATAAGATTATCCTTTCTTAAGAAAAGACAGACTTTACCCCAAAGACGCAGATTGCTAAAGTTTTCCATGTGATGAGGCTGTAGTAGTCAACAAAAGGCATCAACTGAACATCTCCATATGTCCGTGCCTCATCCCATAGTTCCTCATTCACTATTTGGTTTTTATGCTGCAACCCAAGTCAAACTTAATTAAAATTCAGCAATAGGAAGGTTAGAAACTTATTTTTCTGTAAAAGGATCAGGAGGAAGGGACACACAGAGAGAGAGAGAGAGAGAGAGAGAGAGAGGCAACGAGAAGCTACAATTTTCATTGCAACATGCAACAATGGCAATTTAACACTGCCCAAGGATAGTAACAACACATTGGAATCGAGCTTGTAGACCTTTATGAAGCACCTAACATGTTTCGGCACTAAGCATTATGAGCAACCTGTTATATGCATGCCGTTTTACCCAAATATCAAGATCTATTCATAGAAGAACCATCCTTCACATAAGAGATCATTTTTTGAAGCAATCACCAAGCTCTTTCAGGCAGAAGACTTGTCACACTGAAAATGTTGTACTGATCATAAAAGTAAGTTCAGATGTGAAGCTCACCAAACCAACAAAAAATCGCACGGCAGCTGCCCCTGACCGCACTGCAGGATACTGCATCCACGTCCTTCGAACAGCCATCCTACGCTTAAAATTGTTTGCAGTAGAGAAAACCCCAATGAAGAGATCCAATGGTCTTTGTGGAGAGAGAGGAGCTGATTTGAGTGCTTCTAAATCAACCACATGCTCAGAATCCTCTGATGTAGGTAAACCGCTGGCGAGGACAGAAATTAACTTCAGGTCTCCAGAAATTGGTATTTCACTTACAAGCCATGGCTCCAATGTCTGGAAAGATAACCGGCCAAGACAGCAAGTAAATTAAAAGAAACATGCATCTATCCACATCCAAAATGCAACTGGAGCAAGTATGTAATGAAGAAAATACGACAGGAGAGGAGAAGAAGAAGAAGATTACTTCTCGGACAGCAAAAGATGTTATGTGCTTCCCATCAACAGTCATCTGGATCCCCTCTGATCCCACTCTAAGTGTTGCAACAAATGGATAATTTTGCTTGAAAGGGAAGTATTTTGTGGTCTTAGATCCTTCTTGCACAGTTGAAGACTGTCTTGAAGTATTAGAATGCCGGCTAGCCATGAGGAGCTTGTTATCATCTTTCCCTATCATCTTGTTGCACTGATCCAAATCATCCACTGGCATAACAAGCTAATAGAGTTTAGCGTACAATGAAAAATACTAATAACGTAAAATGTTAAATACTCCTCATGCAAGTAAAATGGAAACAAAAGGTAGAGCATTCAGAAATGATTGCAGACTATAACATTCTAGGAAAACTACACACACAAGCATTGCTATAACTGAAGCTGAATAAAAGGTATAGATTGCCATAGTGAGCTGAATCATTTTATACAACACTATGATGAAAAGAACATCACTGGACTAAAAGAAAAACAGATCAAGTCATTGTTAACAGGTTGAATTTCCATTTGTTGAAAACAAGTTAAACAAGAAATCTAATTTTTGAAGATATAGCTATTATATCAATGGTTTTATGAATAAAACCCTATAAAAAAAATATTAAATCAAAGTTGCATTCAATAAGTGGAACAATTCGACAGGTATCTGTACCTTTCCTTATTTTTTCAGGGGCAGGGGATGGACAACGCTCCTCTTCACCCCAATCATGAGCTACAGCCCAGGTGTTTTGGACAATTACTGGGTCCTCGGTTATCTTATCACCATGAAGCCTTACATTGTAATGCAAGATGATGGGTGGATCAGGCTCCCCTGGAAGTGATTCCCCAGTTAAGTCAATACGGAAATTACCAAGAAGACCATTTGGAATTCCTATGATTGTAATGGCAGAACCCTGAGTCAGGCCACAAGGAACCCTCAAATTATAACTTTGGTTATCAAGCTCTGCAGCCTTCATTTTATTAAGAAAATGAGGACACTGCTTCTCTTTTGCTCTCCCATGTGAACTTTCATTTGCATATTGGAGTCTTTGCCCTTCAACTGAATCTATAAGGCTGTTCCATGCACGTCCAGCTTCCTTGATAGCATCTAGTGCATTTGGTAAACCCTGAACATGATTAATCAAGTGCTTCAAATGGTTCCATGTCTGCAGAGTTTTTTGATCTTCACTGGAGATGTTCCTTTGAACAAGGAGACTTAGGACTATGGTATCAGCAGAAACAACTATAGAAGCATTCTCTGGATTTTGAACAGCGGGTGGAGCTCCAGCATTCAGCCACTCAAGAGGATTAGTGGCATTGGGGGAGAATGGACTTGGAAAATAACTGTCCCCAATAGGATTTTTCATGACTCCATATCTCATGATCAGCAACATAAACATCGATGCAAACAAAACACCACCCAACCATTTTTTCATTCTGCTGATCACCAATGCATCAACGGCTTTGAACCTGATTTCCATGGTAATGGAGCATAAAAAAACCTAAGGGCCAGCAGTTTATGATCACAATAATGTGCATCAAGAAATAAACCGTGCTCTGAACACAAATAGGCAACAAAGAAACCTCATCATAAAATGCATAAGCATAAGGATTTTCACTTCTTAGAAGTAAATGCCTCAGATCTTTTCATTCTGTGTCTGTTGTCATCTGGCACCAACTGCCAGGTTATGTATTCTTCTGGCCTGACAATTGATTGCTCAAGTTCTCTAAAGTCTCTCAAATCCACTTCAGAAGTTACTGATAAAGCATCTGACATGAGACACTCACATGTACCTACATTGAAAACAATCAGCCAGCAAAATATGAGTTCATGAACAAAACTAAATAATCAAAATACATATACATCTGTGCATTAAACCATGTGAAGAGTATGTTGGAGATAAGAGAGTAGTAAGTTTGGTAGAAGAGTATGTTGGAGAATTTCTGGTGGCTTGTTCTTTCAAGAATGTGGATGATGGTTTTGGGTGGGGTTTTGCTGGTGTATATGCGCCCAATGTTGATACTGATACAAGATTTCTATGGGACAAGATTGCTGGTTTGTGTAGTTGGTGGGAGGGCCCATGGTGCATTGGTGGTGATTTTAGCATCACTCGTTTTCCAAGTGAACGGTCGGGGAATTCTCGTATTTGTCCGGCCATGGCTGATTTTTCTCATTGAATTTTTTAACTGAGCTTGGTTGATTTGCCTTTGGCAAGGGGTGATTTCACTTGGTTGAACGGGAGGGCATGGTCTAGGTTGGACAGATTCCTTGTCTCTTCTTCTTGGGAGGAGCATTTCCCTGACTTATGAAAAAAACGCCTTCCAAGATTAAGTTCTGATCACTTCCCTATTTTATTGGACTGTGGGGGTATCCATGAGGGGTGGAGATATTTTAAATTTGAGAACATGTGGTTAAAAGTTGATGGGATTGTAGATAAGGTGAGAGTGTGGTGGTCCTCTTATAAGTTGTCGGGTACACCCAGCTTTGTATTAGCTGGTAAATTTAAAGCTTTGAAGAAAGATCTGAAGAAATGGAATGAGGAAGTTCTTGGGAACATTGCTGATTAGAAAAAGTCTCTTTTTGAGGAGCCTCTTTGTTTTGATGAAAAGGAGGCTGTTTGGGATCTTTCGGTTGATGAGAAGGAAAGGAAATTTGGTGTTGCTGCTGAGTTGGAAAAAAATTACCCTTATGGAGGAGATTTCCTGGCAACAAAAGTCCTGGGCTCTGTGGTTGAAGGAAGGAGATAAGTGCACCAAATTCTTTCATAGAGTTTCCAGCTCTCATCGAAGGAATAATGCTATTGAGGCGCTTCACTCGGATAGTAGAATTCTTTTGGATCAATAGGATATCAAGGATCATATTGTTCGTTTTTATGAAAAGCTCCTTAAAAAGCAATATTCTTGGTGACCTAAGGTTGATGGGCTGCATTTTGATTCGATTGACCAGACTAGTGCAGTTTGGTTGGAGAGAAGTTTGAAGAAGAGGAGGTGCTTAACGTGATAAGAGGAATGGACAAAGATAAAGCACCGGGACCAAATAGCTTTTTCATGGCATTTTTTCCGGCTTGTTGGGACATCATTAGGGAAAACGTTATGACGGTTTTTCTTGAATTTCACTCTTTTATGAAATTTGAGAAAAGTCTTAATTCTACGTTCATTGCGCTTATACCTAAAAAGGTTGGGTCCGTGGAGGTGAAGGATTTTCGTCCCATCAATTGTCAATGGTCTGTACAAGATCATCTCGAAAATGCTTGCTAACAGGTTGAGTGTGGTTATGGGGAAGATCATCATGAAGTCCCAAAACATCTTCGTAAAGGGAAGGCAAATACTTAATTCCATTCTCATTGCTAATAAATGCTTGTAAAGTAGAATAAGAATTGGCGTTCCAAGCATTCTTCGTAAACTTGATATGGAGAAGGTTTTTGACCACGTAATTGAGACTTTTTGATATATATTCTTGGTAGGTATGGTTTTTGAGGAAACGAAGAGTGATCATCGCAGATTGGTGTTGCATGTGTAGGAATGGGGGTGAATAGGTGGACCATCTTTTACTACATTATGACATGGCTAGAGGGTTATGAAACGAGGTATTTAGTAGACTAGACTTGGGTTGGGTTATGCCCGAGACAGTAATGGCGGTTTTGGCTAGCTGGACAGATTTAAGAGGCAATCAACAGATCAAGGTTTTATGGAAGATTATTCCTATATGCATCATGTGGTGCGTGTGGCAGGAACGAAATGATCGGACTTTCGAGGACAAATAGAGATCGAGGGAGGAACTTATAGCTTTCTTTTTTAGAACTCTTTGTACTTGGGCCACAGCCATTATTTTTAATGGCCAAGATTTCCATGATTTCCTTGTATCTATGTTCCCTACGTAGTTAGGGCATTCTTTGTACTTCACATGGCTTTGCTTATTCTTTTATTAATAAACTTTGATTACTTATAAAAAAAAAAGGTATGGTTTTGGAGATAGGTGATGCAAGTGGATTAGGATCTATTTGTCCAAAGGGGGAAGAATCACTTTAATCAAGAGTACTCTATCTAATATCCCAATCTACTTACTTTCTTTATTTCCTTTGCCTGCAGGAGTGGCTAATAGAATGGAAATGATCTTTCGTGATTTCTTGTGGGGTGGATTGAAGGATGAGAAGAAATTCCACTTGCTTGAGTGGGACAAGATTTGCACTCCTTTATCTTTGGGAGGTTTGGGGATTAGAAAGCTGAAAACTTTCAACAAGACACTCTTAGGGAAATGGTTGTGGCAGCACCATTTAGAAGGGGATGCTCTTTGGAGACTTGTTATTGATGCCAAATTTGGGAGCCTATGGGGAGGGTGGTGTTCAAACTAAGTAAGAGGGGCATACGGTGTGGGAGTGTGAAAATTCATTTGTAATGGATAGGGGGAGTTCTCCAGAAATTTCAGATTTGAGGTGGGTAGGTAACCGGATCAGATTTTGGCATGACGTATGGTATGACGAGGCTTTGAAGATTGCTTTCCCTTCTCTTTTTAGAATTGCCTCGAATAAAGATGCTTCCATGGTGGATTAATGGACAATTCTACTGGTCTTATTCAAGGGTCAGTTAACTTTATTAGGGATGTCCAGGATTGGGAGGTGGGGGACAGTATTGATTGTTACAGCTTGCTTCATGCTTTCAAAATAAAATCCAGAGGGGATGATATATTACTTTGAAACCAACTTGGTAATAAGAGATTCATGGTTAGATCTTTGTACAAGGTCTTGGCATCTCATTCTTCTACTGATTTTTTTCCTTGAAAAAATATTTGGAGATGCAAAGTGCCTCTCAAGGTGGCCTTCTTTGGTTGGTTGGCTTCTCATGGGAAAATTCTTACTATCGACAAATTGAGAAAGCGAGGTATCGTTGTAATGGACTAGTGTTTCATGTGCAAATGGGGTGGTGAATTGGCGGATCACCTTCTTCTACATTGTGATGTGTCGAAGGCTTTGTGGGATGAGGTTTTTGCTAATCTTGGCATTGCTTGGGTGATGCCTGAGAGGGCGATGAATCTCTTGGCCTGTTGAATGGGATTCAAGGCAATTGTCAAATAGCGGTCGTTTGGAAGATGGTACCTCTTTGTCTTATGTGGTGTATTTGGAATGAGAGGAATGGGCGGCGGGCGCTGTTTTCGCAATAGAGAATGCTCAGTGGCAGGGATTAAAGATTTCTTTTATCATACTTTGTTGCTTTGGGCTTCGATTATTGTAATGGATGGGGCTAGTCTGAATGACTTTTGTGCTGTTTTTCAACTTTAGTTTGTAATTAGGCGTTTTTCTCTTGTATACTTCCTGCCTACTTGGGCTATGCCTAATTACGTGATTTAATAAAAATTTTACTTATCACAAAATAGTTATATCGAAACATGCTACCCATGGGGAGAGTTGGAAGATAAGCCTTTGTTGATATTATTATCCACAATAATTAGTTTTTGATCCACGATAATTTAAAGTGGCTAAGCCTCTCAGATAATTATCAAGATGCAGTACTTCAATTACATCAGTCACTGTTTTCATTCCAACATAAACCTAAATTTGCCATTGTATGGAGGATGTTTTTTAAATAAAAGAAAGCTGTGTTCATGTGTCTTGGAGGAGTATTTTAAAGATTAAGCCACCTCCATGAGCAACTTTTTTCGCCGGCATACCCTTCTTAGGTAAGATCCTAGCCATGGATAACCTAAAACGAGTCATATCACCGTAATTTATTGGTGTTGCATGTGTAGAAAGAGTGGAGAACCTGTAGCCCCTTTTGCTCCACTGTGAGACTGCTAGAACCACAACTTTTTTAGTAGAGTTCGGTTGGTTTGGGCTATGCCCAGAAGGATAGTAGACCTCTTTTTCAATTTGAGAGGGTTATATGGTTGTCCACAGATTGCAGCAGTGTGGAAGATGGTCCTTATCTGCTTAGTGTGATGTATTTGAAGGGAATTATGTTATACTTCATACTGATTGATGAGTGTGGCATACCCTTCTTAGGTAAGATCCTAGCCATGGATAACCTAAAACGAGTCATATCACCGTAATTTATTGGTGTTGCATGTGTAGAAAGAGTGGAGAACCTGTAGCCCCTTTTGCTCCACTGTGAGACTGCTAGAACCACAACTTTTTTAGTAGAGTTCGGTTGGTTTGGGCTATGCCCAGAAGGATAGTAGACCTCTTTTTCAATTTGAGAGGGTTATATGGTTGTCCACAGATTGCAGCCGTGTGGAAGATGGTCCTTATCTGCTTAGTGTGATGTATTTGAAGGGAATTATGTTATACCTCATACTGATTGATGAGTGTAGGTGGCACAGGAATCTAACATTGCTTGGGAGGGAGAAGTTCTTACTCTTTATAACCATTCCAATAGGGCTCCAATTATACCATTGACTAGTCCAGATGTGGCTTGGGCCCTCCCTTGGAACGTTACAAAATGAATGATGGAAATTTTGAGAATTGTGAAGGATGATGGAAGAGTTTTAAAATTTCCCCTTCACTACATTGTTCCTTTGGGTCGATATAGATTTTAATGGACTGAGTTCCCATTATTTTCTTGCATCTTTTTCTATTTCCAATTTTATGTTCCTTTTGTATGTTTCATGTGTACTTGGACTATGCCCTTTGTGTCTTTAAATAAAATATTTGTTTACTTATAAAAAATATATATATATACATGTCGAATGTGTTTGGCTTATGCATACATATATACCGTATAAAGACATATATTTTATTTGTGCTATATTGTTTCGGCACCTTACTGAGCCCTTCATAGCGAGTGGTTGCATTCTTTTCTAACGCCTATATTATAAATAGAATAACTTTCTATGACCAGGCGAACCAGATAGCAAGTGCAATAGTTTATTGGTAAGAAGTGATCAACTAGAGGCCTTATTATTCTAGTGGTAGTGATATCACCCAACAGAGGAGCACGGGACCACACTATTTCAACCATTTTCTAAAAGTATAATTTATAAAATTGGAAACAATGACTCTGAACAAAATTAGAAAAATTCTTTAATATAGTCATTTTGAATTATATTACACTTCATTTTCTTATTCAAGACCAAGTCTCTTTTAAAATGACTGAACTGCCACTCTAGTACAAGGAAACCATTGACCCAGTCACAGCTAAAAGGAAAAAACGTAATAATATAAAAACTTAATTTAGTAATTCAAAAGCTCAACTATAAATGTTGTACTGATTAATTGCTGAGAAAATGGGGGATTTGAGGGGGAAAAAAATGAAAAGAGAGGACTGAATTAAAATTTATTTATTTATTTTATTCTTCACTGCAGTTAACAGAGGCCTTTACCAATTAAAGCATATTTCTTCCATCCGACTTCATTGCAATTTGCAACAGAAAAACTAATTCAAGTGTTAATTTTCTCTACTCCGTTTCAACTTTCTCGGCAACCAAACAAAGCTGGTGTAAACTAGAAGGAAAGAAAACTAAGGCACAGGACAGATCCGAACGCATTAAAGTTTACAGAAGAAAGAAAAATAAGAAGAGACCAGAAAAAGCAACCGCAGAGGATAAAGGAGCAGAAACAAATGCTTGAAAGTAAAGCTGAGGAGTTGGAGAGTAAAGTAAGTTACCGGAGAAACGTCGTCGGAAAATCAATGCCGGAAAGCTAGAGGCGGAGATCGGCGAGAAGAACTTGGGGCGACAATCCGAGGGAACAGAGAGAGAGAGAGAGTCTATTAATGCAGGTCGTTATTTGAAACTTAACGTCTAGTGGGAAGGGAAAGGTGGGAAAGAGTCGGAAACTGCTGGTTGTGGACTCTAGTCTTCCCTGTCCTCCACTTTGACAACAAAACCGCGTATGGACTCTGGAGAGAGTAAAAATAAATGGAACTTGCGCTTTGACCGTCTTTCCCCCTCCCCCAGTCCTCTCCTTCCCTGTTTCATTTCTTTCTGAATTTTATATACACCATTAAAATATCAATTTATCTTTGAAGGATTATGATTTTGCGCTGTATTTGTAAGTAAATCATTTATTGTATTTTCAAATTAATGTGTAGTACATTAAGATTTTATTTGTAATATTTAAATTTTAATTTTTTTTAAAATTAAATTATATCATATAAATACTTTATTAAATATGTTTTACACATTGATTTGAGAATAAAATTTTTAGTTAAAATAAAAACAAATTTATAAATATCTTATTTTTTTTATTTTTTTTCTTCAAAAAATAAGAAATTATGATTATAAGATTTTATCAATATTTCTAGAGAGCACGCAAATAGATTAGAACAACTTAAAATAGATTTTTACTATTCATCATCCTCACGCAACGTATCATTAATCGAATTGGACAAATTTGGATCTCTAAATTATATTCAAATTTTAGTATTTTAGATAGATAATATTATTATCTTTATTGAATATCTACTAATATTAAAAAGATTCACATAAATAGCACTAAATATTGTGAATTCTAGACCTTATTCTTTAATAAAAAAAAAATTTAAAATCATAATCTCAATTTAAATAATAATAATAATAATAATTAAAAAGTCTTGTTAAATCTTTAACGTGAGGTGTCGGGATTGAATCATTAATTTCCGGTAGATACGGAAGAGAAAGGGCGAAAAAGCCATAACAGCTGGATCTACAATCATATACTCCTTTTTTAATTTTTAATTTTTAATTTTTTTTTCCCGGTGAAATGTAACTCTCAATTGGAGAGAGAGAGAGAGAGAGGGGGGGGGGGGGGACAACACGTGACAACATGACAGCGGACCTCACGATATATTATTTTGAAAATAACAAAAGTACAAAATAAAAATCTCATTGGTTTTCACAATGTAGCTCGTATCACTTAATTATTATAATTTTTTATAAAATTTATTATAAAATAAAATAAATAATTGAATTTTTTTAATTTTAAAATTAAAAAAATATTTTAATTAATTTTTAATTTTTATCTCATCTTTTATCTTCAAAAACAAATCAGGCTTGTCCAACCTTCAACAAGTCACAACAACAATAGACCTTTCGGTATTGCTAACGTAATTACGGGGTTCCACGTTAAGCAAACCCAATGCCACCGACAGGCGACAGCCCACCTCCTTCGATGTCGAACCTTCACTAACGACCAAACTTTTTTTTAATGCTTTAATATTACTCTTTTGTTTATTTATTGCCCGCTTTTCTTTGGCCTTTTTGATTGTAACGGTTGCTTTTAAAACTACCAGCCAATTAAAATTTAATTATTTATTATTTTGCCTTTTTAGTTGGTTGGCAAGTTAGGTTTTTGTGTAAGCTGTGTGAGGCAACACACGAGCAATGCGTAGCATAATTTTATAGTGATGATGTTTTGTTGATGGATTCAGCGATCGAAGATGTTTTTTCTCTTGTTTAAATTAAAAAAGGACAATTCCTATCTATGGGTATGGTATATAATATGAGAGGGAGGCTGAGGGAGATTGACCATTACCTGTTGAACGGTTTAACTTCTTTTGTGACGGCTTATAATTCAAGCCACTCGAACTCAAACCTTTATTGACTTCATGTTTTTTTTTTTTCTTTTTTCTAATGGGGAACTTGAACTACACGCTCAAAAGTTGGCAGCACTTCGCCATTACAATATTTTATAATATATTACTGTCGAGTGATAGCTTCAAATGCTTATTAAAAAATACGAAAAAGGACAAATGGCTAGTCGTAATAATTATCTTATTTTCACTTTCGCCCTACTTCGATGAACTGAAATTATCTATTGTCTATTAAATTTTTATTTTTTCTATAAAAATAATTGAATATTAATCAAAAAGTGATAAAAATGTGTTAATAAGATAAAATTGATTGGTCGGGATGCGAGTACCCCATACTCGGCACGCCCGCTCAACCCTTGCCTAGGAGGTGCGGGGTTACCCGCCTACATCAAGGTGAGTAGACGAGCGGGTGCCTACTCCCAACAGTAAAGAAGGGGGCAGATGTTGGGCTGGGCTTGACCAAAGCCCACCATACATATATACGTGTATGTATGTATGTATTATATATGTTAAAAAAAATTTAACTATAAATACGTAATTTTTATTTCTCTCCTGTCGTTTATCTCGTTCATCGCCGTCCTCCCTTCCTTTCCTCCTATTCTTCTTTCTTATTCTCTTTATCTTCTGTTTTCCCTCTTCTTTTCACGTCACATTGGTCATTAATCACACTCTCTTCTCTCTCTTTTTTCTCTTCCTCCTATATAAGTTGACTTTCTCTCTTCATTGTTATAGGTTACAACCAAACTGCAATCTACAACAGTAAAACCACGGCTTGTCCGTGGATCTCTACGACCCAAGATCACAATTGCCACTATGGATATGTCCGTTAAAGACCCACGACTACGACCATGGGTCTAGAGTTTTACAATCCATAGTAGCATACTAGCAGTATTTGTGATATCTCATTTTTACGTATATTTTTACTGAATGAGTATTTTAATTTAATTAAAATATTAATTCTTTTATTTTAAATTATTAGATTTTAATTAGATTTATTTAGTTGTGAAATTTATTTTATAAAGCTTTCTTAATATTAATTATTGTTTTGAGTTTAAATTACTGTTTAATTTATTTTAGCTTGTTTTTTGATTTAAAATTAAGTAGTTAGTTTTTATTAGTTATTTATTATAATTTAGCTTTATGTTGTGTTTAAATTATTTTTCTAGTTTTATTGCTTTTAAAATTGTTTTCGTTGGATTAGTTTTTGGACTCCAGAGATAAGGATTTGACTTTATTTCTTTTCTCTCATCTTTTCTTTTTCTTTTCTCTTTTTTTTCTTCTTTTTCTTTCTTTTCTTTCTCTTCCTCCCGTTTCTCTCCCACGCGAAGGCCATTTCCCTCTCACTTTCAGTGTTTTCTCTCTCTGCCCGGAACCGCCGCTCGCCGGCGGCGTGTAGTACACCACCCACCCAGATTTCTTCCCCTCTGGCCCATCCCCACCAATTTCCACCTCCATCCGAGCTGCTGTGAAACCAGAATCTCCACTCCAAGCTGAACGGCTTTTGTGCCATTCCGCTGTCGTCGTTTCACCTCCAACCACTATCTCTTCACCACTTCATCACCGACTCCTTACCGTCCTAAACCACCCATTTTCGGCTCTTATCCGTCACTGGAGCAGTCCCCACGAGTTCAACGCCGTTTTACCCATTTTGGCCTTCCACCGCCATTTTCGCCGCTACCCAGGGCCAACTCTCAGTTCCACTAGCTTTATAAACACCTCTAAGTTATTCCCTACCAATCCCAAGTCTTGGTTTGTCCCCATTCAAAAGTGGGTATTTTACAACCCACGACCACAGTGTTTTTACACTGTTACGTTGCTTTTTTTTTGCCGTTTGTAGCTCGTTGATCTATCGAATATTATCATATAGTGCTGTAAATATTTTCCAAACTTCATTTTAGATTTAAATATATTATTGCTTTTATAATAAATATTTGTGACTGGTTTGTTATTTCGGAATGAGTCTAAGGAGTCGGGAGTCGGATGGATTTGAGAATGGAGTTAATTATATTTTGGTTGACATTGAGATTTATTGGATATCTTGTGTCTTGATGTTTGCATTGCATAGTGCATGCATGTTCATGTTTGAAAATGAAAACTGGGTTTTCGTGTAATTGCATGCATGTATATGTGTTGGAACTTGAAAACTGGGTTTTCAAGCGAGAAATGTTTTTTTGGTATATGTGAACGATTGGATTGATTGATTTGAGTTAGAGGCACTTGTAGGGATGGTGGTAGAGTCCCGCCTGCGATTCCCGTCTACGGTGCATGTAGCGTAGGGATGGTGGTAAGAATGGATGGTGGTAGAGTCCCGCCTGTGATTCCCGCCTACAGTGCTCTGATGGTTTGGTTAATGGGCCATTTTTTGGATAAATGGTGAGATTGGTTTTTAGGCCATTATCTGGAATAATTGCAAGGATATGTTTAAAAGAAATGTTTTGGGCCAAAATGGGATCTTTTGGCGTGCGTGGTAAAAGTATAGATTTTTTGGACATGTGCATTTGATATCTTTTCATGCATATTGTTGAGTGTAACATATTTTTATCTTGTGATGTTTAGATTATTACTTACCTGCGGCACCATTTTTGGTACCATAGATTTTGATGCAGAGGTTGAGAAGGAGGAGGAGGCTGAGCCCAAGGATGCGACTCTGCCAAAGTATTGACTTGGAATTGCTTATCTATAGATATTATCTTTATTTGTTTTTATATTATGTAGTTGGTATTTGAAACAATATTGAACTTGTAATATTTTATTACGTGTGTTTTAATCTAGTTTGTATTTAAACAAAATTCTGGTACTTAGTTGTAAGACATTTACTATCCACTGCGTGGTTTATTTGTACACATGTTGCATGTACACACACTTGGCACTTGACGATGGGATGTGTGACCCATGTTGTCATCGTCCCGACGCTTCGATTTCCACATGTCCATACGTGGGAGTTGGGGGCGTCACAGTATTGGCCCATGGGTCTATGCACATATTTGAAGATATGTGAGATTTGTTGGATTTGTAACATTGTTGACACTTTGTTTGGTTTATACAATTTTTATAATGTATATGCAATTTTGTTAGATTTTTCTTTGTGAAAAATGTGTTATTGGATATGGTGATTGGACAGTTATGACGTCAATTTGCCCACCTGACAAGCAGATGCATATGGTCACCCTACCCAAGTGAGGACGAAGTGCAAGATAGGTGGTTACTTGCCTTAGAGCATTGACAATGGTTTAGAGCATTGGACAATGGCAAATGGCCTTGCCATTGTCCAATGCAAGTCTAAAATTTTGAAACTAAAGCTTATTTTCCTCTACATCCGACTAGCTGTACATAAAAAGTTTGAGATTTCATGTACAGTAAATCTCATCCCCTCATCATACCTGGCAAGCTCCTATACAAACACTAAAATTATATTTTATTATTTTATCTCTTTCTGCAACCTACTTAGTTCCTTTTTTTTCCTTTCTCTCTCGCCCTTTCTTTTCTCGCGAGGGTGTTTCCGAAGTTTCTAATTCAGGACGAACTCCCCCAGGTCAGCTCATTTCTTCTTTTTTCGAACAATTGTTAATTTGTTATGTAGTCTTCGCTCTGGTTGGTTGCTAGAAACGTGAGGAAAAGAGAGAGTTTTCAAATTTTAAAATTTCTTCTCTCTAGGCCTTTTTATTTTTGGTTTTTGGTTTGGAAACAAAATGAGGAACTGATTGCTTATCGAGAGATTTGAAAATATCCACTATTTTTTACAATTTTCTAATATGGTAGGGATCTATTTATTGTGAAGATATTTCATGAACTAGAAAGAAATTCAATGTAATAATTTTGCTTCTATGAAAAAATAATTGAAAAATAATAATTTTATTTTTTAATAAAGTTATTCATTAATATATGAAGTGTATTTATAAAATATTAAAAAAATTATTAAAATATATAATATTATATTATTATTATTTAGAGTTTAAGATAGCTAGTCCAATATAAATTTACAAGTGAAGGATAGATACTGTAGACTACCAACAACGCTCCGATAGAGCTGAGGATCCTCAAAAGATGACCCATCAAGGGCTGAAAGTTTGTCAGAGGTAGACATTGGTGTTGACACAGGTTTAGACTCATGCTTATTAGTCTTTTTCAGCAGATCAGACATGTAACGAGACTGAGCTAAAAAAAAGGCCTTTAGCCGTGCGACAGACATGAATTCCCAAGAAGAAATGAAGTGGACCTAGGTCTTTGACAGGGAAAGATGCGGATAGAGATGATATAAAATCAATAATGAGAGAGGAATCAGAGGCAGTAACTACTATGTCATCAACATAAATTAGAACATACACAGAAGCAGTAGCAGATGTAAAGATAAACAGAGATGGAAGCATGGAAACTGAGTGAGATTAATTTCGATCTAAGCTTTGCAAACCAAGCCCTAGGGGCTTGTTTCAAACCATAGATGGATTTTTTTTTAATTTACAAATGAAATGAGGAAAGTCAGAATGAACAAACCCAATAGGTTGCTGCATGAAAACATCTTCTTCCAAGTCCCCGTGCAAGAAGGCGTTCTGTATATCCAGCTGATGAAGGGGCCAATTCCGGGACACTGCAAGAGAAAGCAAAAGACGTATGGTAACAGGCTTAACAACCGGACTAAAAGTCTCTAAATAATCAAGACCAGTTTGTTTATGGAAACCTTTGGCAATGAGGCGAGCCTTGCGTCGCTCAATGGTTCCATCGACAAGCCGTTTGGTCTTAAGGACCCATTTTGAACCAAGAAGATTTTGAGAGGGATGGGGAGGAACGAGAGACCATGTCTTGTTGCGGATGAGAGCTTCGAACTCACTGGCCATGGCTGCTCGCCAGGCAGGAAATTTGGAAGCTTCCGTGTAGGAAGTAGGCTCGTCGGGAATAGGTAGATGAGTGGTAAGAGAAGCAATGTGTTTCGGTGGTGGCCATAATAAAATGGTGCCATCTTTTCGATGAAGGGGACGGGTGATGGATGCTTTGGATCGAATGGTCATGGGATGAATATTGGTGATGGAGGTTGAAGATGTATTAGTGATGAAGGAGAGATTCGGGTTGAAGGATTCGGTGCAGGAGTTGTGTTTGAAGAGGTTGGCGTAGGAGAAGTGTGTTCTGGAGAAAGAGACGATGCTGAGTTAGGGTTAGAGGTAATGGGCTCTGGGCTGAACGGGTAGAATTGAGAGGAGAAGTAGGTCCAACTGGATTGAGTTGGGCGGAAGGTGGATGATCCATAGAGAGGGCCCGATCTGGTAAGGAATGAGAAAAGAGATGCAAAGGAGAGGGTTGGGCTGAGTTATGGGCCGTATTTGATAAGGGATGAGCCGAAGCAAAAGGGAAGAATGTTTCATCAAAACGTACATCTCGTGAAATATAAATTCTACCAGTGGGGATGTGTAAGCAGTTATATCCTTTGTGATCAAGAGTGTATCCTAAGAAGACACAGAGCTAAGATCGCATGTCTAATTTTTGACGATTAAAGGGGCGAAGATTGGGCTAACAGGCTGAGCCAAAAACACGTAAAAAATTATAATCAGGTGATGTATTAAAGAGTGATTGAAAAGGAGAAAAATGATTAAGGATGGGTGTGGGCATTCTATTTATAAGAAAAACTGCTATTTGGAAAGCATTAGCCCAATATTTGGTAGGAGCTGAAGATTGGGCTAGAAGAGAGAGCCCAGTTTCAACAATATGACGATGACGCAGTTCAATACTACCATTTTGTGCATGAGAATATGGACAAGAAATTCTATGAGAAATGCCAAGATTTTGTAAGATGGCATGAAAGGGGTGGAATTCACCACCCCAGTCAGATTGAACTGCTATAATATTTTTAGAAAAAAATATTGGGAACAAATTTAACGAAGTTTAGAAAAATTTGAGAAACATCAGATTTTGCATTTAAAGGAAAAAACCAAATATACTTCGTAAAGTCGTCAACAATTGAAAAATAAAACCTATAACCACTGGAGGATAGCACAAGCGCAGGTCCCCAGATATCTAAAAATAACAATTGAAAGGGAAATTGCGATTGAGAAGGTGAAAGAGGATGAGGGAGTGCATGAGATTTGGCTTGAAGACATGCCGAACAAGTGGATGAGGTAGATGTGGAGATGACAGGAAGATGGTGATGTCGTATGGTAAAAGAGGTGATCCGTGGAGAGGGGTGACCAAGACGAGCGTGCCATGTATTTGGTGAAGTCCTTTCGCCAATGAAAGCATGTTGTGAGGGAAGGTGGACATCCTTATCATCAGTTGGAAGGACGTACAAGCCATTCTTAATGGAACCCTGAAGCAGTACTTCTCGGGAATGTAAATCCTTCATACAGAAACCATATGAGTTAAATTCAAAGAAAACAGAATTATCCAAACAAAATTGTCTAACAGATAATAAATTTCCAGAAATCAAAAGAACGTGAAGTAATTTACGGAGAAGAAAATTGCCAGATGGAGTCGGAAGTAAGCCAGAGCCAGAGTTTTGAATAGCAAGTGATGATCCATCTCCAATTGTTACTTGATTTGGCCCTTGATAAGCAGTGGACTCGAGATTAAGTTTGGAAAAATAAGAAGTAACTTGTGTCGAGGCAGCAGTATCTGGAAACCAGTTAGTAGAAGCAGAGGACGGATTTGGAAAATTGGTGAAATTAGCTGAGAAAGAAGGAGGAGGAGGAGATTGATATGCATGATCAAACCGATGATAGCAGGAAACAACCGTGTGACCGACACGATTACATAGCTGACAAGTGGGTCGATTGGTCTGAGCAAATGAAAAGAAATTAGGAGGAGATGGAGAGAAATTACGGCCACCCCTTCCACGCTGAAAGCCACGGCCACGGCTTCGGTTAGAGGTAGTAGAAGAGCCGCGTGTAGTGGTGGAGTTGGCAGTGAAAGAATTGGTTGAGAGAAGAGACATGGTTTGATGTGCAAGACGTGACTCATGATTAACAAGAAAACTATAGACTTGAGAAATGGAGAGAGGATCGGGACGCGTAGTGATGGAAGACACTACGGACTCGAAGTCAGAACCTAGACCAGTCAAGAAATAGATGATAAACTCAAATTCAAGGAGAGGATGACCGACAGCATTGAGAGAAGCAGAGAGTGCCTTAGCTTTGTGAAAATAGGTAGAGATTGAATCGAACCCTTTTTTGAGAGTTACAAGCTGAAATTTCATGTGCATAAGGTGGGTAGTGGACTGAGCAGAGTAAAGATTGTGAAGGGTTTCCCCTATTTGCTGGGAGGTGGAACAATTAAGAACATGAGAAAGGACCGTATCGGTGAGAGAGGAGTATATTGCAGACATGATGAGCCGATCTTGAAGAAGCCATAAGGAATGGTTTGGGTTGGGAACATCATCAATGGTGGCGGGAGGTAGGGGAGTGGACCCGTCGACATATCCAAAGAGTTGGTTGCCGCGAAGGAAGGTTGTGATTTGGGCATGCCAGAGTAAATAATTATCTGTAGAAAGTTTGATAGTGATGAGCTGTGCGGTTGAAGTAGTGATTGAGGGTTTTGGGGAAGGGGTTTTGTGTGGTGCCATGATGATCGGAGAAAGAAAAATGGGTGTTGGCCCTTTCGGGCTCTCAATACCATGTTTGAACCAACAAGAAAGTAAGTGTACCCAAGGTGTTCGTAGAAATGCATCAGAGAGAGTACTTTGAATAAAAGTATTCCTTATATATCTATATGTTCCTCAATACAGTAGCACATATATTTATAGTAGAAGTGCAGCATTTACAAGGGAAAATGATTCTAGAAGATTCTATAATATTCTCTATGAGCAAGTCACAATAATCTATGGGACAGAGTCTGTTATGGGATGTTGTAGACAGTAAGTAGCAGACGCAATGAACGTGGCATTCTGTTGAGAGCATATAGCAGATGCTTGTGAGGTATTATCTTCTAAGGCAGGTGCAGGTGCTCTAATAAAATTAATCTAAAAGTCTATAATTTGACCAAAAGACTTCATTAAAGTTTTATTTTGAACTTGATAATGATTAGTTCATTGCCAATACTCTTACTGGGAAGCACCTGTAAAAACAAAAAAGATGAAAGTCTTAACTTTACTGAATATTCAGACAGGAGGATTTATCCCCTTTAATAGACATTGGCCCCAGCATAATAAAGATTAAAAAAAAAAAAAAAAAAACCACTAGATAGTTAATGGACCGCCTCGTCAATTCTGAATAGTAAATACATGGCCGATGAGAACAAAGCCCAACATAAACCGTCCAGAAACTCGAGTTAATAAAGAAAAGATTCAGCTGAAAATTATCATCCCGATGAGACATTCACTCTACTGAAACTGATGTTACCTTGCTAATTAAATGTGTGATGTCGTACGCGGATGTCCATCTTTCTTTAAAGGGGACGAGCCAAGCTAGAATAAATAAAAAAACATAATTATATATATAGAGTACTCTTATATCTATAAACGAATTATATAAAATAATATTATAAATTAACGTGACTTCATCTAACCTATTAGATTTATTTTATAATAAAAATAATTTTACAATCTGACGAACTATATAAAATCATATCAATTTATAAAATTATTTTAATATAATTTTTTTATGATTAAAATATTTCCTATATATATTGGTGCGAGCATTTACCTTGAATATCATCGCAATCCAACCTATTTACTCACTCTTTCCTTTGTCCTTCATTTGGATATATCTTTTTGTTTGTTTATTACACTTTAACCTAGCTTATGGTTTTATGTTTTTAAAATTGTGAGTTTTGTTTTTAACTTTAACTTTAACCTAGCAAGTGAGAGGTTTAGATAATGAGTTAAGTTGAGTTGAGATGAGACGAGACGTGAGTTAAAAATAAAATAAAATATTATTATAATATTATTTTTTAATATTATTTTTATTTTAAGATTTAAAAAAATTAAAATTTTTGTTATATTTTATTTTAAAATTTAAAAAATTATAATTATCTCAACCCATGTTATCTAATTTAATAATTATAATTTTTTTAAATTTTCATATAAAATATAATAAATAATTTAATTTTTTTAAATTTTAAAATAATTAAAATATTAAAATATATTATTTTAATAATATATTATTTAATTTTTAAATTTTATATTAACTCGTATTACGTAATCTATCTACACAAACCTGATCTAAATGAGAGGAGATAATGATGCATGACCGGATGCTTGACGCTAACGTACTAGTACGAGCTCATCAAGTAAATGAGAGAAGATAAGTGATTCACGACTGGTTTGTATTATTATTTATTATTTTATTATTATTATTATTATTTATTTATTATTATTTTATAATATTATTTAATATATTTTTTTTATTATTTTTTCACTCCTATACATAAAATATTTAAAATTACTTCACTTTCTAATCACACCCTAATCATCCCGCCTTCAAACCAACCCCCAAGTCAAAGTGAGCATTCCTCCAACAACTGACACGTGCATATGTCCCAAAAAAGCCATCATAGAAGTTGGATGAGAGGCAACGATGCCATAAATTAAAATATTTTTATTTGAAATAAGATAATATTAATTATTATATCTACATTATCAATTAGGATATATAATAATTAACTTTGTTTCGAAAAAAAGATAAGAAAAAAAGCTCTGCTGAGGACTGCTGGAGAAAAAATATCATTTTATCATTTCCCTCCAAAACGTACTTTTTTAAATAATACAAAATCTAATTTAAATTGTAAAAATATTAATTATTAATAGACAAAAATATTTATACAACTTTTAAATAATTATAATTTTTAAAATTTCAAAAATATAGTTATAATATTTGAAAAATCAAGCAATCATCATTTCTACCTTAAAAGCACTTTTTTAATTTGTTTTCAAACAAATGTAATATGTTTAAAAGTATTATAAATATATAGTTACCAAACAGTACTAAATAACTTTTTAATAGTATAACTTATTGTTAAATACCAAATCATTGATCCAAAAGCTTTAAAACTGTTCGATACTAATTTGATTAAACCTTTAACTCTCAAGATTATAACATTTAGGAAAATGATAAGCTTACTTTTGATTAACAACTTGTATACAATTATGGAAATAAAATAATATTATTTTAAATTTTATTTGGAATTTTTTTTATGATTTTATGTGTTTAAACATAATAAAAAATATTATTATATTTAAAGTTGTTTATAAGCTGTGAATGGGTTGTTGGTTTATCATTATCCTAACATTCAACCATGCTTCTAAATCTGATGTCTATGACGGCCTACTCTATCAACATTGACCTGGTAGTAGCCATTTTCCTTTTAGCGACTTCACTCATGTACTAGTATTCAATGATTTAACACCATGCCTATATATACTAGGCATTTTTAATCCAGCTTATAAGTTGCCTCCTCCGTAACTTGAACTCATGATATGGTCCTTTCTCTAATACCAATTGATAAAAACCCAACCATTGATCCAAAAGTCATATAATTGTTTGATACTAATTTAGTTAAACCTTTAACCCTTAAGATCATAACACTTACTAATTAAAACTATAAGATCTAAAGTTATAAGTTATAAGCTATATTTTTTATCGCAATCTCAAACATGCACTTAGTTTATAAATATTCACTACATACAAAATATAACTTGCTACGACATGTGTTTATTAATATATATATTATTTTATTTTTAAATCGATGTGTATATCATTCCATCCATAACGTTTAAATGATAAAATTTAAATTTGGAAAATTTATGTTTTCAATCAAGTTATATCACAGATAAAGAATCATGTATGTGTTGAATGTGGTGTAGAGGCCATAGTAGTATATATCATCGATCAAAACTTAATTCTCTCTAAAGAAGTTTAGGAGGTGTAGGTAATTATATATTATAATCATGTTTTAGTTTTTACGAACTTTATATTTTGTAGTAATTTATTTTTTTCGAGAACAATTACATGTATATACAATATTTGAGTAATGTTACGTATACTTATAATTTTATTTATAAAAAATTTACAAGACTTATTTTATCAATTTATTTTGAAATTTAAATTTTATAATTTTTAATATATCAATAATTAATACGTAAAAAAGTAAATCTTTTATAAAAAAAATTTTAAGTACATTTAACTTTTATCAACGGTGTAATAAAATTCATAAAGCATTAATGCCATTAATGGTCACATGGTGAAGAAAAAAATATCAAAATTAAGTTTGGCCAAGCTAGGGTAAATTTAATGATGAGGATTAGTATTTGTTTCCTTCGATTTGAATTAATCAACGTTCCAATCCAATTGTGGGCCCAAATCAAGTGCCACAATAAAAATAGCTAGACTTTTTATACGGAGGGTTGGTTGCAATCTACGTCCCATCATGTCCGCCGACTCATGCTGCATTTTGTGGTCCATTGCTTTGTATAAAACCTGTTTGACCAAAGGATACTATCAATAATTTGGTTGGGAACTTGGGATGGGACGATTTTCTTTTATTTGAACGAGTGGTGAATTAGGGTCCTGAAGTTTTCTATGGTAATTTTTTTTTTCAAATATTTTTAAACCTTTAATTTAAAAAAAAAATTCAAAAACTCATTAAAAAATATTTTTTTAACTATTGATTAAAAATATAAAAATAAAAAACAATTCGGTTATAAAATTCGATGGATATATATCCTCGCGCAGTGGGAGTAGAGGATTTGAATGATACATCATTAATTTTTTATTTATTTATTTATTTTTTATGTAGACGTGGGAAGAGTTTATATTGGAACATACTATAGATCACAAGATACAATATTATTTCAACATTTTTAAATGTGAATGAAACAAAAATAAAATACAGTTTTCATTATATGTTTTATATATATTAATAAAAAACGCCGCAAAAAAGTTTTACACCACACATCTTCACTTAATTAATATGTAATTTGTTATTTTTATCCTACGATCTATTTAAAAATATACATATTTAAGTATTAAGATAGATGGATAAAAATGACAAATTACATATAGATTAAGAAGAAGTACGTGGTGCAAGGCTTCTAGGTAAAATTTCTTTTTATAATATACATATTCAATGATATCATGTTCTTTTTTAATCCAAGTACATATTTATCAAATGCAATAAGTAATAAAATTATAAGATCCGGGACAGAATTCGAAATTACAAAGAAAAAATGATTTTAAACACGTACTTTAGACTGTAAAAAAAGTGAAATCCACCTAAAAAAATTCAACTCTAGATGGAAGGGGCCCGGTTTATGTTAGCAATAAGATCCGTTACTCAGACGTTAAAAGGCAAGAGACGACGTACATGCATGTTATTAATTCTTCGCATAATATTCGCTAGATCGAGCCGTTGGATAGGCCAGAAGCGAGTCCATAATGAAGACCTTGATGATGTACAGCTAGCTGTACTGTAACGTGCGTGATATCCTTGAAAATCATTTACATATATGCAACCAAAGTTAGGCAGTCCTCGCGTGCATTGCGGACGTGCGGTCCCAGAGTTAAGCCATGCAGAGGCCGCCTGAGCCCACGCGTGAATCGTGATACCCCATATAAGTGCGAATTAATTAAGCTCCGGCGATACCCCCTCCGGGATTCATGATCAACACGTTTGTAATTGTGGCCCGTTGGGCGTACCCATGGCGCATCCAGAGCTCACAGTCACACTTTCGTACTCCTCTTTTTGTTTGCGGTTTACCTACGTACCATGGCCCCATTTGGTTGGCACTATTTGAAAACAAAAATGTACGTTGTTTTTATTTCTATTCTCACGATCAATGAGAAATAAGGCTTCCAAATTAAATATATATCCAGCCTAACCATCGATCGCTTTGTTACATATTTCGTATAAGAGCATCCGGATGTCAATCATTGAGAGAAAATATACATGGAAAGTCCCATGAAAATAGTTTTTGCGACTGAAAGTAAAGTGGTCATCATTTATTTAAAAAGAAAAACAGAAATGAAACCAAGTAATTAACGATGTAAACACGGTACGTAATATCCTTCGATCCTCAGCAAGTACAATCTCTAGAACTTGGCAAACTGGACATCAGAAGCACATCTGCGTTTTGGAAGCACCGGACACTCGATGATTTCAGACCCTGAAGTGTCCACACACAGGTAAACTTGGTAAAGTTGGCTATGGCCTGCTGAATCCTTGTTGCACTCAATCCCAGGGGCGTGTCCAACGGCCTTTGTAATGGCTTCTTCAATGCTGTCTAAGCTGTAAAATCCATCATCTGGTTCAATTTCAGCATTCTTCAGGATTTCTAGGAGGTTTACTTCTTCCTTCAGTTTGAGAGCTGCTTCGAAGTACTCCATCTGGTCGAGTTCAGACTCTGAACAGGTCCCATGTTTTTCCCATTCATGTGACCAGAACCTAAAGCCATTGCTACTCGGGCAGCTAAGTGATGGCCAATTCTTTTGTAAACTGCTCATGATTTCTGAGAGCTACAGCAGCCATTATGCAAAGAAAACGAATCAGACAAGAAAGTTAAACGTACGTTAGACAAATTAAGCAGCGCCATATAAACTTCATGAGCATGAGGATCATGTGCTACAAGAGGCGTGATGGGATTCAATCCCGCTTTATAACGTTTTTTATGGTTTACCCATGGGGTACTTGGTACAGATCAAACTATATATGTTTCATCCGTTTGGGTTCTTCAAATTGATTTATAAAAAACTGGAATGCTTGTTGGTAGTAGCATGTTAACAGAAGTAATCGTTTAAGTAACCGCCCAGTTTTTTCCTGTCTTGTTTCCTATTGTCTTGCCCATAGTACTTTAGTGGAGCATCGAGAAAGAAAAATCAAATCCAGACTTTTTTAACCCTGGCTAAACTTACCCCCCCAAAAAAAAGAAAAAAAAATTACCCAAAAAAAAAAAAACCAGATGAATGGAAAATCTCAAATGTTGGAGATTTGTTTGAGGCCTAGAAGGCTAGATCTGCATTTCTCAATTTTTGATGATCTTGCCTGGATGTGCGTGGTACTATTTAATGAAATTTGCGAGAACGTCTAGATAACAAGCTTTCAGCTACTTGTGTCTTCATGATACATAACCCTAAAACCTATTATCTGTCTCGTATTGAACAGCTTTTTGTTGTATTTAATTATTAGATTTAATTTCGACTGTTTAATCATTTGTAAGATGAGGCTGATAACAGATATATCTATATATATATATATATATATGCAACTACCTGAGATTTATCAAAGACGCTGTCTGGATCGCAGTTGGACGGATATGAGCCATCCTTGTAGTTAGGCCAAAGTCCATGGATGCCGAAATCTGCCGCAGGCTTTCCTGTCTTAGGATAGCAACAACTTTGCTTTGTGTCGCAGTATGCTCCTGGCCACTGTAATGATGGTTGAAACGAAAGAAGAACATAATCATCGGCAGAAAGAACCTTAAAGCTGTTTACATATTAAATTGGAAATAAGACGCAACTAACCTGTTGAACGAAGTAAAAGAAATCAAACTCCTCTGAAACACAAACAACTGAGAGATATTGTACTATCAAAAGCTTGATCAAGATTGACCATTTGAGTTCCATATCTCTAACTCTTTTGCTGGGTTTTCTCTCTCAGCTGAGAGAAGAAGACAAGAATAACGAAAAAGAGCTTTGCGGGATTGATCAGCTTGGATCGAGTTTGCAAGAATGATAAATGTAATGGGGTTGGATCGTTGAAGCTTTATTTAAAGGCCGAGGGGAAAGGGTAAGTTATAAACAGAATATCCGGGACAGTAGATGCTTAAGGGTTTACAGATCTCCATTAATATATAATTTCTTCGTTTGCGTAGACATCGTCCCCACGTCTGTACTTGCTTAGCTTGCCTTTTTGAATTTCCTTTGATCTTATTTAAAAGCATCAATTGTTTTCCTTCATATTCAATGCATAAATAAATTACCGGGACCATGCATGGGATCAATAGTCCTGATCATCAGATTAAGTTTTGGCTCACTAGAGTACTTGAGAAATATTCCTTATTAATTACTAATTTCCTAGCTTCCACTCTTTTAAATTTCTTCTTTTCACATTTTCATATAACTTTTCAAAGTTCCACCCGCCTTTGGCCTTTCCAATATTAGGATATTATGCATCCCTTTCAAGACCTTATCAATAATAAACAAAATGGACGTTGGCCCAGCGAGTGTATTCGGCTTCCAGGACATCTCCGGTTATTAAAGTTACAGCCTTCCATGCCATCAATAGAAAAAATAAACGCTGGCATGGATCAAGTTTAACCTTTTGTGCATATACAACAGAAATGTTATTTCAAAATTTGAAAATGGAGTGGGTTTGGGGGTTGAGAAGAGTTGTGAATAATAGTAAAAAGTAGGTAAAAAATAATAATAAAATAATAAATAGTAATAAAAAGTAAGTAAAAAGTATTGAATAGTAGTAAAAGTAGGCCGTGAAAAATAATAATAAAATAAAGAATAGTAGTGAGAAGTGTTGAGATACTTTCAGTACCCAAACGCAGCCAGGCTACCTTTGGATACTAATGAGGTGATCTAAGATGATTTGTTAACAGTAATAAATAATAGTAAAAATTCGGACTAATTATACAAATATTGAAAACCAATCTAGCTATTGAGAAATGGTGAAAATTAAGTATTAATTTGTAATTAAATTTTAAGAGAATATAAACTTTAGGCAATTAATATTGTGAGATTTACCTACTACGTTCTTCTCTTTTATCTATAAAACGTATATAATATCAAACATCCTATATATCCACTTTCAAATTTTAAACTTTAGAATAAAATTACTGTAAGATATGCACAAAAGGTTAATTAAACATGTAGGATCTTATTTCGGCGGAGTGCTCACCGATAAATTAACATCATTTTGTTAAACTTGATCCCATCCATCCGTTTATTTTTTCTGTTAATGAGGTGTAAGCCAGTAATTTTAATAACCGGCCGGAGATGTCCTATATCTTCAGCTAATTAATTAATTAAGTTGTACGTGTTCGTGTATTACTGATGATCATCTGCTTAATTCGATTATTTAAAGCTTGCAAATCAGCTTATCATCATCGTGTACCAGATTCCACACGTACGATATCTAACTACTTGCCATTTGAATGCTTTTATTTGTCGGGACGTTCCAGAATGGGTACTTAAGTTTGCATATATATAAATATATATAATATAAGGTGGCGTGCAAGTCAAATTTTCGTTAATCTGGCCGCACAGTACACGTTAGTACTGGTAGAAGTAGTACTTGGGATATATAGCCTTGGCTTGATCATGATATCCTCCAATTGCCTTCACCGAACATGCATGCATGCAGCATCTGATCTTCATGAAATATTGCATATATTAATTATTGTTTTTGATTACGTACTTACGTATAATGAAAGGCTACAAGAGACCAATTAGGATTCGTTTTGGTGTCTCGAAGATTGTAATTTACTCCCGAGACCTTAATTACCTCCCAATTTATTAATATACACAAAACCAGACACTTCCTCGAGTATTGCTAGGCGGTCTGTCTTTTTAGGCGTTTTGTGGTCCAACACTATCATACTCGATCGTATGGTCAAATTGCTCGCAACGGAAAGTTAGAACTCTGTGACTACTGCTAGCTGCGCCCTACCATGAATATATATTGTAACATGCATATTTTTTTGTATATTTTATTAATATGATTGGTTGCATTATTTTTTAATATAAAATAATTATTCTGATCAATCACATCAATATAGTCTGTAAAAAGTATGCAAAAGTGACTGTATGATGCAGAACGGCTCGATCTCGATCAATGAAGGACTCTTGAGTCATGTTCACATATTTATCTGGATTTATAATACGCGTATTTAATTGAATATTGATTAATTATTGAGTACGAAATTATGGTTATACATATATATATATAGATAATGTTCAAGAACTACGTGACATGATCGCTCCATGCAGCATCTTTTGATCTGTTAATCGATCGGTGGTATTATTCTTTGATTGCTGCCCATGATGAACCACACGGAACTTCACGAGAACCATTGCCTTCAATTCCTTAATTCATGATCAGTTAAATTTGTAAAGTTATTTCAAATGCGGAAAAAACGTGAAGTACTTCTGAATTAATCTGAAGTTCTGAAGTACTAGTGATACGTGCTTATCGAAAGCAACTATACATCTTTGCAGATAAAAGATGCTGAGAATAGAAATTGGTTTTCGACAGATCATGCAGACCTAAAAAGGAATCACCGTCCAAATTGTTTGAATTTTGTGGGTCCATTATATAATTTAATTTATTGGAAGTAACGCCACATGCATGCATGCATGCAGTTAAAAAGCAAATAGGAGGCTAATACGCGAATGATCATCATGTTCTTTGACAAACAAGTTGACTTGCGCGCACGCAATAATAGTAGTAGTACTTATCTACCACCTACCTACCAGCCTGGTGATCATGATCATCATGATCCATATCCTACACATTTACACAGGCGCAGATGATCATGATCTATACATCCATGTTATATATATAATTGCATATATGCCACATTAGACTTGCGTACGTATTGGTATATATATATATATATATATATGTATATGAATATCTTAGATATAGCAGCAGCTTGGAGATTAGGTTGGGTTTCTTAATTTGCCAGCTTATATTATATTAACAGCATGGACAGCATATGATCTCTAGATATAAAACCACGAAAATTACATCGGTACATTGATGTTCAGGTGATCAGTAGAGAAAAGATAAAATATGTTAGTACTTTATAACCCATTGATACAAGATGATCCAAGTTAGATAATGTTGAGTTGTCAGATTGTATGTTAATGGTGCTGAAATACCTTGAGGTAGCAGATCAATACAAAGATGACAGGAAATCATGATTTTTGCTTGATTGTGACAGTTTTGAACACGTTTAATTGGTATGTTGATCATGACTCATAACTTTAGTTACGGGTATCAGAATCGCACAGATGACCCAAATTTAAAAAACTCTTTTTAGCATGCACATCATCGAGGCCAAAGTCCACTGTTTTCCCATCTAAATCCATAATTTTAGTTATTTTTTGTGTTTCATAGTAATATTTCATTTATCATTTAGAAAGTGATTTTGAACCCTATTTAGGTCAAATTTTTAACAAATTACTTCTTTTATTATATATTTATTTTTGGTGTGATTATTGAAATTTTGCTATTTTTAAAAAAATTTTAATATGGTCGATTTTCAGCCTAACTTGTGGGTTGATTTCGTCATTTTTGGATTTTGATAATTTTGAATTGAATATCATAATTGTTTTACGTGTTTTAGGTGATTCTTTTACATTCATTCCTTGTGAATTATATGTTAAAATTAACTTACAGAATAATCTATATTTTATTTGTCGTCACTTATAATGACCTATTCATGGTTACTCCATGAAGTGGGAGACCTAATTATTAATAATTTTAATAATAATAGATGACCAGAAAATAATAGTACTGATGATAATATTAATTAATTAATGATAATATTATATGCTGCATGCAGAGTCGTGGGAAACGTACGAGTACTTGCCGCGTATATAATATATTATATATATATATATTAATAGCTAAGATGTGAAAAATCAAATTAGACTTGGGGGAACCACTTGATTATTATAAATGCTGTCATGATCAATGAAATTAAGTGAGTTGAGTTTTTCCTGTTGCTTTATTTTCATGCGGAAGGAAAAAGCCAGCAGCATGCACACGTACAATTATATGAAAAATTAATTATTTACGATAAAAATGGCTATATATAATAAAAATAGATTTATTTTAATATAAAAAATATCATTTTCATAAAAAATAGTTGATGACAAATAAATATTTTATTATAATATATATATATAAATATTCTTTACCGTAATTAATTAGTTGGCTTGATCTCATGCAATGAACCAAGTTTGAGTTAAAAAAAAAAAAAAAAAGGGTCCAATCAGCACCGACTGCAATACGAGACACATATAATGAAAGGAGTCGACGAAACAATTAACATGTGGAAAGCCCATGCAGGGGCACAATTATATTCATAGTTCAACATGATCATCTGATCTTACCGTTCTTTATATATCCAACTGAATATTTTAGAAGGAAAGAAAGAAAAATACACACAAAATGAGTTTGACAATATTTATTATTGTTTTCATGAATTTATCAATTAAGTAACAATATTATTAAATGTATAAAAATTTATTTTATATGTCTATTTATTTCACTTAATTCAAATCCTTATATAATTTAGCCAATAATTCTAGAAAATCCGAACTACACATGATAACATGCATTACATGCACTATATATATATATATATATTAATATATCTCCTCGGATTCGAGAGAAAAGGGATGGGGCCATACGATATCATTCAAAATCATTATTATTATTATTATTATTATTATTATTATTATTATTTTATTTTATTTTATTTTTTTTTTCCGGATTGAGCCGTTTTTTATATTTCTTTAACTTGTGGGAGTTTGAAAGAAGAAAATAATGTCTTTAATAATGTATCATGCATGCATGCAGATCGATCTCGTATATATTATATGAGTTTTGCTTCATACAAGTAAAGTTGCATCCTAATCTGCGTACTAATATTGATTTCTTCATATTCAAAATTTAAATCAGCATTGTTTTCAATAAAATCTACTTTTTGACCAATCACATTAGGTTGGTACACATATTAATACGCAGTTGTGCTTATAACTAGATTTTTCCATATTATATCATTGATCATCATAATTTATTGAAATTATAAATATACTATATAATCGAATTATTCAAATTAAGCATGAAACTTAATTTACTAATTCCGTACTGAATTAGCCACAAATTTCTTTGATCTTTATTATAATTGTTTGATATTGACACATGCTAATTAGTTCAACTTAAAAATAAAAATAATATATCCAATCAAATTATTAATTTTATCCAAAATTATTTGTAGTCATATATTTGTTAGTTTTCCTAATTAATGTGGGCTTTTTTGCTTGATTAACTTTTGTCATTTTACTTTGACATTCTATATTATAAGTAGTTATTGGTCCCTAGATCTCTTGATCACTCAAGCAAAGCTTGTGAGACTTATTAATATTAACATAGATACAAAGAGAGGCTATAATGAGATATATAGAAGATCAAGTCCCTCTCTTTTTTTCTTTTATTTTTTACCTAAAATATTCCCAAAATTGAATAATAATAATTCAGAAATCCTAGTGTCGACACTCTCACACTCAAACTCCCTCTCAGAAATCTTCCAAATCGTTAAAGGAGGAAATCCTCCTCTTCCTTTCTCCTTCTCTTATTTCTCCATCTTTCATTTCTCTTCCTTTTCCCCTCTCCTAACCTTCTCTCTCCATCCCTCATTCTCTCCTCTTCTCACTCTCATTCCCTCATTTATCTTATTTTCTTAATTTATTTTGTTTCCTTCGAGGTTGAAAAGACGGATCTACAGTTTTCCAGCACCTCTTGTGAGGCATGAGCAGTACAAGATCTTTTTTGAGCAGATCATTGGGAAGATAGTGGCGAATCACCAGATCAGATCGTTCAGATTTGACTTTTATAGCCGATTTCAAAGTCTATCGGAGTAGATCTAAATTGTAATTTATCATTTTCACATTTATCTTTTTGCTTTTATTGTTATTTCCTTTTGTTTAATTTAAAAAAAAATCGGTCTTTTGGACGTTTTGTCCATAAAGATTAAGTCATCTCCTCTTATATGTTATGTAAATTAAAAATAGACCAAATAAGTGATAGGTCGGAGTTTGTATAGGAATTATTGAATTAATTAGTTGTAAATGATCTGCACTTACAATTTTTTTTTTCTTCAAAACGGAATGCTTGCATTACTTAATCATAACGGTCCATACATATAGGAAAGAAACAAAGTAAACTTGAAAGCATTAAAAAATAACAACTGATTCAACAAGGTGGATCCTTGCCACTATGGAACTCCAGAAGACATTGTGGTATCTTGATCCTGGGTATATCTCCAAACACTTGAATAGTAAGATGGGAGGTGGATTCCTCAGCTGATTGACAGATTGGACAGAGAATTTGATCCTCAGACAGAGAGAGATAAAGTTTCAACAAACTTCGTGTGGGAAGAATGTTGTGAAAGACTTTCCAAGTGAAAAGTTTAAGCCGATCTTGCATGTGCAAGGACCATAACTTTTTCCAAATATGAGGAGAGTGCACATTGTTTGAATTTGCACTTACAATTAATGTGCAAGATCAATATAAATAAGTTTATTAAATAAAATAAAATACTTTGTGCAATAATATTATTAATTCTAGTAGATCTATTATACAATAAAAACCTTTAAAAAAGAGCGGGACTTTTTATTTTTAATGGAAAATTGACTTCATGTATTTATAAAAAAAAAAATTACATCAATGACCGGATACATACAAGAAAACTTCCAGATCAAAAACCAATTATTGCGTTTGGAGTTATACCAGTACATAAATTCCTTTGTGATTGATTATATAGTCTTAACTACTGTTTCAGCTTTTTATAAATAAACCATTTAAGATATGTACAACATTCTGCTTAAAATAGAGACTCATACCCCACTCTAAAAATCATTAATTAATTAACTATTGACAATTAAAATAGTATGATTTGGATACAAGAAATGTTTTATTTGATCTGATTTCATTTCATCTCATCATTACAGTTTTATCAAATTTTCACACAAAATATAATAAACAATTCAATATTTTCAAATTTTAAAACAATAATAATACTTAAAAATAATATTCTAACAATATATTATTTAACTTTCATATCTCAACGTATTTCATCTCAATCAACCATCCAAAATGCACCCAAATTCTCTCGACAAAATATATAATTGGATTTTTTTTTTGTTTTGTTCAAGAGGCTCTTATTTGTTTCATACAAAAGTAAAATATATCAAGATTTTTTTTTTAGAAGAAGAAAACCACTTTATTCATAACGTTTGCAACAAAGAATGGATACAAGGAGGGACTCCCTCCGGAATAGTGCTCTCCTCATGATAGAGTTTTAATGCATCATTTGCAAGACAATGAGCAATACAATTAAACTTTCTTGAAAGAAAATTTACATACCAATGTTGAAACTGTTGCAGCATCAATGTAATATTAAAAACCGTCATTCCCACTGGACTCCTCTGATCTGTAGTTCCATTGACATCATTGATGTCCTTTTGTGCATCTCCCTTCAGCATAATTCGAGATAAACCCAACTGTTGAGCAAGAATAACAGCCTTGAGAGCAGCATAGGCCTCAGCAAGATAAGTATCAAGGAACATATCATGTTGGGATCTCAAAGAAAACACTACTTTCCCATTCTAGTCACGTACTATAACTCCTATATCAACTCAACAATATTTGACTCTGCCAACTGCAACATCTCAATTTGCTTTAAAGGTATGTGTAATATGTATGTCAATACATTTCTTATTTGCTATTTCTTAATTACTAATGAGTTTGTTTTGTGTTTAAGTGTATGTAGAGCTTGTGGCTCGAACTGGTCCCGTGAAGCTTTAAATCTGTCTCAACAGGCACGTGAGGAGCATGTGCCTTGAATCCGAGAACATGAGCTGAGCCGCTGGATCTGATACACGTGTTACAAATCCAATGTACCATATATATATCCATCTTATGCTTTGTAACCCTAAGACCGAACTCATTTGTGTATATCAGCTGAGAATAAGAGGCAGAGAGAAAAGGGGGAGATTCTAGGGTTTTCTAGGGTTTGTACTTGAGGGAAGAAATCTGTGCGATTTCTTTGTGAGAAATGAGAGTTTCTTGTATATTTATGAACTGAGACTTTTCTGTGATTCATTGATTCATCAATAAAGATCTCTGAGGCCATTCCTGCCGTGGATGTAGACCATTAGGGTCGAACCACGTATTTCGGTGTGTTCTTTCCTTGCTTTTATGATTCCTTATTATTCTTGTGATTCTTTCTAATATTCTGTTCTATTATCTTGTTGATCCGTACATCACATTGATCAATAATGTGCTATATATATTGGTATTATGATTTGTGTTGGTATACTGTTGATTTCTGCTGTGGTTGTTGATATCAAACTGAGTCTTTATTGAATCTTGAATATTTTCTGCTTGGATCTAGAAACAGAAAGTATTTTTCGATTAAAAGAACTCCAAAGGTTTTATATTAAAACAGAGTTTTTTTTCTTTAATAAAATCTTGGTGTTTTATAAAGATAAAACCAAAGAGTTTTATAACATAGGAGGTAACTTCCACTGGGATTCAGGCAACCTTTGAATTCCTTTGTCTACATTCTTTGTCTGGTTACCAGATATAAATTCAGTACACATCTTGACGCAGCAGGACATTAGGATCCAAGAATTTCCCCTCAAACATAGAAATTCCTTCTTTTCCAAATTTGATAAGCAATGACTGCAAATGTAGCCATCTCATCTTCATCAAGTAGTGTAAACAGATGACCAACAATTGTGTGTACGTAGAAGCGTTGAATATGGTAAGCCACATGTGCTGATCTATATATGTATCATTAAAAATTTCGTTCTAACATTGATCCATCCCATCTTTTTTTTTTTTTTTTCGTTTTTTTTGGATGTTGGGACTCTTTTGGCCGGAGCTGTGTAAAGAGTTTAAAAACGTTTCCTTTTTTTTTTTTTCCCTCTATATTTAATGTGCATGTAGAGAGCTTACAGAAATTCAGAGTTGATTAGGGGCAGCTTTCATTCAAATTACAAAACACGTTGACATATTTTTTGTTTGGGTAATGCTACTATGATCTAAGTTTGCACATTTGGCGTACCCTTATGAGTGCAAATTGTACTTTTTTTTTTTACCTTTTAGTTCAAACATTTTTTTAACATGTTTAAACATTTTTTAAAAAAAATCAATACATTAATAGGCACTTCCTTAACCATTAAGTGAAAGAAAAATACATTAGTAATCAAATTGAGAGGACAAACTCAGGAGGTATAGTATCATTTTCCTTTTTGTTTTGGATTTTCATATATGAAAACTTATTTCCATCCAACAAGCTGCTGCAGCCTGCGGCGGGTATACATAAATTGACGATCATTACAGTGGTTACTTGAATTGATGATCAGTGGATGATCAAAGAAATTAAAAAGATAACATGGATCGTTCACAATCTTAAAATGAAGGGAACTCAATCGCTGAACTGCATTTTCCCTTGGGAAACACAGGACATTCGATGAAGTCTGACCCAGAAGTATCCACGCACAGGTAGATCTGGTAAAGCTGGCTGTTACCCGAAGCATCCGTATTGCACTCTATCCATGGAGTATACCCAATTGCTTCTTTTATGGCTTCCCTGATGCTTTGTAGGCTGTAAGATTTCCCATCTGCCTCTATTCCTGTATATATTATATATATTTTTGTCTCTAATAAGAGCTTAAAAATACTACTTGATATGAACTAACTATATACGTGGTGTAATTAAAAAAACCAAAATCAAATTAACTGAAATAAAAATGAGAAAAAAAAGTATATATTTATTGATTGAGTATCAATGTTACCTGCTCTGTTAAGGGATTGGAGGAGGCTTGATCTCTGTTTGAGGTTGAGAGCTGATGCGAAGTATCCATGTTGGTCGAGGACAGACTCTGAGCATGTGCCATGTTTCACCCACTCGTGTGTCCAGAACCCTACGCTATTGCTGCTTGGGCATGCCAGTGATGGCCAATTTTTTTGCATACTGCTTGAGAGGTCTGATACCTAACCATTATAAACAGGCAAATCAAATCACATAGAGGATATAGTTTTTTTTTTTTTTTTTAAAAGAAGAAGCTAAAATACTCAACACACACAATCAACCATACTAGCTATTATTGCTAAACTGAGGATGTCCAGATTAATTGCTTGGAAAATGGAAACCTATGCTTCAACTGTATTTTGAAGCTGTTTTGGTTCTATGTAATTGTTCTGTCTTGTGAATTGTGATGTTTTTAGACTAGAGCAGGGGTAACTCTCTTCTGTGCTGTTGATTCAAGCCTTGCAACTCAGTACCCTATGTCCCTATCTTTCCTGATCTTCTGCCATGTGTATGTGAAAGCCCTAATTTTGTGAACATTAAAGTGTATGCTCAACTGTGCTGGCCTCTGGCTATTAATGGCCAGGTAAGGTAACAAATGTGGCCAATCAACTAATAAATATCATGGTTTTTGTTTGTCTGTTTTTGAAAAACTATATTCCAATCATAAAAACACACTTCCCCTCCACGAGAAGTGGGAATTGGCATACAATGCAGGCGAGACTGCATTCATGTCTATAATAATCTGGTTGATTTTGTTTCCTTTCCTCGTCATGTATATCGCATGGACGGCCTCGGTTTCTTGTACTCCAGTGGAAACTATTCACGGAAATGGTAAGAACAAAAAATCCGATAATTTTGATGCCAAAAACAGCATCATAACAAGCCCCACCTCAAAATATCTCTTGCATCTCTTCATAATAGACTTCCAATAGGATCAAATTCACAGCCACTTATATATTGTATGGAATTGGGGTAGGAAGTAGTTACCTCAGCTTGATTGAAAGGGCTATCGGCATCGCAGTTTGAAGGGTAGGAGCCATCCTTGTAATTAGGCCAAAGCCCGTGAATGCCGAAGTCTGCTGCAGGCTTCCCGCTCGTTGGGTAGCAACAACTCTGCTTTGTGTCACAGTACGATGCTGGCCACTGTATACCAACGATGCAAAAATGGGTAGGAAAAAAAAAGCAGAAGCAATGAGATTCTGTCAAATTAATACCGAGGTTAAGCAGAAGGTATTAGAGAAGAGGCGAATTTAAAACTCGATCACCTGCTGGACAAAGTAGAAGAAATCGAAGTTCTGGGAAACACATAGAAGCGACAGACATTGTAGTATCAAAAGCTTGAACAAGATCGAACAGTTGGGCTTCATCTCTCTCTCTCTCTCTGTCAGTCTATCTTTTGCTTTAATGTGGTTGGTATAATGGTGAATACAACCTCAATGAGTGATGTAATTTATAGGGAAAAAAACGGCGAGAATCTGGGTACAGGATATGCTTGGGGACGGAATTAATTCGTCGGATCGTTTGGATCACTGCGTAACGCTTGACATGATAAAATATGTCGGCTAGCCTCTTTTCACATGCAATGCATATTCATTAGTGCAGGCTTCTTCTTTTTTCTCTCTCTATTTCGCTTCCAGCACCAAAGTGGGCCATCATACTCGTAGTAGCCTACTCTACCATTTGTGATTAACGACGTCAATTCACGTCATTTATTTTCTGAATTTATAACATCTCATTTATAGTTAGAGTATTTATCTTCTTAAAAACTCATTTTCGACGTGAGATCAAAAGGTCAATTATATTTTCTGTTTGTGTTAGCAAATGCATTATTAATTGTAAGCATATTATAATTATAAAAAATATATATTTTAATACTAATTAATACGATAGGTCTTCAAATTAAATGTGTGTTAGGTGAGCTAATAAGTATATTTATAATTAGATTTTTTTCTCTATTTGGATGATAAAAAAAGAATGAAAGCGCATATATATATATGGAGGTTTCTGTGTTATTGGTACCGACCAGTGGTCCAAGTATGAAAACATTAGTGGTTTAGACTTTCATGTGTCCAACCTAACAAGACAAGGCTGAAGAAACGTAGAGAAGTTAAAGATCAAAGGGAGCTGGAAATTCTCCAAAAATAATGAACATCTTGTCACATCACTCACATATATAGTCTGAACTTCGAATTTACACTTGCAAAAGCAGATCATGCCAAATCAACTGAATGTGAATTGAGATGGTCGTCTTTTTAAAGAAACTACTGCATGCGCCCTTAATCCCATAGCATGCATGTGAATTGCGATGATCATTGTTGAAGGATGATGCAAATATTGGTGAACCAAATAACAGGCCTGCCGGGTGTGGACCATTTCATGAATATATAAGTTCTGATCACAAGAACTTGGACCATATTTGATCTATATATGATCATATAACATGTTAGCATATATATATATATATTGAATCAAATTTTCATGACTCCAAAAAATTATAGACCGACATGAAAACATGATACCAATTACAAAATTTTCAAATTTTCATGCACAAAGATATTCAAGATCAGAAATTAATAGATGTAGATCAGAACGTTGACAAAAATGAATAGAATTGAGTACTTCACTCATTGCTGCATGCAAGTTTCAATCTCATCCTACGTACGTAAATGTGAACGTGTGTGAATGAGTACTCTTTATAATTTCTTGTGCACAATAATAATGCTGATGGAGACTAGTTAGGCATGAGAACATGAGAAAATGAACATCATATACTACTGTTCTTATATATATATATATATATTTGTTACAATTTAACGCTCATGATATATACATACTTATATATCCAACATGCTTGCATAGTGACGCTACCCCTGAATATTTCAGCCCTTCAACTTCAAACTGCAAATTAAAAACCCCTCGTTCTAGCAGGCCGGAGAGGTCACTGTGGGCCTCTGGCTCGTATTAGAAAAAATTAGGCAATTTCACAATTTGGGTGTATTGTTTAATATTATTGTTATATAATAAGGAAGTCAATCACAGTACCCATTATAATATTGACCTTCTTATTATATATATCAATATAAGGGTGGAGGTTGTTGCAAGAACCAAACTAACTAGTTGTCTGCATATATAAAAAGAAGTATTTCAAAACTGCTTAGTTTCTTGAAGCCAGGCTAGGAAACTCCCCATCTCTAATCTGGAGGAGTATATGGTCTATGAGGGATGTTTTGAAGGATGGGTTAAGATGGAGAGTGGGGAATGGGCATAATATAAAGATCTGGGATCAGAAGTGGCTGCCAACGCCTACAACATATAGTGTACAATCACCCATCAGAATACTTAATAATGCCGAATCAAGAGTATGTGAATTAATTGATGAGGAGAAAAAAGAATGGAAGGAAGATATGGTTAATTAAGGGAAGTTTTCCACATGGAAGAAGCTGTGCAAATATGTACCGTCCCTATAATTAGTCGACTGGGGGCAGCAGATAAAACAATTTTGGGGCTTCACTAAGAATGTTAAATTCACAATAAGAAGTACTGCCTATTATGTTGACCTGCAGAGGAAGGAGAGTGAGGGTGGAACATCCTATGAAGGTGATAAGGCTAGCTGAACAATGGAAATAGATATGGTCTCTAGAAGTATCAGGTGCATGTCAGCACTTAATATGGAAAGCTGCCAATAACATTCTGCCTACAAGAGTTAACTTGTGTAAGAGAAGAACAATTGATGAACCTATATGCCCAATATGCCAAAGAGAAGAGGAAACTGTGATCCATGCCCTTTGGAGCTGCCCTGCTGCTTCTGATGTGTGGGCAGAAAATGCAAGTCCAGTTAAGAAATGGAAGACCAGTGGGATCGATTTTGAACAACTGTGGATGGACATCTATAGAAGCCTTCCCAAGGATAAATTGGAAATGACAGTGGCAATCATGAAGAGAATCTGTAGTAGAAGAAATGAATTTATTTTTTAAAACAAATTCACTAGCCCAGGTAAGATTGTACAGCTTGCTGTGGCAGGTCTAGTAGACTTCCATGAGGCAAACATGATGAAGTTTGAAAGCCAGAACCAGGGAGGATTAAGAGAAGGCAATGCTGGAGAAAACCAGAAGACAACATATGTGAAATTAATTTCAATGCTGCCCTTGATACAAAGCACCAGAGGATGGGGATCGGGATTAGTAATGTTAGTAATTGTAATGGTGACATGCATCCTAGCTTCGATGTGTTTTTAAAAAAAAGTTTGTAATTTCACATTTTCTTGCTGAGTGTAATGCTTTATGGAGGTCTATGGAGCTGTGTAAGGAACTGGATTGCGGGAAGTAACTTTTGAAGGAGATGCAAAAGAAGTTATGAGGCAGTGCAGTCTAATGGGTAGACGAGTCATGGAGGGGACAGGTTGTTGAGGACCTGAAGAAACTGCTACTTTCAAGCTCTCACTGTACAGTGCATGGCATTCATACACAGAGAGGGGAATGAGGTGGCCCACAAACTAGCTAGCAAAAATGACTATGCAAGCTGAAGGGGGACTATGTTGGATTGAAGAGGGACCGCGGAAAATTAATCAATCGGTTGTGAATGACAAAGTTTGTAATGATTTGACCATATGATAAAATGATACGATATATTAATTTTCGAGGAAAAAATATACAAAGTACATATCATTTTCGTTAACAATATTACAGTATATTGAAAATAAGCTGGCTAGCTAGTACTACTACCTTTTATGTGCCAAGTATATATATAAAACGCACATTACTACAACTGCAAACAAGAACAGTACGTTACAATCTCACATGAATTCTTAGTTTAATATCTATATTAAAATCGATTGCATGAATTTTTCTTCATTTTGGGAGCCAAATTGCATCGACAGAGCGCCCTCCCTCAATTAATTGTGACGTGCTAGAAAGCTGGGAACTTAATGGCAGAGGCACAATCCTCTGTAGTTCTGGGTAGCACCGGACATTCCGTGAAGGTCAGTTCATAACGACCGACACAAAGATAAATCTGGTAAAGTTGGCTATTCCCCGATGCATCAGTATTGCATTTTATCCATGGATCGTACCCAATAGCTTTGTGTATAGCACTATGTATGCTACTTAAGTTGTAAAATCCCCCATTTGGTTGAATTGCTGTTTAGATATACACAAAATAAATGTCAGAATAAAACTTGAATCTGGTTCACTGGAGACTGGGTAAAGAGCATGGGAAATTACCAGACTTTTCGAGGATTTGGAGCATGTTTACTCGGTCTTTGAGATCAAGAGCTGCTTTAAAGTACGCATGTTCACCTGGGAGATACCTAGACTCTGAGCAGGTTCCGTATTTATACCATTCATGTGACCATAGGCCTGTAGTACTGTCGCTGCATGGGCACGCTAGTGATGGCCAATTTACTTGCATTTTAGAGGTCAGGTCCGAGATCTGTACCGCGTAACCATCATAAACAATATATAATGTTGAACTTTAATCTAGGCATGCATGCATGAACATTATGTATGTTAACTTACTGGAATATATATATATATATTGATCACCCCTGCATATATGTTGCATGATCATTTCATTAATCTCATAGGCCAAACTAGTTTTTGATCATCTGGTATATATATATGTACCTTGGATAGATCAAAAGGCCGGTTAATGTTAGAAACATTGCAGAAGGTCTCGGATGAGCCATCTTTGTAAAATGGCCGAAACCCACTGATGCTGAAATTTGTTGCGGGTTTTCCTGTTGTTGGGCGACAACTTTTCCTTGTGACACATGAGTGCGATCCCGGCCACTACATTATTAGAAGATCAGTGGATGAAAGATTTGTCAGCGTCCACATGCATTTTGAATTAGAAGTGAAAAGGAAAATGCGTTTCACTGATGATCATGAATATAAAGTTTATATTTGAGAAACTCGATCGATCAAATTAGTTCTCACCTGCTGTACAAAGTAGTGGAAATTATATCCAAGTGATGCAGACGCAAGTGCTAAGCATTGAAGCACTAGAAGCTCAACGAAGAAAGAATGGTAAGATTTCATCTCTATTTAATTTTCTCTCAGCTTGGTGTGGTATTGCTTCTGCGCATGTGATCTTGCAGTTATAATATATATATATATATATAAATACATACATACATACATATATATAATCCTGTTCCATTCTAGATAGATATATATGGTTGAGGCCACCATGCAAGCTGGTGTTCTTGATGGATACATTAATTATTGGGTACACAAGTCTCACGATCCTGATCACGCATTATTAATGATCACGTGAAAACCTTCTACGTACGTACATAATACATTATCAATTATATATATATGACATGATGATGATCTACCACCACCATGACATCATATGCCAATATACATTTTTGTTTGTTAACAGTTCGTTGAATGGAAGCTGATCAAGGGCCTGGCCTTTTGGTTCTCCCAGGAAAACAAATTTCCTTTAATTTTAACAGGTTGATTCGTTAAGATTCAATTTATAAACAGGTAATAATGAATTAACCTGCTTAACTCGAAATCAACTTGTTAATATTTTAATTTAAAATTCTAATTTTACTATTTTTAAGTTATAATATTGATATTTTTTAATATGTTTAGATTTTTATTGTTGGGATTGTAATTATGAACCTATGCTCATATTTGTTATTGTAGGGTTTGTAATATTGGCTTCATTATTTATTAAAATTTGAAAAATATTGATATTTTTTGTTAGTAGGACATAATCTTATTTTTTTTAAAGATATTATGGCTACTAATAAATATAAATTTTAATTTTTATGTGAAATTATGTTAATTTAATCAAATAAGTTATGCGTATTAGTTCAACTCATTTACATGCAATGAGTTGTATTATATTGACCTAATTCTAATTAATTACTAAACGAGTCGATCAAAAAAAGTGACATGACATTATCCGTTATCTAAATGAGACAGATTAGGGTTTGAAAGTTTAATACATTTAGGCTTTAGCTTAACGAATGGGGTTTGGATTGATCTATATAATCAAATATTCATGACTTGACATGACATGAACACGATCCAAAAGCATGAATTGTCATCCCAAATTTTAAGGTTTTTGACAACAAAGTCTCTAATTTGCTTGAACTTTAATTTTGAGAACTTTAATTTTGACGATATTAATAGCTGTTGAACCTAAGGTTTCAAGTTTTGTGTAATTATATATTTACACATGGATTTTGATGATAACAAATGAATTCAAAAAATAAAGGAGTCTCAATCTCAAGTTATCTACACAATGGAGTCAAGCACATCAAGAAACCAAGCATGAACAAGAAGGGAACAACCTCACATTAAAGTCATAGAGTAATGTTGTAAATCTCTTAAAATTCGAAATTAGGATTAAGGCTCAAAATTAATATTTTATCATAAAGCATTAAAATACATTTTCCACATGTGCATGAATATTTTTGAAAATTAAATTTGAATATTTTGAAAGATAATTGATTGTCATCTTTCACATGTGCATGCCATGATTAAAGGTTTGAACTTTGAAAATATTAAAGATGATTGATTGTCATCTTTCACATGTGCATGTTTTATTTGAATAATTTCAAAAGTGATTGATGCTTTTCTTGACTTATGCAAAAGGAAGATGTCTTTGTTTGAAAAATTTGAAAAGTAAAGTGTGCTCCTTTTGTCATATGCAAAAAGTAAAAGATTAGGTTTGAAATTTTTGAAAAGCAAAGTGTGCTCCTTTTGTCATATGCAAAAAGTAAAAGATTAGGTTTGATTTTTTTGAAAAGCAAAGTGTGCTCCTTTTGTCATATGCAAAAAGTAAAAAGATTAGGTTTGAATTTTTGAAAAGTGAATGATGATGTCTTTGACATGTGAATCTTTTTAAATTTGAATATGAAGTCTCATATGCCTATAAATAGATCATTTGAGAGCTTCACATTCACAACACCAAGAGCATACAACTCTCATTCAAAGCTTTCATTCTCTCTTCTCTAAGCATTGAGCCTTAACCCTTGTTCATTTTGAGAGATATAGTTTGTGCTTGTATTGTTCTTATTTCACTCATTGAGGAGTGTTTTCTGATATCCTACCCACTATCAATTCTTGTATCAGTAAAAGGGTGTGTACAACCCTTGTGCGTGTAGAAAGTGTTCTACACAGGGAATCGTTGAATCACCACGTGTAAGGTGATTGCAAGTGTAGAGGGTGTTCTACACGGATCCTTTGTAGCGGTGTTGTTCAAAGGTGTAATAGGTTTCTATCTCCACCTGAAGGAGATTGAATAGTGAATTCGGGGATCCTCAAGGGGTAGCTTGAGGCGAGGACGTAGGCAGTGGGGCCGAACCTCGTTAACATACTGAGTTTGCTTCTCTCTTACCCTTACTCTTTATATTTATTGCTGTTTCATATTTTGTTTATATTTTATATTGTATATTTGATTTATAATTGTTATTTTTTTTAAATACAACTCAATTCACCCCCCCTCTTGTGTTAGTCATCTGGGCAACAATTGGTATCAGAGCTAAAGCTCTATTATAAGATTAACTATCTTTTGAGTTAAGATCTTATGGCTAACATTGCAGCTTCATTTGGTGAAGGTCAATCTAGCAGTCGGCCTCCACTCTTTTGTGGAGACAATTACTCATTCTGGAAAGTTAGAATGAGAATATTCCTTCAGGCTCAAGGTCGAGAAATCTGGAAATGCATTGTAAATGGACCTTATATTCCAACAAAAGTGGTTGATGGAGTAAAGGTCAAAAAGGAAGAAGAAGAGTTTAATCGTGAAGACGATAGACTTTATACTTTGAATTTAACTGCTATGAATTTATTATATAATGCTCTCAATGGTAATGAGTTTAATAGAGTAATGACTTGTGCTACGGCAAAAGAAATTTGGGATAACTTGGAAGTTACTTATGAAGGAACTTCTCAAGTTAAGGAATCAAAAATTTATATTCTTACTCATGAATATGAAATGTTTAAGATGAATGATGATGAATCTATTTCTAGCATGCACACTCGTTTTACTAACATCATAAACAGCTTGACAGCTCTTGGCAAAGTTTATTCCAAAGTGGAAATGGTAAGAAAAATTCTCAACTCTCTACCAAAACGTTGGGAATCAAAAGTGACAGCGATTCTTGAAGCTAGAGACCTCAAGAAGCTCGAAGTGAATGAACTCATCGGGTCACTTATCACCCATGAGTACACATTGAAAAGAGGAGAAGAAGAAGGAAAGCCAAAGAAGAGCTTGGCACTTAAAGCTGTTCCTCATGAAAGTGAAAGTGATGAAGATGAGGAAAATGACGATAAAGATGAAGAAGTTGCGATGATAACAAGAAGAATTCAGAGATTCTTAAAGAAAAATAAAACTCCTCCGAGGAAATCATTCAAAAAGTTTTCCAAGAAAGATTCAGGTAAAAATGATACTTTAATTTGTTATAAATGCAATAAGCCTGGTCATATCAAGCCAGATTGTCCCCTGCTAAAGAAAGATCGAAACAAAGGCAAGAAAGCAATGAAAGCTACATGGGATGATGATTCAAGTAGCTCAGATAGTGAAGCAAGCAATGAAGAATCAGCAAATCTCTGTCTTATGGCTAAAGATGATATTGAGGTAACAAATTTTGATAATATTGAAAATCCTTCATATGAAGAATTGCAAAATGTTTTAGAAGAGGTATATGAAGAATTTGAAAAATTGGGTATCAAATATACTGCTTTGAAAAAGAAAAATTCTTCTTTAACAAACGAAATTGATATTTTAAGAAAAGAAAATATTGTTTTGAAAGACGAAAATCTTGAGTTGAAGAAAAAGAAAACTGATTTAGAAAATATTGTTGAAAACTTTACGAATGGAAAAAGAAATTTTGAAAAACTTCTTGGTAGTCAAAGATGTGTTTTTGACAAGGCAGGCTTGGGATATATGCCAAAACAAAAGTTCAAACCTTATAAAAACTTCTTTGATAATCCTTCTACATCAAAGTCTAATATTCAAAATTCTTTTCATAATAAGTTTGTCAAAAAAGGATACTATTATAATCATTCAAGATTTTCATATATGTCACATGCTATTTGTAATTTTTGTAATAGAAATGGTCATAATTATCATACTTGTCCTATTAGAAGAAAACATACAATGACTATTAGGGCCATATGGGTACCTAAAAATCTTGTTTCTTCTAATACTAATAAATAAAGGACCCAAAGAACTTGGGTACCAAGAAAAATCATTTTAATTGTTTTTATAGGTATGCATGAAGTCCTCTACAAGCAAAAACAAATGGTTTTTAGATAGTGGATGTTCAAGACACATGACGGGAGACAAGACTAAGTTCTTTGATCTTAGATCTAAAGAAGAAGGACACGTGACATTTGGAGACAACTCGAAAGGGAAGATCGTGGGAATAGGTAAAATTGGTAATAAATCTTCTCTCATAATTGAAGATGTTCTACTTGTTGAAGGTCTAAAACATAATCTTTTGAGTATAAGTCAATTATGTGATAAAGGATTTACAGTTACTTTCAAAATGGATAAGTGCATTATTTTGAATGATCATGATTATAACATTTGTTTTACTGCCTTTAGAAGTAATAATGTTTATACAATCGATTTTGAAGAAATTACCTCACAAGATGCTATTTGTTTTTCAGTACAAAATGAAACTAATTGGTTATGGCATAGAAGACTAGGTCATGCCAACATGGAACTTATTTCCAAACTTTCAAAAAATGATCTTGTGAGAGGTTTACCAAAGGCAAATTTTCTTAAAGACAAAATTTGTGATGCATGCCAATTTGGTAAACAAACAAAAACTTCTTTTAAAACCAAGAAATATATTTCCACTACTAGACCACTGCAACTGATACACATGGATCTTTTTGGACCAAATAGAGTTGCAAGTCTAGGAGGAAAATATTATGCTTTTGTTATTGTTGATGATTTCTCTAGATATACTTGGGTCATCTTTCTTGCTCATAAAGATGAGGCACATAATGCTTTTACCAAGTTATGCAAGAGAATTCAAAATGAAAAGGGCTATACTATTTCAAGTATCCGAAGTGATAGGGGAAAAGAGTTTGTTAATAAAAATATTGAAACATTTTGTGATGAAAATGGTTTTGTGCATAATTTTTCTGCTCCTCGAACTCCTCAACAAAATGGGGTAGTAGAGAGGAAAAATAGATCTCTTCAAGAGATGGCAAGAACAATGCTTAATGAGAACAACTTGCCTAGTTATTTTTGGGCCGAAGCGGTAAGTACTGCATGTTATGTTATAAATAGAGTTATGTTAAGGTCTAAATTAGATAAAACCCCCTATGAGCTTTGGAATGAGAAAAAGCCCAACATTGGTTACTTTCATGTATTTGGATGCAAATGTTTTATTTTGAATGACAGGGATAATTTAGGCAAATTTGATGCAAAATCGGATGAAGGTATTTTTCTCGGGTATTCTACAAATAGTAAAGCTTATAGAGTATTCAATAAAAAGACTTTAACTGTACAAGAATCTATGCATGTAGTATTTGATGAATCTAATTCTCTACTCTCCAAGAAATCCATTGATGAAGAAACAGGAGGTATAAATAATACAGAAAGTCTCAATCTCAACAAAGAGAACACAATAGAGGAAGTCCAACATGGAGACATCAGGAAAGATCATCAAAATTTAATACGAGATGCAACCAAACAGTGGAAATTTGTGAAAGATCATCCAGTGGAACAAATTCTGGGAGAACCTTCACAAGGTGTAAGCACTCGATCATCTCTTAGAAATATTTGCAATCATACTGCTTTTTTATCTCAGATTGAACCTAAAAATATTGATGAAGCACTTCTTGATGAATCTTGGATTCTAGCTATGCAAGAAGAGCTTAATCAATTTGAAAGAAATGATGTTTGGACACTTGTTCCTAAACCCAAAAATCATACTATTATTGGAACAAAATGGGTTTTTAGAAACAAGAAAGATGAGTCCGGAGTCATTACTAGAAATAAGGCTCGACTTGTAGCCCAAGGTTACAATCAAGAAGAAGGAATTGATTATGATGAGACATATGCACCAGTCGCAAGATTAGAAGCTATTCGAATGCTACTTGCATATGCTTGTTATAAAGATTTCAAACTTTTTCAAATGGATGTTAAAAGTGCTTTCTTAAATGGTTTTATAAATGAAGAGGTATATGTTGAGCAACCTCCAGGTTTTGAAAATCATATTTCTCCAAATCATGTTTTCAAACTCACAAAAGCACTATATGGACTCAAACAAGCTCCTAGAGCGTGGTACGAGAGACTCAGTGGTTTCTTGATTAAAAAAGGTTTCTCAAGAGGAAAAATCGACACAACTCTTTTCATTAAATACGAAAATGATGATATTCTTTTGGTTCAGATTTATGTTGATGATATAATATTCGGTGCTACTAATGAAAATATGTGTCAAGTTTTTGCTAAGACTATGCAGGATGAATTTGAAATGAGCATGATGGGAGAACTTACATTCTTTCTCGGATTGCAAATTAAGCAAGTAAAAAGTGGGACATTCATCAATCAATCAAAATATATTAAGGAATTGCTGAAGAAGTTTGGGATGGAAGGTGCTAAGGAAACTGGAACACCAATGAGCCCATCTACTAAACTTGATAAAGATGAATCCGGTAAGACAGTTGACTCGAAAGTATATCGAGGTATGATTGGTAGCTTATTATATTTGACAGCCAGTAGACCAGATATTATGTTCAGTGTGTGTTTATGTGCACGTTTTCAATCATCTCCAAAAGAATCTCATTTAATTGCAGTTAAGCGCATTCTTAGATATCTTAGTGGTACAATTAACCTAGGGTTATGGTACCCTAAACACACATCTTTCGATCTAATCAGCTACACAGATGCAGATTATGCTGGTTGTAAAATAGATCGAAAAAGCACTAGTGGAGCATGTCACTTCTTAGGTCATGCATTAGTTTCCTGGTTTAGTAAAAAACAAAATTCTGTTGCACTATCTACTGCTGAGGCAGAATATGTTGCTGCGGGTAGTTGTTGTGCTCAAGTTCTTTACATGAAGCAACAACTTGAAGATTTTAAACTCATGTATAATCACATTCCAATCAAATGTGATAATACAAGTGCTATAAATCTTTCAAAAAACCCAATACAACATTCTAGAACTAAGCATATTGAAATAAGATATCATTTTCTTCGAGATCATGTGCAGAAAGGCGATATAGTACTAGAGTTCACAAACACACACGATCAGTTAGCAGATATATTCACAAAACCTTTACCAGAAGATAGATTATCTATGATTAGAAGAGAAATAGGTATGATGCATATTATGAATATCTCTTAAAAGACAGATCAAAGTTCATAAAAATAGATAGATTTTTCTTAAATACTTTTACATAAACTTGAGGTTCTTAGCCTCATGTTTGAGACGCTCATTCTCTTCATACAATATCATGTCATCCCTATTCATGGGAACTGGCAAGCGGAATGAAGAATCCAATAGAGATTTCAACTTTTTATTCTTCTGCCGAAGGATTCCTTCCCTTGTGTGAGACTCTTGAACAATTCGTTGAAGTACAACAATTTGTTCCTTAAGCTTTTCAACCTCATGGTTTTTTGCTTGAACCCGCTGGGAAAAAGCAACAATAGAGGATGAGTAGCGAGTCCCGAGACTCACCAAGTCGTAGATAGCATCGGAGTCTGACTTATTTGCCATACTATTATTTTCTTGCTGCAACATAGCACCAATGGCAGCTGCAGAAAGGACAGGAGGTTGAGATGTAGAAGAATGAGCCATTGAGAAAGGAATTGAAAACTTAAAGCGAGAATGTTGAAGGAATGCAGATGAGTTATAGAGATAAGAAGAAAACTTGATGCGGATTGGATGAACTTTAAGACTGTTTTTATAGAGATAGTATAAAGAACAAGACGAGCTATCATCCAAGTCAAAGAGCAATGTGTTTTTTCCCGATCAGTGAAAAAGACATTTTTTTTAGAAACTCGGAGCCTTCAATCTCGTTTGTCAACAACATCAGGCGATTTGTTTCTATCTTCAACCGCACTAAATTCATAGAGTTAGGCCTCGAGGCTTTGCAGGACTTGTCGGGTCACGGACGGCTCTCTTTTTCAACTATCTACAGTGTTTTTTAACGCACCGTTTTCTTCAGTCTATTTACTTGCTGTCGATCCTTTTTAATGATGCCAAAAGGGGGAGAAGTTTTAGACTAGAACATTAATATTGTTTAAATTGTTAAACTTGTTATATATGCTTGGAATTATATTTATTTTTTTTTTTTTGAAAAACTAACGCACATTCTCAGGGGGAGCTTAAGTATTAATACAGGCTTCAGGTTCTATCAAGTATTTGTCATCATCAAAAAGGGGGAGATTGTTAAACCTAAGGTTTCAAGTTTTGTGTAATTATATATTTACACATGGATTTTGATGATAACAAATGAATTCATAGAATAAAGGAGTCTCAAGCTCAAGTTATCTACACAATGGAGTCAAGCACATCAAGAAACCAAGCATGAGCAAGAAGGGAGCAAGTTCACATTAAAGTCATAGAATAATGTTGTAAATCTCTTTAAAATTCGAAATTAGGATTAAGGCTCAAAAATTAATATTTTATCATAAAGCATTAAAATACATTTTCCACATGTGCATGAATATTTTGAAAATTAAATTTGAAAATTTTGAAAGATAATTGATTGTCATCTTTCACATGTGCATGCCATGATTAAAGGGTTGAACTTTGAAAATATTAAAGATGATTGATTGTCATCTTTCACATGTGCATGTTTTATTTGAATATTTTCAAAAGTGATTGATGCTTTTCTTGACTTATGCAAAAGGAAGATGCCTTTGTTTGAAAATTTTGAAAAGTAAAGTGTGCTCCTTTTGTCATATGCAAAAAGTAAAAGATTAGGTTTGAATTTTTTGAAAAGTAAAGTGTGCTCATTTTGTCACATGCAAAAAGTAAAAAGATTAGGTTTGAAATTTTTGAAAAATGAATGATGATGTCTTTGACATGTGAATCTTTTTAAATTTGAATATGAAGTCTCATATGCCTATAAATAGATCATTTGAGAGCTTCACATTCACAACACCAAGAGCATACAACTCTCATTCAAAGCTTTCATTCTCTCTTCTCTAAGCATTGAGCCTTAATCCTTTTTCATTTTGAGAGATATAGGTTGTGCTGTATTGTTCTTATTTCACTCATTGAGGAGTGTTTTCTGATATTCTACCCACTATCAATTCTTGTATCAGTAAAAGGGTGTGTACAACCCTTGTGCGTGTAGAAAGTGTTCTACACAGGGAATCGTTGAATCACCACGTGTAAGGTGATTGCAAGTGTAGAGGGTGTTCTACACGGATCCTTTGTAGCGGTGTTGTTCAAAGGTGTAATAGGTTTCTATCTCCACCTGAAGGAGATTGAATAGTGAATTCGGGGATCCTCAAGGGGTAGCTTGAGGCGAGGACGTAGGCAGTGGGGCCGAACCTCGTTAACATACTGAGTTTGCTTCTCTCTTACCCTTACTCTTTATATTTATTGTTGTTTCATATTTTGTTTATATTTTATATTGTATATTTGATTTATAATTGTTATTTTTTTAAATACAACTCAATTCACCCCCTCTTGTGTTAGTCATCTGGGCAACAATAGCTTTCTTAAATTAATGTATCGTTGAATTAGATATCTAATTCTACCATTCTGCTATAGTTAGTCAAGTTGGTGCACACTTTATGCACCCCTGTTGATGTGGTAGGATATTTTTATAAAAGTTTTTTTAAAAAAAAAAAGGCAAAAGAAGGAAGAAGACGTTGGGATCGGCCTGTAACGAAGCTTGCTTACTCGCTGACAAAAAAGAACCAGCTTTGTTAATATAAGAAAACCAATAAAAAGGATTCCTTTTGTACCTGATGCCCGACTTTGTAATCTCCCCTCCGTCTGCCATTTCTCCTTCCTTGAATGTCAAATTTGGAGCTCATTAATCAAGATGAAAGCCAATAGATAAGAAAATTGGTTGGATTCTTTGCTGATGAATATGCATAGAATTGTTGGCTTTTCTATAATGAGGATTTTTAAAAGAGGGCAAAGATTATTCTTTTCTCTGTAACTAATTTATTTCTTTTTCCTTTTTATTTGTTCAAAGAAGATGTTCTCTGCTTCCCCTAGGATCACGCACCTCTTGAAAGTTTTATACTTCGTTGAAAGCATTTCATTTGAATCTCTTATACGTATAAGGTAAGTTGAAGCCCTTCAAATCATTCGAAACCCTTCAAATGATGAACATCATCGAATGTATAACGCATGGCTAGTCTGAGAGTTTTGGAACAAATGGCTTCAAATGATGTTCCACCAGTGTTCGAGGAGTTCTTTTCAATAAAGCGGTCTACTTCATCCAATGATGAAAATGATGAGCACCATTCACAACGCAACCTTATATCCACGACCCAAAGAGGTAGAAAATGAAAAAAAAAAAACATGTTTTTGTTTTTGTTTTTTGTAGTTTTGTTTGGTTGCTGAGTAAATTCGAGGGAAAGGATGAGAAAGATTGAAGCTTTTTGTGGGGTTTTTTTGCAAGGTGTACCTAGAAAGGCAACAGATTTAAAGAGGAACGGTGGCTGTGGAGGTGGTGGTGCTTTCCAGTCTTTCCAAAGAGAGAAAAATGTTGCAAAGAGCAGTGCATAAGAGGTCAAAATGCCTTCTTCTCTGGCATGGGAGGCGGCGCCAATTGTGGGGGTGGCTACGACAAGTTTGTCAGCGGTAACATCCACTAGAGGGAGTGATAGAAATGATAGAAGAGAATAGAAAAAAGAAGGGGAGGTGAAGATAAGAGAGAAGAAAGGAAAAAAATGCATAGTACAGAGATTTTCATCCCTTTTTTTTCTGTCTATATCCATTTTTCTTTTACCAAAATATACTGTTTCTATTGCCAGGTAGATGGGGATGTGCAAGGGTGCACCAAATGGTCTACAAGTAGAGTTTTCCTTAATTCTAAAAAGTGATAGATGCAGAATGAGAATTTGATAACATATACAATTGCTTGCGTGTGATTTTAAAACAGTGTAATCTCATGTAAGCATTTAACGTTACACATATCTCTTTGTTTCAGAGAATTAAATTAAATTAAATTAATTAGAGATGATTTCAAATGCTTGAGGCTGCGCTCATTGGCACATGAGATAGAGAGTTTGCTCTTGGTTCCAAACAAGAAAATGAGCTTACTTGGAGACCTTTACCTGCTGCAATTTGTACTCAAATTCTCTACTTGGGTCCATATGTATCACATAATAAGAATTGTGAATTGAGGGATTTTTCCCTGAGCCTTAGGCCTAGATGCAAGGGGCTTGAACTAACCAGGCAACCCCCTTGGCCTACAAAGGGCCCCCATACCCTAAAGAAAGGGGAATGAGGAACACAAGACCCTAGTTCTTCCCTTACGCCACCTAGCTCTAGGGGAGGGGGGCTCTGAGTAGGTGGGTGGGCAATACATGTTGAAGACCCATGATCTCCTTTCAACAAACAATGAGGGAGGAGAGATCTGACGTATTGTACCTGCCACCAGAAAAACAGGACAGAAGGCCACGCTGCATTTATGACCTCTGACTGAGGGTGCGCTGAAAGTGACATGCACCTTTGACATAAGGAATGGGCGTCTAACCCCATAAATCAGGTATATAAGTCGATCCCCAAGTACTATGAACTCTCTCTAGATTCTCTGAATTGTCTACTTTCTTATGATCTGCTCTAAGATGATACTGATTTTGGCATTGGAGACTCCCCGGCCACTACCATGGCGCATCTCACGATGTTTTCTTTGTGTTCGCAGGCCCAATACAAAAGACCGGAGTTGCTAAGAGCCCAACCAAAGGTTTACGAAACATGACGTTAACATGTTGGGTTTGAATATTTTGTTAGTGAAGTTCTTCTACTCAACAATCTTATAACACACCTGCTGACGCGCGTGGTTTTTTTCCCACTTGCACTAAACGAATGGCCTCATCTTGGATGACCACCATAACTTCAAAACATAGAAAATAAAAAACCACATAATTTCGAAACTCAGAAAATCAGAAACTTACAAAATTAGAAACTCGGAAATCACAAAAAATAGTTTTAAAAAAACCCCCAAAAAAAATCAGAAATCACCCTAAGAAAGCATGCCAATACTGCCTAAAAAATTAGTAAAACAAAATAAACACATAGATCTAGGGTACCAGCTAGAAGTTTACTGTGGAGGCTTTGAAGCCAAACGTGCGAGTGGGAGGAGTTTGAAACGCAGATGCACATTTGCCTAACTATTGATGGTTTGAAACTGACTGCAAATACATCGCAGAGAGATTCGCACGGAGGGGCAGGAGAGGGGAGAGATTTGTGTGGGTGGGGAGGGGATAGGTTCGCATGGTGGGGGAGGAGATTCGCACGGTAGGGGAAAGAATGAACCTCAGGAGAGAAGAGCTTCTCAAAAGTAAGGATCACATGCATTGCATTTTGATTTAAAAAGAAAAAAGAAATTCTACGCTAGCTATTAGAGTGTGTGGTATAAGACTGCGAACATAATTTTTCATTTTAGTGAACCCAATCTATTTTAACTCAGTTTTATATCCTTAGCCCTACACAATATGATACTTTTGACAATTGAAAAAAAAAACATTCACAAACAATTGAACCCCACTGCTCACTTTTACGGCCCGAAATTAAAATTCAGATTAAAGGAATGACTATCTTGTAAATAAGTTGAAAAATGATGGACAAAATTGTACTTTTAGAATCCAAATATCCCTTTATGTGCACTAGACTCCAAACTTTTGCCAAAATTTGAATCACTTTCTACTTTTTACTTGTTTTGTACATTTTCTGTCAAGTCAAAGTTTATACATATATATATATATATATTTTATATGTGTGGTTTTAAAATTCACCAAATGACCAACTCAAATAAAAGTTAAATTTATTGTAGTTTATACAAATTCTGCATGCAAGTCAGTTTCAGGGATTTACTATAGTTTTAAAAATAAAATAAATATATTAATAAATATGTGTTTTATATATATATATATATTTAAGATTTATATTAAAAAATATTATTAAATTTCTCAGTATGTATATTTTTAAAACTTGTATTAATGTTATTTTGAAATATAATTTATATATATATTGTTGCCCAGATGACTAACACAAGAGGGGCGGTGAATTGAGTTGTATTTAAAAAAATAACAATTATAAATCAAATATACAATATAAAATATAAACAAAATATGAAATAACAATAAATATAAAGAGTAAGGGTAAGAGAGAAGCAAACTCAATATGTTAACGAGATTCGGCCCCACTACCTACGTCCTCGCCTCAAGCTACCCCTTGAGGATCCCCGAATTCACTATTCAACCTCCTTCAGGTGGAGATAGAAAACTATTACACCTTTGAACAACACCGTTACAAAGGATCCGTATAGAACACCCTCTACACTTGCAATCACCTTACACGTGGTGATTCAACTATTCCCTGTGTAGAACACTTTCTATACGCACAAGGGTTGTACACACCCTTTTACTGATACAAGAATTGATAGTGGGTAGAATATCAGAAAACACTACTCAATGAGTGAAATAAGAACAATACAAGCACAAACTATATCTCTCAAAATGAACAAGGGTTAAGGCTCAATGCTTAAAGAAGAGAGAATGAAAGCTTTGAATGAATATTGTATGCTCTTGGTGTTGTGAATGTGAAGCTCTCAAATGATCTATTTATAGGTATATGAGACTTCATATTCAAATTTAAAAAGATTCACATGTCAAAAACATCATCATTCATTTTTCAAAAATTTCATCGGCAGCAAGTAAATAGACTGAAGAAAACGGTGCGTTAAAATACACTGTAGATAGAAATTGGATCCGTCCGTGACCCGACAAGTGTGGCTGGAGATTTGAAAAGAAACGCCTGATGTTGTTGACAAACGAGATTGAAGGCTCCGAGTTTCTAAAAAATGTCATTTTCACCGATCGGGAAAAAAATCACATTGCTCTTTGACTTGGATGATAGCTCGTCTTGTTCTTTATACTATCTCTATAAAATCAGTCTTAAAGTTCATCCAATCCGCATCAAGTTTTCTTCTTATCTCTATAACTCATCTGCATTCCTTCAACATTCTCGCTTTAAGTTTTCAATTCTTCTCTCCATGGCTCATTCTTCTAACATTCCTCTAGATGCATCCATGAGGTATTCAGCACCTCAACCTCCTGTCCTTTCTGCAGCTGCCATTGGTGCCATGTTGCAGCAAGAAAATAATAGTATGGCTAATAAGTCAGACTCCGATGCTATCTACGACTTGGTGAGTCTCGGGACTCGCTACTCATCCTCTATTGTTGCTTTTTCCCAGCGGGTACAAGCCAAAAACCATGAGGTTGAAAAGCTTAAGGAACAAATTGTTGTACTTCAACGAATTGTTCAAGAGTCTCACACAAGGGAAGGAATCCTTCGGCAGAAGAATAAAAAGTTGAAATCTCTATTGGATTCTTCATTCCGCTTGCCAGTTCCCATGGATAGGGATGACATGATATTGTATGAAGAGAATGAGCGTCTCAAACATGAGGCTAAGAACCTCAAGTTTATGTAAAAGTATTTAAAAAAAATATCTCTCTATTTTTATGAACTCTGATCTATCTTTTAAGAGATATTCATAATATGCATCATACCTATTTCTCTTCTAATCATACATAATCTATCTTCTGGTAAAGGTTTTGTGAATATATCTGCTAACTGATCATGTGTGTTTGTGAACTCTAATACTATATCGCCTTTCTGCACATAATCTCGAAGAAAAAGATATCTTATTTCAAGAATGTTGTATTGGGTTCTTTGAAAGATTTATAGCTGATTAGATCGAAAGATGTGTGTTTAGGGTACCATAACTCTAGGTTAATTGTACCACTAAGATATCTAAGAATGCGCTTAACTGCAATTAAATGAGATTCTTTTGGAGATGATTGAAAGCGTGCACATAAGCACACACTGAACATAATATCTGGTCTACTAGCTGTCAAATATAATAAGTTACCAATCATACCTCGATATATCTTCGAGTCAACTGGCTTACCGGATTCATTTTTATCAAGTTTAGTGGATTGGCTCATTGGTGTTCCAATTTCCTTAGCACCTTCCATCCCAAACTTTTTCAGCAATTCCTTAATATATTTTGATTGATTGATGAATGTCCCACTTTTTGCTTGCTTAATTTGCAATCCGAGAAAGAATGTAAGCTCTCCCATCATGCTCATTTCAAATTCTTCCTGCATAGTCTTAGCAAAAACTTGACACATATTTTCATTAGTAGCACCGAATATTATATCATCAACATAAATCTGAATCAAAAGAATATCATCATTTTCGTATTTAATGAAAAGAGTTGTATCAATTTTTCCTTTTGAAAAACATTTTTCAATCAAGAAACCACTGAGTCTCTCATACCAAGCTCTAGGAGCTTGTTTGAGTCCATATAGTGCTTTTGTGAGTTTGAAAACATGATTTGGAGAAATATGATTTTCAAAACCTGGAGGTTGCTCAACATATACCTCTTCATTTATAAAACCGTTTAAGAAAGCATTTTAACATCCATTTGAAAATATTTGAAAGCTTTATAACAAGCATATGTAAGTAACATTTGAATAGCTTCTAATCTTGCGACTAGTGCATATGTCTCATCANTTTTGTGAATATATCTGCTAACTGATCATGTGTGTTTGTGAACTCTAATACTATATCGCCTTTCTGCACATAATCTCGAAGAAAAAGATATCTTATTTCAATATGCTTAGTTCTAGAATGTTGTATTGGGTTCTTTGAAAGATTTATAGCTGATTAGATCGAAAGATGTGTGTTTAGGGTACCATAACCCTAGGTTAATTGTACCACTAAGATATCTAAGAATGCGCTTAACTGCAATTAAATGAGATTCTTTTGGAGATGATTGAAAGCGTGCACATAAGCACACACTGAACATAATATCTGGTCTACTAGCTGTCAAATATAATAAGTTACCAATCATACCTCGATATATCTTCGAGTCAACTGGCTTACCGGATTCATTTTTATCAAGTTTAGTGGATTGGCTCATTGGTGTTCCAATTTCCTTAGCACATTCCATTCCAAACTTTTTCAGCAATTCCTTAATATATTTTGATTGATTGATGAATGTCCCACTTTTTGCTTGCTTAATTTGCAATCCGAGAAAGAATGTAAGCTCTCCCATCATGCTCATTTCAAATTCTTCCTGCATAGTCTTAACAAAAACTTGACACATATTTTTATTAGTAGTACCGAATATTATATTATCAACATAAATCTGAATAAAAAGAATATCATCATTTTCGTATTTAATGAAAAGAGTTGTATCAATTTTTCCTTTTGAAAAACATTTTTCAATCAAGAAACCACTGAGTCTCTCATACCAAGCTCTGGGAGCTTGTTTGAATCCATATAGTGCTTTTGTGAGTTTGAAAACATGATTTGGAGAAATATGATTTTCAAAACCTGGAGGTTGCTCAACATATACCTCTTCATTTATAAAAACGTTTAAGAAAGCATTTTTAACAAATTAAAGTATCATTTTTACCTGAATCTTTCTTGGAGAACTTTTTGAAAGATTTCCTCGGAGGAGTTTTATTTTTCTTTAAGAATCTTTGAATTCTTCTTGTTATCATCGCAACTTCTTCATCTTTATCGTCATTTTCCTCATCTTCATCACTTTCACTTTCATGAGGAACAGTTTTAAGCGCCAAGCTCTTCTTTGGCTTTTCTTCTTCTTCTCCTCTTTTCAATGTGTACTCATGGGTGATAAGTGACCCGATGAGTTCATTCACTTCGAGCTTCTTGAGGTCTCTAGCTTCAAGAATCACTGTCACTTTTGATTCCCAACGTTTTGGTAGAGAGTTGAGAATTTTTCTTACCATTTCCACTTTGGAATAAACTTTGCCAAGAGCTGTCAAGCTGTTTATGATGTTAGTAAAACGAGTGATCATACTAGAAATAGATTCATCATCATTCATCTTAAACATTTCATATTCATGAGTAAGAATATAAAACTTGTTTCCTTCTTACTCATACTTGGTTCCTTGATGTGCTTGACTCCATTGTGTGGACAAATTGAGTTTGAGACTCCTTCATTCTTTGAATTCATTTGTTATCATCAAAATCTATATGTAAATATATAATTACACAAAACTTGAAACCTTAGGTTCAACATATATAATTTATTCATTTATTGTTTATCCCGAAACGGTATACCGAAACGTACTGATATCAAAATATTTTATTTCAGTGTCTCTACCGAAACGCTGAACGAAACGAATTTCAAAACTTTACTTTTAACAACAACAACAACAACATTAAAAAAAAAAAGTAAAAAATAATGTACTTTTTGAAAAAAATTAAAATTAAAATTAAAATTTTAAAAAATAGTATGCTAATAAAGTTATTTTATAAAAATAAATCTATAAAATGATAAATTTCATACAAGAAGTTAGTATGTTTTATAAAAAAGAAAAAAAGAATTTATACAAATTTAAATCACTCCATTTATAAATTTATTTATATAGAATATGTGATAAAACATTTCTCTTTGTGTAAACCCAAATGTAACGGTAATTTTGGAAATAAAATGATAATTTTATGGGTATTATCGTCATGAGTAGGTAAAGTATAATTAGGTGGGCAAAAACACCTGTAACGCGTAAAAAGCAAATAGCTCTTCCCGGAGCGATTAGACCGAGGGGAGAGCGACACGGAGAAATTGAGGGGGCGAAACCCTTGCATGATTGCCCTCTCCGTCTCCGATCCGAACGTCCACCGTCAATACCTTTGCAGCGTTGTTATCAGCATCATCACCAACATCAAAAACTGATTTTGTCGATTCTTTTTTTGGGTATAATCACATGATATCTCGTTCTCTTTCTCCATCACAAATCTTGGTCTTTGATGCGACGGTTGAATGCCCGTGCAAGGGTCCATTCCAAACATAAGGCCGACATAGTTATGGATCCGATTAAGCTTCAAATAAGACCCGGAGCTCGGTCCAATCTCTTCTCTCGCAATTCCAGTTCCAAGCACAGCAAATACAGTTTATTCATTTTCGCATTGATTTCCATATCTTTCGCTTTGTTACTTTGTTATTTATTGGTTTTCGGAAGAAGCTCGCGGAATTCCGTGAAGAGAAAGTACGGGATTGTCATCGACGGAGGGAGCACCGGGACTCGGATCCACGTGATCGAGTACCGGGTCGAGAATGGAAATACGGTGTATGATTTCGGGAAGGACGGGTTGGCTTCGATGCGGGTGAACCCGGGGCTCTCGGCGTTCGCGGAGGATTCGGATGGGGCAGGTGGGTCGCTGAAGGAGCTCCTGGAGTTTGGGAAGGGAAGGGTCCCGAAGGAGCTTTGGGGGCAGACTGAGATTCGGCTCATGGCGACCGCGGGGCTCCGGTTGCTCGAATCGGATCTGCGGGATCGGATTATGGAGTCGTGCAGGCGAGTGCTCCGGTCCTCGGTGTTTAAGTTTCGGGACGAGTGGGCTTCCATTATTACCGGTGTGCCATTCTTCTTTTTCTTCTTTTGTTTGTCTCCTGTACTGCGTCACTATCTCGATTTTGTTTTGCTTGTGGTTTTAGTATTTAAGAAATGGAGAACTGTTTTAAATGTGGTTCTGTCAGGCGCTGATGAAGGGATTTATGCTTGGGTTGTTGCAAACTATGCCCTTGGGACTCTTGGAGGTGATCCTCTGCAGACAACTGGGATTATTGAACTTGGTGGCGCTTCTGCTCAGGTTTAGTTCTTTTCTCTCTGCATCTAATTTTTTTTCATGATTTGGAATGCCGATCACAAAATCCTGTCCCATACCAACTTGCCACTCCACCACAATATAACTAAGAGTTATACAAAAAGCAAGTTGGATGTGTTGGGTTTCAGTTCCAATGCAGTAAGTATCTACTGCAGATCCTTCCCAGCAGCTATGTTTCGTTTTTGGAAAACGTGATTTGCCGATATCTTTGAGTAATCTAGCTCTAGAGGGCAAGAGTATTTAACTTTTATCCATTTGCTCAATATATGTGTTTTGTTCTCGATAATCTATTTGATGTCCTATCAAGAGCTGTGCGCATTGAAAAGTTCATTGATTTGTTTCCATCTAGTACTTCATACTAGAAACCATTTAGAATGCCGGAACTCAAAACTTGAAGCAACTCCATTTCATGCCTTGACTGGTTAGTTAGTTATATATGTATCACATTGTGGCGTGGCACTTCTGAAATGAATTTCACTTACTTTGATTGGATTTTTTGAAGTTGAGAACATTGAATCTGAGATTGCTACTTAGAATATCTTGTTTGATCTGATTACAGGTTACCTTTGTTTCAAGTGAATCAATGCCGCCTGAGTTCTCACATTCTGTTAGATTTGGGAATATCACATATAATCTCTACAGCCACAGTTTTCTTCATTTTGGCCAGGTAGGTGTGCATTTCAATTTGTATTGTTTAATTCAAATGCATTTTGCCAACTTTTTTTTCGAAAAGTTTACTTTTTCCTTGGGAAGTTTACTTGGAGAAGAAAAATGTTCCATATGAGTCGATTCAGGTCCATAACCATGGGTTCTTGTAACAATGACCAATGAGGCCCAATGGATTAATATTACATAAAAGGATTTAGTTGCAATTAACTTTTTTTTTATATAAGTAATCAAAGATTTTATGAAAAATTAGCATAACCCAAGTACATATGATTATATGTAACACCGCGATCCATTAGGATAGAGATGTTACTAGCGTACATAATATAATGCCCGGTAAAGAGATTCATATCGTAAAATACCTCATTTATTGAAAACATTAATTAAACTGAATGTAATTGTTTTTAAAAACATAAAACTGAAAACGTAAAATAAAAACATAAACTAACCCTACATGTAACTTTTTATCCAGTAACTTAAAAGAAACTAAGTCCTTGCACTAGATCTACTCCTGGTCCTCCAGCTCTATGTCCTTACAAACATCATGTGTGACAGTTAAACGTAGAAGAAAACAAAGAAACAAACGAAAAAAAGAGTCAAATACTCAGTAAATAGCACATCATACCGTAAAATATAATTTAACTTAGACCTACTTTTTGAAAGACTCTTCAAACAACCATATATCATTCACAGATTCTCATAGCATGTCTATTCATCATCAACATGAGCGGAAACATACATAATCATGGCGAACATATAAACGTAAATGCATAAATAACTTGTTTATCTTGTCTTTCACTTATTATATGGCGAACCACGCTTGAGTTCGTGGCACCCAATAACTTGCCATAACATGGAGTGAAACACATTTGAGTTTGTGTTTCACTTAACATAAGGTGAACCACGCTTGAATCCGTGACACCGCATAACACAACTTGTGGTGATCACACTTAGATCCATGTCACCCTTAACATAACTTGTGATGAACATGTTTAGGCCCGTGTCATCCTTAACATAACTTGTGATGAACACGCTTAGGTCTGTGTCATCCTTAACATATCTTGTGATGAACACGTTTAGGTCTATGTCATCCTTAACATAACTTGTGATGAACACGCTTAGGTTCGCGTCATTTTTAACATAACTTGTGATGAGCATGCTTTGGTCCGCGTCATCCTTAACATAACTTGAAGTGAAACACGCTTAAGTCCGTGTTTCATTTAACATATAGTGGACCACGCTTAGGTCCATGACACCGTCTTAACATAGCTTGTGGTGAACACATTAAGATACTTGACTTAAATTACTACATGAACATTTCATGGCTTCCAAGTGATTTTAGAATCATTCACTCCATCAAACAACAAATTCATTCATACAAGCATAATGACATAATTCATCAAAGATTGTGAAAGGAATCTAACCTGACTTAGCTCGTAGTGTAGCGTAGACAAACATCATATTTTCATATACCAATAGAAAATTTACAGTACACATGCAATTATATGATTATACTAATTACCTCTTAGCGCTGCTTCTACAATCTCACGTCGTAACTCGTAACCTATACTAGGCACTAATCGTTACTAACTTTTCTAGAAAACGTGTCGTAGCAGTCCAAATACTTAAAATAATACCAAAGAGATAATTTAACAAATATTCAATTATACAAAGATTTCATAAAATAATAATATTTAAAACTCATATCATAATACTTAATATTCTGTGTAAACATATATCTTAATAATTTTATAAAAATTAGTTAAGGGTCAATTGGAATATTAACTAAAATAATAGGCTATAAATAGTATAACAAGAATACTTTAAAAACATACTTTAAAATATGCTTAAAATCCTTTTAAAAAAATAAGAAGGCCCAATGCTCAATTTAAGAAAACAGTCCAATTAAAACACTCCAACAGTTTCTGAAATATAGCAAAACAAGCCCACCCAAAATAAACAAGTCCAGATAAAACCAAGCCTTATAGGTTTATTAAAAAAACTAGGCCCAACACCCTTAAAAAGAAAACACTTGGTCGAATGGCTTAAAGCCCAAAGGCCATTATAATTTAAAGAATCTGGTCCAGGAGGATAGAGGCTAAGGGTCAAAGGGCATAAATGTGATTATGGAAACATTGGAGGGGCTTTTTGGGGAGTCTGAAACAAAACAATTAAAAGGAAGGAAATAGCTTATGGGGAAGGGGTGAGATGCACCCCGAGAAAGAAGGAAACTCACAGCAATGTGGATCTGGTCGAGTTCGACAGCGACTATGGGGTGGCTGGGAGTGGTCGGCGACACCACTGAACTCCTCGGACTGGTGGTGTGCCACAAGAGAGAAATTTAGACTGAGAATCTGTCAAGCCAGCAGAAATAGAGGGCGGGGGGCGGATGGCAGTGGCTTACCTGAGGGAGTGGGTGCCACGGGACTAAAGATGGCCGGCAGTTTCTGGCACCATGGGTGGTGCTCCGACGTCCTGGTGGTCGTCGACGGTGGCTGGGCAAAATATGAGGCCTAAGTGAGTGAGTTTTTCTCCATATATTTTTGTGTTTAATTCTAAGGATCCTGTGGGATTTATAGATGAGGGAGAGGGAGATGCCGTGAGTCTTTAGGATAAATTGGATAAAGTTGGGAGTTTGTTTCGATTTAGGGTCGTATTCAAACTGAAAAGAAAACTAACGGGATAAAAGCTCGGGATAGGGGATGAAGCTCAAACAACAACAAACACCATCTTAAAATCTATTTCAAAACATATCTCAAATTTATAATAGTAATAATAATACTACTAATAATAATAATAAAAATTACACTTTTGGGATTGGGGTGTTACAAACTACCCCCCTTAAAAGAAATCTCTTCCTCGAGATTTAAACTGTACTCAAAATACCTAATTTAAAAAAAAAAAAATACTAGGAGAGATCTAAAAGAAAACTTGTAAAAGTATTTAAAAATAAAAATCAATAAACAAATAAATAAAATAATTAGACCAAGTCTCACGTGCTTAAAAATAAAATAAAATAAAAAGGAATAAAATAATTCATAGAAAATATAGCTTAAATAAAACGAACGTGTCTAAAAATGCCTAAGCCTTCTCCTCGACTTCCTCGTTTTGATCTTGTCCTACAGTTCCATTCTCGCAAAGGTCATCACCTGCTAGCACATCATCAGTAGTAAGAGCAAATACTCTGGTTGGTGCGATGGCTCTCTGCCCGTTCCCTTTTGTGGAAACTGGTGCATTCTTTCTCGGGCAATTGCGGGCCATATGGTTGGGTTCTGCACAAATGAAGCAAACATTCTGACCCTGCAAACATCTTCCTTGATGCATCTTTCCACATGTTCCGCAAATTGGATAAGGTTGCTTGTCTCGAAATGGTATCGGGCAGTCGTTTGGAGTAAACTTTTTGTTGCGGTAAGGCTCCTGCAGTGCCTGTTGGCGTTTCTTCTGATTGAGTAATTCTGCGTTTGTTCTCATGTCTTCTTCCACCAGAGTGGCTCGCGTAACCAAGTCAGTGAAATTATGGATCCTAAGGGGTATAAGGCGACTTCGAATCAGTGGAAATAGTCCTCACTCGAACTTCTCGCATTTCTTTGGTTGGTTGGCTTCTCATGGGAAAATTCTAACTATTGATAAGCTAAGAAATCTTAGAATTGTAATAATGGATTGTTGCTTTATGTGCAAAAGGTGTGGAGAATTGGCAGATCACCTTCTTCTCCATTACGATGTGGTTAAGGCTATATGGGATGAGGTTTTTGTTAGGCTTGGCATTGCTTGGGTGATGCCCAAGAGGGTGGTGAATCTTTTGGCTTGTTGGAGAGGAATTCAGGGCAATCGACAAATTGCGGCTGTTTGGAAGAGAGTGCCTTTATGCCTTATGTGCTGTATTTGGAATGAGAGGAATGAGCTTTGTTTTGACAATAGAGATCGTTCGGTGGGAGGGTTTAGATATTTTTTCTTTCATAAGTTTCTACTTTGGGCCTCGGCTATTGTATTGGATGGGACTAATTTTAATGACTTGCATGCTTTTTGTTTTTCAGCTTTTAGCTTGTAATTAGATGTCTTTCTCTTGTATAATTGGGCTATGGCTAATTATGTGGATTAATAAATTTTTCTTATTAAAAAAAACCTTATTGTAAATGTTTAGAAGTTTGGCATTTTGATTTTATCTAAGGTGATACAATATAATTTAGAGCATTTTTAATGTGTGTGTTTTTTTTTTTTTTGCAGAATGTTGCCTTTGACTCATTGAGGGAAGCACTTGTTTTAGGAGACTTGAACTTAGGTAAATATGCATGCTTTTTTCTGCATAATGGTTTTGGTACAGTAGTTTCTGAGGAAATTTTTGAATGTTCTTATTATGCCTTGAACTTGGGTTGTCTGAGTGATACGAATTGTGCTTTTTTGTTGTGATTCTTGCAAAGATTGAAATTTCGTATCCTGTCAGATACCTATGTGTGAGATTATTCTATAGGTTCTTAATTTTCAGAGGGGGCTATTGGTCGATTTTAATTGATTTCCATGGCAGGTCTTTTCATGTATTCTTTTTATTTCTAAACTAGCACGTCTAGGCATTGCTATTGTATATGTCCCGTATACTTGGGCATATGCCTTCTCTTTTGATAAATAAAATTTTGTTTACCAATCAAAAAAAATTTTCTAGAGGGAGCCAGTTTCAAATATCGATGATGAGGTTTGAATAATTGTTATTCCATATGTTTTGCTATTTGTTCCAGAATGTCACAATGGCCAGTGAGTAAAGTTCCCGTGATTATTTTTGTAAATCAGGCATAGTTCCTTCTACTATTTAGTGGTCTCTTATTATGTAATTTCAATCCTGGCAATTAGAAGGTATTTAAAATAAATAATGAATTGAATGGGGGCACTTTTGAGATGTCATAGGAGGTGAAACAGCTCGTTGTGGCTGAAGTAAAATTTGTACTTAGAAATGGGATTGTCTGAAAAAATGTTATTTATCTTTTTTTTTTTAAAAGGGAAAATGTTATTTATCTACTGACACAGCGAATGTGCTGGATATATTTTTGTGACTGTATTTTTCTTGGTGATTTCATCAAGAGACGTTTCTGCTTCTAATATAGATCAACTCAAGTAAATGAAGTCTTTATGGAAAATGCTTAATCAAAAGTGAAATATGGATACTATTTCCTTGCTGGGATTTTTAATGGTGTTGAATTAATTCAGGATTGTTTTTTATAGTTACTGTGAAACACATTGGACCTTTAGAATGGTCATGAAACATCCAAAGATGGTTTGAGGTCAGCAGATCTGAGTATGGTATACAAAAGGGTGTCATTATGGCAGCTGTGCTTTGGTTATGTCAATTCTTAAACTGCCTTAGCTTATGACATGGTCACCTTATATTTTTTTTAATAGGAAGTTGGCATGATTAAATGGCACTGAGGTGGAAAACCACTCTTTTCTTAATCTAATCCCCCCCCCCCCAAAAAAAAAAAAAAAAACCACAACAAAAAAAAGAAAAGAAGAAAAAAGAAAGAACAAGAAGTTTCTTTGGTAGACCATATGTAATCATTACCATTATACCAGTATTACCGTTTTCTGTCTTTTCTTGTTGTTTGCTACATCTGTGTTATCTGGGTAAGGGGCATGATTACATAATGCCTCATGGTTTGTAGTGAGAAATTCTTTTTCTTTTATTCTGACGTTAATTTCATTGATGTAGTTACTGAGTCTCTTGAAAAGAGAATCTTGATTGATCCTTGTACCCCTAAAGGGTACTCACATAGTGTGGAGTCGTGGAAGCTTTCTCCAGGTTCATTGGACACGAAGAATAGATACTTAGCTACTCTTCAATCTAAAGGGAACTTTTCAGAATGCAGAAATGCTGCATTAACGTTGTTACAAAAAGGAAAAGGTTACCAATCAGGACAGTTTGTTAAATTCTTTTTCATGGAATTATCTTCGTTATTTTAGAGTAATGAGCGTAAATGCATTTCTTTATGTGAACGCAGAGAAATGCTCCTATCAGAGTTGCCACATAGGATCAACTTTCATACCTAAACTTCAGGGAAAGTTTTTGGCAACAGAAAACTTCTTCTATACTTCAAAGGTATTTTGCCAATTTTTTTTGTGACTTCTATATGCATCCATCTGGATGAATGAATAATAATACACTTAAGAGAAATGAAAATTTCTCTTCTGAACTTGTATCGTTTTTAGATGCTCTGTTTACATGCTTTTCTGAATTTTTTTTTTTCTTTTTGTTTGTTTCCCTTTGGTTAGTTCTTTGACTTGGCTCCAAGATCATTTCTTTCTGAGCTGATGATGGCTGGACAACAATTCTGTGGAGAAGATTGGTTGAAGTTGAAGACAAAATACCGTTCACTTAAGGAGGAAGATTTACTGCAGTATTGCTTCTCTTCAGCATATATTGTGGCCCTACTTCATGACAGTCTTGGGGTTTCTTTCGATGATGAAAGGTATATCCTTGCGCTATCACTTTGGCATATTGTGTTCCTTTAATAACCCACTATTTGTATCGAATTTGATCATGTCAATCCACAAGATGGCACGGTGTGTGCCATTTACGTTTGATAAGTCTTCAGTCCATTTTCTTAGGAGATCTGATTGCCAACATCTCCTGTAGGCCCCCTTTATAGCCACAACAATGAGATCACAGTTCTCGCATCGCTTATTTTTTTGTAGAAAGCTCGACCAGCTGAGCAACGCGTCACATCGGCTCTATTGCCATGTGGTGCACCCAGAACTTCCATGTTCCATATTGAACAGGATTAGTCGATTCCCTACATGGGTCTTGCTGGGGCTAAGGCAGTTGGTACAATCTTTGTGGCCAGGGTCAGCATGTCACTAGCCTCTTTTCCCCCCTACCCTTTTTTATATAAAACTTCCCACTTTTTCAATCACAACTGCATTTGTGTGTGCGATGATGTGTTAATGTGAAGTCTACTTGAGCTCAAATTTCTTTTTAAACACTTTATTCCATTGGCCAATTGTAATAGAATTTAATAGTCTGAATGTCCATGAGTTTCTAGAAACAACTACTAATCATGCCTAGTTTTCGCTCTTGCATATGTCCAATGTGCATGGGTTATGCCTATCTTTCTCATCAATAAAATTTTTGTTTACCTATAAAGAAAAAAGTCTACGTATGCGCATTTGTGTGCATATATAAAGCTGTATGTTTGCTGTAGGTTGATCTTATTGATTGGAATTACTGTTGAACAGGATTGGGGTTTCAAATCAGGTTGGAAATATTCCACTTGACTGGGCTTTAGGAGCCTTCATTCTGCAGAGCACAGCTAAATTAGATTTGGAGCATGCTCACTGGATCGCTAACATTATAAGAATTGACTCACCCACACTGCTCTCGATAATTGCTATCTTTCTAGTTTTGATGTTTACGGCATGGTCTGTATCAAAGTGGAGAAAGCCCCAATTGAAGACAATTTATGATCTGGAGAAAGGACGGTATATAGTCACCCGTGTCAACAGATGATGATCACTTGTACACAGGGAAGCTCAACCTAATCGCAGGTTTCACAGATCAGGAAGAAGAAGCTGAGTAATCACAAAACATGTAAGTTATGTTATGCTTCTTCGGTTTATGCTGAAAGTTGCCCTCTCAAGGCTTCCATGTGGATGGAACCTGTATACGTGGAAATTGGTAAAAATATCACATTGCCATTTTGTAATTATCGGGAACGAAAACCTCAAAAATGAAAAAATCTCTCATATGTCAGCCATCATTTAGTCTATTAGGTTAGGTTAAAATGTGGGGTTGGTTGGATGTGGGGAGCTATATTCTTTGTGGGGGAGTAGAGATGCTGTTCCTTTAATGCCCTATGAAATTTGTTCTACGCAGAAATATTTTACTCAATATTATATATGAATGTACGGTTAATTATCTTCATTTTTCATGTGTGGGTCTCGAGTGGATTATCAACTCTGCAATTGCAACCGTTTACAATCAGTCTCTGTTTGAATATTTGTTTCTTTTATTTTTATTTTTTGGCTGTTAATTTTTCACATCAATGCAGAACAGCTGGGACTTGATTAAGCATTTTTTGTAAATTATGAGTCGTTTAATTCTTGTGGGGAAATTGTAACTCGTGCAGCCCCCCATTGGGCATCTTCTAAACTGATGACTTTATCCAATTCATGTGTATGACAAGATCCTTGCTCACGACAATTCATCCTTCCTGTAACTTACTTACCACATGAATGAATTGCCACAAACCCTTATTTAGGGTGATATTCAAGCTAGGTCACATGATTTGGCTCAATCTAGTAGTTAGGGGTGTAACTGTCCCAAGTTTGAGTGAATAGCAAGTAGGTCGTGTTATGTTTATTTAATTTTTATTTGAATAGGAGTCGAACTTGGTGTTATTATCGAATATATTTTATATTTATGAACACTTCATTTACTTACTAAATGAGCACGAATGGATTATTTATATTATCGTATAATCTATTTACAAATTTTTAATAAATCAATTTTGGAGTTTTGTAAATATTTTTAGGGTAGCACTACAACCACTAGGAGTGTATGCCGAAGTTCTGTAAATAATTTGTCCCAAGTTTTGTAAATAATTTTTACCACGCCGAAGGCATCGGTGTGGTTACGGTGTCCAAAATTGAAACCGCACTGATAGTATTATTGAACTATGATGTTGACCGAAAGCAACCTATAGGGAGGGAGAGAACCAGTCGGAATCTTACTGCCGGTGCTGATTGGTTTAATGGTTGGTTCATCAGTGATTAACCCATTTCCAAATAATCAAATTCACATCACAATTTCACAACAAATCAACACAAACTTCACAAAAAATTCAAAAATGCATAACAAATAAATTCAAAAATTACAAATTAAAACAAACAAACGGAGTTGAGAGAAGCTCGGTGATGTGTAGCTTTAAGATACGAAGTGTAGCGGTGATGTGGGGGGCTTGTGGGGCTGCAGCTTTGTTTTTGTGGGCTTTGAGAATCGGGAGGGAGTTTGGATGGTGGGACTTGGGAGTTGGGACTTTGGGAGTAATGGGAGGGACAACGAACATCAAGAGGAATAGTAGGAAGAAGAAGAAGAGAGTGCGGGCGCGGAGAGGGACTTGAAGGTTATTAAACCCTACTTGGAAATGTCATTTTTTATTATTATTTTATTTTATTTTAATAAAATTCATGTTTAAAATGACGCTGTTTCACTCAATTAAGTGAAACTATGTCATTTTATATATAAGAAAAAAACTTATACATACCATCAGCTGGTTTGGTGGTTTGACAGTGGTTCAAACAAGGATCGAACCGGCTGATATCGGTTTGAGCAAATATTTGCCGCCGGCCGATTGTTTCTTCACCAGTTTTGGCCAATTCCTGACTCTGGCGGCCGGTTCCTATACATCCCTAACAGCCATCGATAATGGCTCTTGAGAGATTCTTCCGATTAGTGCATTTCTTAGTTATTTTTTTTTCATATAATTTTTTAATCCCCTTTAACATTTTAAATAAAATCACAACATTATTAAAAAAAAATACTTCATTGATCACTAAGTACTCATTAAAAAAAATTAAAAATAAAAAATTTTATCGGGACCCATCATTGGGAGCTAAAGCATTTTCCATATTTTTATATATAAGTTGAATTGGATTTTGTACAAATTGTATCATTTAATAATCAAGTCTAATTTTGCGTTCAAGTATAGGTCATTAAATAATTAATTAAATAAAATTAGATTCAATTTGTCCAACTTAGTAATAGTATGATTTTCTTTTATCTGTTTGTTGATATTGCTATGTGATATAATAACTCGAATGCAAGAATTCTATGCTCTAGAAGATTCTATAAAATTCTTGATAATTCTATAACATGAATATAATCATATTTTCGGATATATAGATTTTTAGACTGTTACATTTCTAGAAATAAAAAACATGCTAACCAAAAAATTAAAAAAAAAAAAGGATGAAGTTGGGTCAACATTTTGGCCTGAAAATAAATAAAAGAAAGCTGGTGATTGCCATGTAAAAACTATGAAGGACTGACCAAGTCACAATGACCGGTTCCATGAAAGTGAGAGCAATTTGTATATATGGTCTACTTTGGCGTCTAGCTGATAGTTGTGTGCCTCATTTACTTCCCTACTTTAAAATGACTTTGGTTTAGGGAATGTGGACCAGACTTCAGTCTTTTTTATAGCCTTAAAGGCTTCCCTTTTGGCATTTAATTCATTGTCATCACAACCACTGTGACGCCCCCAAATTCTGCTTGGGATTGAACGGACATTTGAAGCGTCGAGACATGCAACACAAGGTTACCTGCCCCCGTTCATGACAGATAAGATGCAATGTTCCTAACATGCATCTAGCATTATGCAATATTCGCAGCGGATAATCTTTTTCTTTAGCAATACTATGCACCAAACTAAATATATCCCAAATACTTGAAACATAATTCATACATAAAGGCATACTAAAAAGCCGTGATCATCACACTAGTCCAAAATGGTTGTGATCAAAAGAATACTTGAGATACAACTCCAAAAGTACAAGTATTAACCTAAGTTAAATACTATACCATCATCAACATCGCACCGTGGCCTAGTCGACCGTATTCAGTTGGTCAGATTCCAATTCTCCTTTGGGTCCTGTAACAAGATCTACCATTCGGGGGGAATGGTAGTTGGGACTACCACAGTGAGATTTGATTACAAATCTCAGTAAGTTAACATAAAACTCACACACAGGTTAAAAATGCATGCATGGCAGTAAAAGCATAAATGCATAATTATAGTCATACATAAACATAGTATAACTTGACATATAGCATGACTTAACCAGAACTTAAGCGTGAACTGAACTTGACTTAACATGGCATGAACTTAAGCTTAAAACATAACATGAACAAACAACATAACATGAACGTGAAACATAACATGGACTTGAAATATAGCATGAACGTAAACCTGCATAACATAAATAAGAACTTGAAAATAACATAAACTTGAACATAACATGTACGTGAGTATAACATAACATGGACTTGATCTAAAACTTGACTTATCATGTATTTGATCTGAAACTGGACTTAACATA